>OY293416.1:10342199-10942199 GCA_958502065.1 Chrysolina americana
TATAACTTACTGCCGAGAGACTTGAAAACTCTACCTCTCAAAAAATTCAAATTAAAATTAAAAAATATTCCCGTCAAAAATATTTTCTGCACAATTACACAAATTGAGGAATTTTTAAAATATTCGCGATAACGATATGGTTTCTGATTATCTTATTCTGTTTGCAAAAGATTGATTTAATGTCTTAACAAAAATTGTATTGTCTTTTATTGACAAACCTCACATTTGTAAAAATGGCTAATAAGATAATGAATATATCTATCTACCTACCTATCTATTTGTGTCTGGAAGTTCATGAGTGCTCTAGAACTTACATATTTCACCGTCTGAAAAAATCCAGTTGTGAGATTTGACTGTAAATTGTTGAATGGCGTTGTTTATTGTTTTAATAGTTTAATTAAACTGTCAAATGGAGTATACTGTTGTAAACTTGATTCTTTAGCCCGACCTGGTGAAGGCGGTTATCCAGTATAGGTGTATCACTTGAATCAGAACCTAGAAGTGTTACTTACCGCTCGCTGTGTTATGGTCGACGTTTTTCTGAAACATCGTCCATTCTTGCTCCTTCGCCATTTCACTGAGATCTCCTCTCCTTCGCCATTTTCACTGAGGTTCGATCTCCTTCGCCATTTTCACTGAGGTCCTGCTCCTTCGCCATTTTCACTGAGGTTGATACAACATTTCACATTTCCTCATCCGGTTGTTCTCTTTTTTCCAATAAATAAAAAATATGTACATCGCTCAATTGGTTTTGCAATATTTCAAAATCTCAAAATTTCATAGCAATTTCAATAACTGTCTTCTCACGATATTATTTTCTGAGCATAAAAGTTCATATAAATCTGAAGACGATATCTATCAATAATGATTTGTTCTTATGTTCGTAAACTTCATGATATTGCGAGTGAGTAAAATCCCAGTCTATTCGAAAATTCAGCGAATATTGAAATATTCCACGGCACATAGTAATTGGTTAGGAGTCATCACCTCTCTTAAATGTAATGTCGTTGAGGCGGAATATAATATTCAAAGGATATATTGGCACCATCGACCATCTGAAGCGGAAAACGTGTTCGAAGTGATCAAAGAAACAACTTTGTTATCAACACAAGCATTTCGAGCATAAAATAACGAAATGATACGAGTTATAACCGCTTTTATTGAAATTACAGAGTGTTCAACCAAAAATTTTCCAACCTTGCTTGATTAACTAGACTATCGACCACCTAAATTGAATTGTTTCAAATATAGTTCGATAGAGTGTGCTGAAAAGTATCAAATAAATGAAACAAATTATTTCGCCGACCAATAATTATTGTAAATCGCGGCAATTTTTTTTCTTCGTATTCTGGTTTTCACGAATGAGACAATCAATAAATTTATGGAAATAATTAGTAGACAGACTTCTGTGCGTAATTTTTCTGACACAAGGACTATATTTGTAGGTGTTTATAGATGGATAAACTAATAATCCTGTTATGTCAAGTGGCAAGGATAAGCACCAGCATACTAGCACACCGCCAATTCACAACAAAATGTTTGTAGCACGTCAAAAAAATACATATTTGAACAAAAAAAAATACATAAAAAGGTATCGGATACCAATAAGAAAATTAAAGTAACATTATAATTAAAATATTTTCAAAACAATTGAAACAATCTCACTGATTAACACTTGTGAGTATGTTCACAAATATCAGTTTCAAAAATGGATCACGTATTTATTGACAGAGAAGAAGCAATATTTTAAGAGGTAACTCTTCAGGGAATTTTTAAAATAATGCATAGAGAGACATTCAAAATCATCTGGCGAATGATTGTAAAGATTGAAGACTAATGTAATCCTTTGAGATTAACTGAGCCAGTAGCAATTTGTCCGAATATTCTTTGCGGATCTATTATAATATAATAATAATACTCCCTCATAAACACTCGATGAGTGTACCCAAAGGCATAGCCTGTGCGGGTAGAGGACGGCTATTATTATTTTTTGCCGTGGCTCCGGGGCGACTTACTGACTTTTGGTGGCCTAGTCACTTTTCAGCTGTAGGGAAACCCGGAAAACCTACAGCACCACCTCGAGTGGTCGGTGTACACTCCAAGCTAGCACCAGACGAGATTGGCATCTCGACAACTCACAATATACTTGATTTTCAACTAGGCATGCTTTCTCGGGGCATTATGGATGCTTCTGATCTTGGTGATGTCCCTAATCATCCAAGGATATGTTGTCTATAGAATCTATCTGCGATGTTCTTTATATATTCTGTGATCCGTTCGACATTGGCAAGCTTATGCAATGCTGCATGTCGAATGTACCTGACGATATAAAGTATCCCCTCCAGCCGCACCATTTGGTACGCGGGGAGGCTGCAAAATATTGGACAGGCGTAGGCCATCGATGACCTATTGCCGAGCTGATTCTGGCCCCGAGAGCCCTACTAACTAGATAAGAATCCAGAAGTCTGGCCATATGCTTAGGCATGCCTTCTCTCAGCATTTACGTGACAAAAACTTCCATCCAGATAGTGTCGAAGGCTTTCTGTTTATCCAACAGGACCATCACTGTGTTGATGCCTCGGTGGACTTCGTGAATAATTCTTGCCATCTGAGGGGTTGTAGAGTGACCTCTCCGGAAGCCGACCTGTTCATCCGGAATGAGTCGATGGTCTCTTTCGACTCTCTCAACTCTCTTCAGCAGGATCCTGTCCAGCAACTTGGTGACCGCAGTCTGCAATGAGATGGGGTGGTAGCACTTAATTATTTCTCTCTACAATGAAAGTAAGAAATGAAGTGAATTCAAGCAATTGAAATATCTCAATATTGTCTAGATCTTTTGGGCTAAGTTGATTTCGGAACAAGTTCATCATCAAGATCTTGTTCGTCCTAAATTTCGTCGGAGGATTCTTAGCATCGCTTCCGATTGGGAAAAGTTGATAAAAAGAGTAAAGGTCGCTTTAGAATACTTTGATTTCATTGAACCGATAGATATCTTCTTCAGGAACGTTGCACATATATCCATCCAATGTACTTCAATGTATGTAGTGATTACCTAGGCAAGAAGTTATTTTCTGTCAGATAGTTGCCTCATACTTTCCACATCCTAGGATTTTGTGGTATCCGTTGGAACATTATGAATTAAGAAATAAACGCAGTACCAAACATCATCAGAACCCAACACAATTAGGAATATAGCAATGAGGTAATTATTGACCTTCCATACACTTTTCAACCGTATCTGACTCTGACTTGAACTCACAAGGAATCTGAGTTCATTAGAATAATCCGAATAGGAGATAATTGAGATTGAATTCGTTTTGCTGATAAAATAGCGTCAAGAGTTCTTAACGTACATCACAGTTGTAAGCCCGCAGGCACCACCCAGATAGTGGCCGATTGCCATCTCTCGCCCTTTATCACTTGGGTTTTTTCTTCGTGGGCTGTGTCTAGAGTAACTAACATTTGTTTTCTTTTATTGAAGGTTTAATTCCAACAAGAATAATGATTATGAAGTCTCGTCGAGGAAAATACTCCTGAAGCGAACTAACACCCCATTAGAATGATCAGAAAGTGATTCTCGATGGCATTCACAATCGACTAAACAAGAACATCAGTTTCGCAGACCATTATCTTTAGGCGGAAAACAAATCCTGGGATTACAGAAACGCAAGTCGGCTCCTACACCAACAGCGTCCACATTCTCTGTATATAATTCGAACTCGATTCTGAATTCAGATTCAAAGGTTGTGTCTGTCTTCACTCTGAGATGACCTTTCGTGCTAACGTGAAGAAAGTATGGAACCAAAATTCTTTGATACGATGTGGTTCAAGTTGGTTAATACCAAACATACCATATTCTATTGTCGTCTTTACTCATCACCTAAGGAATTTTTCCATAGCGATCTCAAACAAAAAAGCCCCTAGTCCACAAAAATTACTTGAAACGACTACCTACTTGATTATATGAAAAAACAACATTCTCAACTCCTGTCAAAATGGAGTTGGACTGGAAGATTCCACAGAAAAGGTCAATTATCATTCACTGAAATACTGAGTTGGTTATATTGAAGAGGACAGTTATTAAGAGGCATATTGGTCTATCTTACCAAGGCTTTCAATCACTGCTTGAACCACGATATTTTTACGAGATTCGAAACTCATTTGGATTACTTATTAGCGTAATAAAAACAGTTTAATATGCTTGGAGTATAAGAAATACAGCGGTGTTGGAAGTAGGATATTAGTGAAGGGCAGAAAGTATTTATGAACTATTCAATGTAAATACGAGGAGTACATGTATGATATGGTATTTGAGAAGAATTTGAGAAGAAGGCGCCAGAACGAAAAACAAGAAAAGAAAAAGCGGCGCCAGGAGGAAAAACAAAAACAGGAGACGCAACGATTGGAGAAAATGATAGAACAAGAAGAGGCACTCCAGAAGAATAGAGCGAGGAGGTGAAAAACAAGAACGAGAAGAAGCATCCCAGAACATTCTTGAAAACCAAAAGAACTAATTGAAACCAATGGAAAAACAAAGAAAAAGACTTTCATGACAACATGAAGACAAGTTCTTTCAACATGTATTACAGATAAACGGAGTACAAAAAAATTTATGGAAGACGTCAAGCAAATCGACGATGAGCTCAATAAACCATCGACTTCTGATGGACAGTCCTCTCAGTCTATACCGGGTGGTCCACTTAAGACTATCCATCCTCAATAACTCCCAAAAAAATTATTTTACAAAAAATCGCTAAGACACGTCGATTTTTGTTTGGAGGGGGACACCATGTGACGGGAAGTAGGTATTTGAAACTTCAACCCCCTACTCCCCAAAACTTGCTCGAACTACCAACGCTGAACTTGGTGATATTATTCATTTATTTAGTTCTCCTATATCACTGTTCCAACTTTCAATGCAAATGCGTGCAATTGTGGTAGTTTTTCAATCAACGTGAACCCACAGAACAAATACATATGTATGTGTTCTGTGCGTCAACCTTTCTATTTATTGTACTTGTCGTCTAGTATTGTTGTAGCTCCCCCAAACGAGCTGGATAAATATTCCTGACAAAAAAAGTGGTCTTGTTCAATATTGCTATATTTTGATATAATTTTTGAAGCATTCTGTACGTAATTATTCAAGATGTTTGTGATCACCCTTCACACTAAAATTCTGAAGTACAAAATGAAAAAAAATTACCCGAAATTCGTACATTCTAGATATACAACAATATAGAATCTTGGTGTCTCGTTCAAAATAAGAAAGTTCATAGCCACCTTTCCCATCGAAAACATTTTATATTAATTCAGAAAGTCATTAAAACTGGAAATCCCAATTTTCATCTTCAAATTCTATCAACTGACAGATGAAGCTTGTCTGAAATTGTACTGATTAATATAAAAATCCTACTGATGAAGATAACTTAGATATCGGAATGCACATCTAGGAGTATGTTCAGGAAAGGTGTGATAAGAGAAACGCAGTTTATTTCCTCACATTTCGCATTGTATGTCGTCATGATATTAATGATTCTGAACATCTTCACTACTAGTGGTAGTTTTCAGAATTTTGATATTCACAGTATTTTGGTTAATCAAAACATTCTGTTTCAGTTCATATGAAAATCTCATCATATTTTGAAACGCAATTCTATGATGGAGCTCATCAATATTCCACCGCCATTGGCACTTTTTCAAACGATCCGTTATGAATTGTGAAATGATTCTGGTGTTTATGGAAGGAAGTTTCTGGAATGACAATCATTTCAGTTATTCATACCCACTGTGATTGTATTTTCAAATGCGCCATGCATTTCATATCTGAATACTAAATTCTTTCTGGATGCATGCGTGAAAAAAACATCCGGACACATGAATTGATATTCCCGAGAGATATTTGTCGATTACGAAAATAACAAGGATACAACAAGGATAAAAAATGAAAAACACTTGCCCGACTCTTAGTCCTTTTGACATCTTCAATGAAGTAGTGAATTATGTGCATTAAAGACTTATACACATTTTTTTAAACCTAGATCGTGACTTCAAAAACAATGCGAGAAATGAATGTTGATTGCTGAATCATGATAATGATTATCACATTTTAATACACATAATCAAGTTGGTTTCTATCTTAAAATCACCGAGTGTTTTGCTTTTTAGTTGTATATTATAATAAAATTATTAAAGATTCTTTATCAAAACTTTCTAAGCGTAAAATTACATACTATGACTCATGAACATCCCCTATATGCTGAAATTGACATATTATGATACGAAAGATACGATGATGAATAATCGATATATCATTTCAGCATTGCGTACATGATAAATACATGAATAGACAGGTTGGAATTGGAATTTTTTTTGTTACGTGGCTCTCATGTTGAAAAACAAATCGCAGACATAATGTGAAATGAAGGAGTTGGAGCTGAAAAGTTGTAAACGAACGTATTATTTCTAGTTGTAAGGTCACACATTCTACAATAATAATATGGAGTAACAGAATCCGAGATGAAATGAAATGAAACTCTGAATAGAAATTCGTCATGTTTTGGGAAATTGTATATACTTGAATGAAAAGGTATACGTACGAATGAGAAATATTGAAATTAAACAGTAGATGAAACATATATTATACAGATACGGTAAAATATTATCGGCATATAGCATTCCCAATACTGCCGCAACTGCGGTTAATATACTGACACTATCATTGTGAATATATTTGTTTTATTTTGTACTCGTCGACTGGCTACACTTATAGTCAACTAAACGTATTGGGAACGTTATATGCCGATACCATTTTACCATATCTGTATATATATCATGAAAATTCCATATCCCATCTATTGGTGTAGCGTTATTAACTATTTACAATACATTAACACTTCATTGGTGTTGTTGATTATATACAAACTTCGTCTATTCATTCTTGTTTTTTGCTAAGGTTGTTGCATCTGTGTGAGTATTTCCTATTTTTTTTCATTTCTACGATTACCCTATTCCTTGTTTGTCTTGGTCTTCCAATTTTTTTTTTATTTCGAATCTTCGTCTGCCATATTTGTTTCACTAGGCGTTCGTTACTCATTCTCTGTAAATGACCCCACCAGCTGAGTCGTTTCTTTTCAATAAACTTCAATATTGCTTGTATTTCTGAATCTTTCCTAATTTCCGTATTCTATAGTTCGTCCATTTTCGTTTCTCCTTCTACTCTTCTTGAATACTTCATTTCAATGGCCTGGATTCTGCGTTTTTGTCTTTGTGAGAGTACTTAGAACTCGCAACCAAATGTTATATTTGTTGACTAGTATAAATTTAATATGTTTTGTATTTTATTGTTGATTTCTAATTCTTGTTTTCCATTTCCTTGTTCTTCTATTCCTAAATATTTATAATGTTCTACTTGTTCTATATACTCTCCTTCAATTTATATATTTATCGTTCTTCTTTCTTCTTTAGAAATCACCAACACTCCTGTTTGGCTTTCGTTCACTCTCATCTGGCATTCTTCAAAAATTTTATTCCATATCTTTAGATTCTTTTGTAGATCTCATTCATTCTCGGTCATAATTATTATCAAATCATCTCCAAAAGCACCCTCTGATATTTCTATTCTTTGTAAATGTCTATACCCACTATTCAGTTTTTCATTTTTTGTGAATATTTTTCTATTATCTTGTCTACAAATATGGTGAACAGCAATGGACTTGGTCCTCCTCCTTCTCTTATTTCCTCTCTCATTTTTATTTCTATCCTTAAGACTATCCCAGTCAGGCCCTGACTCCGGAGCCCCGACACTTCCGGAAGGCGTGCTGGATCATTTATCTCAATAACCACTCCCCACGTGGGGTAAGTGACTATTGGGTCCGAGAATCATGTGACTTGAGCAGGCGGAGTGAACCAAGAATTACGGCCTTCTACATTCGTCCGGCTATGATTTCTGCCATATTACGGCAAGCCGGTATGATTTTTAAGCTTTCTTATTATTTGATTATATTGGTTATTTTGTTCTCAGCTCCTTTATTCTTCAGAATTCCCGTAATTCCATCTTTCGCACCTTGTATAAGGCTTTCTCGAGTTCAATGAATCCTAAACAAACATCTTGCTCTTGCTGGAGCTTTTTTCTACGATTATCTTTGATGTAGAAATTTGGTCTTGTGTACTTCTGTCCTTCCTAATACCCTTTCCTGGTTCTTCGTGCGTTGTCTTTACTATAGTTCTTATTGATTCATCTATAATTTTCTTATATATTGTATCGCTGTACTTAGTTAGCAATGTTGTGCCTCTACAGTTCATGCAATCAAACTCATCTTCCATTTTGAATATAGGGACAATCATTGTTACTCTTTAATTATTAGGTATCTGCTCCTCGAACCATGCTTTACTAAATATGTTACTCAGTATTCAGTATATATTCAGTCCAGTTTCTCCCATATTTTTGACGGCAACGGTAACGGCGGCGGCAGCGGCTGCGACACAATGTATAAATCCCGCTTTACCTGTGATAATTCAAACAAAGTTCGAAAATATGTGGTGGAGAGTATCACGATAATGAAACGAACAAAATCGAATCGAAGGACTCTTTCTCTCCACACGTTTCAACCAAGTGGATGTCACCTTTGATACTATATTCAAGGTCCCTGTTGATTGCAGATTGACAAACACTATGCTGTTCTGTGAATTTCAACAAGAATTCGCAACACGATCCAAGTTTCTAGGATAATCAGACGTTATATAACACAACTTCCTGCTGTCAGAACTCTTGAATACATTGATACGTAGTTCTAATATTGTTTCAGCAGCACAAAAGCGAATTCGTCGCCTCAAAGTTGAACCGATTGAAGTTACTGGAAATTACTTCAGTTAAAAGTTAATTAATTGCCGTTGTCAGTTGGAGCTGATGTTGATTCCGTAAAACTGTTTGGATGAGGGAAATCAATAACTGACAAAAACGAAACATAACACCAGTTTTTTCAAGTCTGTCTTGAAATTGTTTTAATTGCTTTCGATTCTGATATGCAATTGTTTTTGATGTAGAGAAAAAAGTGAGAAAAGCGACAACTTTTCAGGAGTAACAACATGAGTGATTGAATTCTCGCGATAAGTCTGTCGATTTATTTCTGATCGAAACTGAGTTGCTTCGTAAAAACACCACGAGTCCGCAGGACGAGTGGTGTTTTCTCAAAAAAATCACTTGAGTTCAGAAATAAAAGACAGATGCGATAAATTCAATCACGAGTTGAATTTTATTAGACTATTTCACGAATAAAGTTTCTCCGTTCATATAAATATGAACAATGTATAACAGTCATGAACAAATTATTGAAAACGTCAATATTATAATGTTTCGTTTCATAATTTCATCTGAATTTGCACCGAAGCGACTCATTTTGACACAATCAGGTACAGTTAATATTATTAGAACTGCCAAACTTTGTGTTGCCATGGTTACGTCGTTGACAATACCGAAGCTGATCCTCCAATCAGAATTGAAAGACAGCTGGTGTATCGCGATAACACGAGTTGTCTTGCGATTGGTCAGATTATGTGAGAATTTAAAGATGAGTGAAATAGTCAAGAGAATATTGAAAATCGACCAAATTTTGGTGACTGACAACAATTGAATTCTTTCGATGAGGTGTAAAGGAACTAATTAGTTGTTTTGCTGCAAAGTCAGGAACGGACTGCTCACGATGGACCACATCTCAAAACTTTTAAATGACTGCGATTTTTGTATAAAAGTGCATTTTTATCAAAAATCGTTATTCCGATCAACTTCTCACAAAAATACCTACTTTTATGCAAGAAATTGTACTCTGTTTTGTTGAGAAATATTGAAAAATATTGGTTATCTCAAAGTTTCAGCGAAACAACTAACTCGTGTATGACTTAATTCATTTGTTGTGTTGATCGCCAAAATTTGGTTGATTTCTGATATTTATTTGAAAAGTTATCAAGAAATTTTCCACTTTGTAACTTCGTGAAACCGTAACTTACTAATGAAGGATTTCAGAAAATGTTGTTATAGTATAGGATCCCAGTATAAAACGACCCAAGCTGATTAATGGATGGAAAGTATTTTATGCACTAGCGGGCGGTAAAGTACACTTTACCGCCCGGTTCGCCTGGCGTAAAGTGGCACTTTACCGCCCGTGGGCACATCATGGCCCGCGGGCGGTAAAGTAGACAATATACTAAAATTGTCCATATATACCTACGCACATCATTTCACGGAAGACCTACCACGAAACAACAAATTCAGTTCAATGAAGAAATACTCATTTAACAACTTTTATACATAATCTACATTTTTGCTCCATAACCCTGAAAATTAGAATTTATATTAACTATGCAATTGTTACAATTTTGAATATTGAGGGTGGGATATCCACTTTTTTCTTGAAAATAATTATTTCCTTTTAAAACATCCTCACCACTCATTTTAGATGTGGATGGTAGGTCGAAATAATTATTATTTGGTATCGGTCCATCACCGTCGCCGGCAATTTTTTTGGCAATATTCAATTTATTTGAAATCGATTGTTCAATATAGCTCTCTGCTACTGTAGTTGATTCCCAACCAGCGTGTCTTTTGATATTGGTGATACTTTCCCCAGCATCAGCCAATAAAGTGGCTGAAGAACGCCTGAAACAATGACTCGTATATTCTTCTGGGCCTGGTGCTTCAAAAATGCTGCAATTTCTCTTGGAATTGGACCAAGGATATTCTTCCCAACAACTTGTTTTGTACATTTGTTGTTTTTATAGAATATAAAAAAACGCCCATGTTCAGTATGTGCGGGACATAGACTAGCATATCTTCTATAAATATCCAAATAATAAACTGACTGGTTTTCAGTACTGCAGATGGTAAATGTTCGTTGTATTTTAGTTTTTGACTCTCGAATTGTAATCAATAAAGCATAAGTTAGGTCTCGAATGTCATCAAGCTTGAGATTTGTTAATTCTTCTCTACGACAAGCACCATGTACCCCATGTACAATTTGAATAAATGAATCTATTTCAGTATACAGAGATGATTATTGACACGATAATTGCGATATAAATATATATACAGTGTCCGCCAAAATCTTGG
This sequence comes from Chrysolina americana, assembly GCA_958502065.1. NCBI lineage: Eukaryota > Metazoa > Arthropoda > Insecta > Coleoptera > Chrysomelidae > Chrysolina > Chrysolina americana. Next base: position 10,353,301 of record OY293416.1, read on the forward strand.
AACCATATGGAAAACTTTTTTATTATTAGTTTCTCAGAAAATGTCATTCTTCATAAAAGTTAGTTTCCCATGCTGTTCTAAGATTTTGGTGGACATTCACTGTATAAACAGCTAGTGCATAAAATTTTGTACATGCGTAAAATGCGTTTATGGCCTTCGGCGTGTAATGGCCCTCGGCTAACGCCTTCGGGCCATTATCCACGCCGCAGGCCATAAACGCCTACTTTACGCCCTTGATACATAAATAACTATTCTATCAAATTAAATATGTCGATGAATATATTGCAAATGGGTTGACTAGAAAATTTAAGTCCAGAATATGATTAATTAACAATTTAAAAATTTTGTTTTCCAAACATTTCACTAGTTTGGTTAATAGACAAATTCCATATGAATCAAAAGTTAAGCCTATAGAATATGCGAACTTTGGGTTGACTATTTTCTTCCCGTCACAACTTTCGGTTAGGCAGGTATAAACAGGTAATCGAAACAAGTAACTTTGATTCATTAGCCAAACCGGTGCAAGTTTAATTTGTCTATTAACCAAATCTGTGGAATATTTGAAAAAGATTGATTTTTTAATTGTTAATTAATCATATTCTGGAATGAAATTTTTTAGTCAACCCATTTGCAATATATTTATTGACATATTTAATTAGATATAAAGTACTTTTCATCCGAAGGTTGTATGATACCGGGATCTCAGACTATTGTGTATACAAAATTCAAACACACTGGAGATACTACCAGCGATTGTGAAATTATATTACTTATTTTTGTAATGGAATCTGAGAAAAAAGCCTCTGAAAAACATATATTTAAAAAAAAAACAATTTGAAACATACATTTGAAAATTGTAAAAATTAAATTAAGGAAATACGTGAATCATCTGAATATTGATAATGAAAAATTTCATCAATGGTTATTTCTAAAGTATACATTACATTTGTCTACTTCTGATGCCCTACTTTGAATGCCTCATACAGGGTGTTAAATAAACATGCGGCAAAAATTCAAGGGGTCATTCCAAGAATATTCTGTCCCATAAATAGTTTTGGAAAACCGCTTTGTTTCGAAGATACAGGGCGACAACCATATTCGATATTTTTTGAATTAATTAATGTAGTTGAACGTAGGGTGTACGTCATGTATACAATATTCGAAATTTCCACTCAAAAATTTTTGTTTTAGAAAATTTATCCCGTTAAATTCAAAGATTTATGTTATGAAGAATAAAACCCTCGAGTTTGAAAGCTCTCGGGTTTTATTCAGAACATAAATCTCCGAACTCAACTCGATGAATTTTCAAACAAAATCATTTTCGTTGAAATTGAAAAATTTATTCTTGTTATAGTACCCCCGATAAAAATACTCAAAAAAGTTTTTAATCACCATTCCTAGACAGAGGAAGAAATAATTTAAATAAATTTTTACATTATATTGCCAGTTACATGAATTGAATCTCTTCCTAAACTACAAGGTTTAAAATATCGCCTAGTCTGATTCAAGAAATTCTCACAGCATTGTACATAATCTAATGGAATCACTGCCTCTGCAAAGTAAGTAAATGTATTTTACATTTTATCTCTCTTTCCCTTCTTTCTCTTGCTTTCCCTTTTTTCTCCCCTTTACTCTCTTGCTTTCTCTTCTTTCCCTAGCTTTTTGAGTTTTCGTTCACTGTATACCTACTTGTCAGTAGTTGTATTTACTTCAAAATTTTATGTTGATTGTGGTTTGAGTGAATGAACAGTTCCTTTCTTCTTGGTTTTGAAAGAAAACTGAACTTCTTTTACATCTTATTTACCTTGATTTTAATTTATTTGAAAAATTACCATTGCATGTCTTTGTGGTGTATAGTTAACGCATTTTTACTATTATATGAAAAACGGGTAATATTTTGACACCACCTATACATTCCCATGAGGAAAAGAAAAAGTTCTAGGACATCCTACATATCTTGATATAGTCAATGCGACATCTCAATCCATGAGGTTTCGTAAATAGATAGTTATTGAAATTTGGTTACAATATGTAAAAATTTCTGGAAGATTTCATCAAAAAATATTTTTTCGACTAGTGATGCAATGACATAGAAATTAATAACGGAATATCAAAGTCATGATGATCAGCACATAAGCTACTTCTTTTATTTTATAATCTACGATTCCAATTTATTTTGACGTTTCGTATCGTCAGCCCTTAAGCTTTCCAGTATTTCATTTCACGGCCTCAAATCGGAATTGATTCTGTGAGATTATTGCAAGATTTCGAATTTTACGTTAGAAATTGAAGAGCCGCTCTATTGAAGAAATTCTAAGCGCCAAAGAACTGACTCATTTGTTAAGGATGAAAGCATTTTAGAACCAAGAAAAATAATTCAGTTCCAGAACTTCCTTAATATTTGGAAAGTTTCTAGTACTTTCCAAGTAAACTTCTTGCAGAAATAAGTTTTTCAATCATTTGAAACATTTAAGCTCGCTTGGTGATATTTGAAAGATTTTAAACATTTCTCTCTACACTTTGGTTTCATCACATGCACCATTCTAATTTACGCTACGAAGTTCGGTATAAAGAGAACAAGAAACGTGGGTAATTATTACAAAGAATAGTTATTTTCCTAACAGTCGACGCATTATTAACGACCGCAAAAAGATTCAAAAAGGAAACTGAAAATATATATTTTATTTCAACATAAAAAACATTAAATGAAACTCCACTAATTATTATCAATATTAATGTTGAAAATACAATTTGTTGTACTCTGCAATTGAGTCAGAATAGCCGGTAGCTGGCTCGTAGATTGCAAAGTTTATAAAGATAACGGAGACGGCATCGGTTGCAAGTCAGTACATCAAAGAATTTTATTAGAGATGATTTTCTTCTGTCCTACGGAGTCCTCCAAATAACCTTCATCAACAGCAGTTGACTTCCAGCCCCCTAGACGTTCTATGTTGGTTATTCCTTTAGAATCTGACAGAAACGGTGCCGAGGATCATCTAACTGTGACCTGTGTAACGTTCTGGGTTAGGTAGGCCTGAGTAGGTAGTGATCTCTGCCGGCATTTCATCGAATGTGTTCACGCCTTCGCACTGAACAGAGCATTTGCCTCTTTTATAATTCAAAAAAAGGCGATGCGTGGTGGTAGGAGGCCATAAATTTGCATACTTCCTATAAAGCTTCAAAAGGGTTCTTTTATTTATGTCTTCAGATATAACAACAGATCTAGAAGTACTTATGTTGTTTTTAATCGAAAATTTTCTCAATAATTAAGTTTTCTTTATCTTGATTATCATCAAGTGTGATTTTCATAAGCTCTGCTCTGCGAAGAGCACCGGCTAGAGCAAAAATACTAGTACCTACTGTGATGATAAGATATGTCCCATCTGGGGCTAGCATAAACTAGGATATGTCTTTTTGGTGAAAAGCTTGATGTAGTCAAAATCCTACATTTTGCTCTTTTAAGAACGATGCCAACTCATGAAACTTGCTTATGTCCAGGTTTTCTTTTATTTTAACTAAACATTTCATCATAGAATAAGGGTATTGAATTTCAGTGCCTCACTCAGCTCGGAAAAGAACGCCAAAAAACTTAAAAAAAATTAAAAAAAATAATATAAGTTTTTTTGTTAGTGGAGACGCGAAAAACAGATAATTATCGAGAATGAAGAAATGATGAGGCTTACTTGTTAGATAAGGTGAGTAATTATCTACAGTTTCTGAAGGCGATTATATGTAATTTCTTTCTGTAACAAATTTTTCATACATTTAATTTTTGAGTCATATAGATTCAAGAACTCGTCTCTTGTATCTATCTTTCCTAAACTGAATACTTTTTTTAAGAGCCACCATCAGCGCGTCACACGGAACAGTCGAATTTATTTCTCACCCTGCGCAGCAAAAGTTTGACGGCATATATTTATGACGAATTTTGTTAGAGGTACACGTATCTAGCCAATCAAGAGAAATTGTATGTCGTGTAAATTATATTATTAAATTGAAAAGCGCTTTCGGCTTTAATGCCATCATCAGTGCACTTAATGTAGTGTCTGTTCAGACTATTGTGTATGTACACAGTGGTTGTCAATTTTATGGAACTTCAGGCATATAATAGCCGAAACCACTTTGCGATTTGATAAATTTATTTACACGGAATACAAGTTCTCTTGATTGATATATATATATATATATATATATATATATATATATATATATATATATATAAAGCATGTTACTGAAGATATCAAACTCGTCAGATCTTAATTCAATGCTAATAATATACAGTGTGACCCATTTAAGATGGAAGCACCCTTATAAAACTTACATTTTTCAACCGATTGGAATGATTTTTTTTTGTTAGGTAGATATTCAAAAAGTTTATTAGGACACCAAATATCATGAATAAATCTCAATTTCCAGGGCCAACTAATCTTATTTTTCAAGGTCAAAAATCTAAAAAAATTACTAGCGATTTTTTTAGAAAAAATCTGACTACACCACTGGATTCGCGACATTTTCAAATGATTTACATGTAAATTACGTTGGAATGCGTCAATCAATAAAAAAGTTATAACGGAATGAAATTTGAAAAATATGCCGTTTAATCAATCCACCAATTCGAATTCATGAATTTTATGAAAATTCTGAATACACCACTGGATTCAGGATATCTTGAAATATCACTGGTCACAGTTTCATCGAAATCTAATTAGTAATAAAAAAGTTATAAGGGAATGAAATTTGAAAAATATGTTGTAAAATGAAATTTTAACAACGTTAATTTACAGGTAGAAATCTGAAAAATCGAATGGGAATTTCATTGATCCCCATCTTCTGACGAGTGGTGATGGAAGTACAGTTGTTATTTCATCCTCAGAAAGTGTATCAGTGTCTTCCACATCTGGCCAGGTATATTGTTTGGCTCTCTGAGATTTCCGTATATAATTTCGTACTATAGCTGAAAAAATATTACTGTTTAGATTGGCCAAATGAACCAGGTTCCCACTTACCCCGACAGATAGGTCACACTATCCCCAATAACATTTAATTTCGGGGTAAGTGTGACATGCAATTGGAAAAATGTAAAAAAAACAACTTCATGAAAAAACGGCAATCTATAGTCAGATTCATTGTTTAGGCAGAAGAAAAGTGTATGAAATGGATTCTTACCTTAGATTTTAACAATACACACAAAGCTTGAAATAAACTCGTTATACTCGTTCGGGTTGATGAATTGTAGGTTAGAAAATTGGGGAAAATATTTGGATTTCACAAGATCTCTTTTGTATTTTATATGATGGTCATGGATTCATTATGAGTGTAGGCTGTTCGTCAATAGATGGCATTGGGCTGTCGCCCGGTTTAGCGAAGATAGCGAGCAAACTCACACTTGCCCCAAATTCACACTTACCCGAGCTTATCTTATCGGTTTTCATACAAACGCATTAGATGAATTTCTTTTCAGATTAAAAATCAGTTCTATACATTTCATTTTGCTATATTTAAGTCTTATAAAAAGTTTTTCAGATAAATGATCAACTCTCCATTCTATTGATTTCACGTATTAACTGTTTTTTCATTTATTGTTATTAAGAATGAAATTCTACAAAATATTCTTTGGCCCACCGTATTCAGCATTACGACCCAAGGATAGTCATAGTTCTTTTTATGGGATATCGTCTAGTCAAGTGTATTGCACAAAGAGTGGGACTCCATTCAATAGAAAATTTTTTAATTTTGAAATTGTTAAAGGAGCATTGTATTCGAATGTCTGTCACTATTGTGGCGTATGCTTGAGAGACACGGTGAATGGAAAAGTTTTTCTGTCGCAGAACAATAGGTTGAGGAATCAATATAGAGAAAATACCGGGTAAATCGCATGATTCAAAGAGGGGATCATTTTGTTGGATTGTTACAATGAAGAAGTGAAAATATATCATCAATTATAAGTGGTAATATAAATGAGTCTTACAAAAAAAATCCAGATATCAACGTTCAGGCAATAAAAATTGCAGTATTACTGTTGATATTAATTAGTAAGATTTGTGTATGTTCATAATTACTGTATAAAAAATAAATTGTTGACTTTTGGAGATATTAGAACGTTGTAATAATCTGTCGAGTCCGGTAGAAAAATTTTAATGGACTATTCCTAGAAATTACAGGGTAGTCCGGTGATATTTTTCATTACTCTGCCAAACCGTAAAAAACTATTTACCGGACTAAAATCCAGTATGTGAAATGAACATTAATACATTTTCTTAGTTCAAATTGTCCGTTCAACACTCCTTTTAGAATGACTGTAGGCAGACCATATCGAAAAATCGTGACTTTAACCATAGAGAATTGAGAAAATGAATGTTAAAAACAATTTGTTTTTGGTATGATGAACTTTCAAAAGTCTCCACGGGCACAACGAAAAATAATGGACAGTTTTTGAGAAAAAAATTGTTCAAAGTCGGCAGAATGGGGAATTTGGTATAGTAAAACGGGAGATATAGACCGTGTTATTTTGCAACTTTATGCCTCTTGGAAATTGTAGCACGAGCTTCAGCAATTCTTTCATAGATCTTATGTCTTTACAGCACCGTTTGTCAATAATTGCAGACTTTACAGGCATAAAGCCATATTCCGAGGAATGATGAAATAATGTTTATAACATTACGAAAACAACAGATTGTGAGAAAATCAGTAAATGGATATGAATATGGTTCTATAGAGGATGACTCAATTGATATATAGGGGGTAATACAGGGGAAAATAATGGAAGTTCTTGCAAGAAAGCCACCAAATTCCCTTTTTTCATTCTACATGATCGAAAATTGAACTGCATTCCAGGAAGAATTTGTCTACAGAAAAAACCGTTTTCATCCAAGTGATGTATGCAAGAACTACCAATATCTCTGATATAAGTGTTTTGCAAAACAAAAACATCGACTCGGCACTTCAGAGTTAACCGATTCAGACTGAGTCTAGCATTACATACTACGCAAGATTCGCTGGAAGTTTGTTTCAAAACATTCAACTTCAGAAACGTCTAGCCGTCTTGCAAAACAGTTATCTTTTCCATTACTATTACAATCGAGGCACAGTCTTGTAAAGTTGTCAATGGGAATATCTGGTAGTCCTGATTCTTCCCTTTGTTGAATAGCAATCTCCCGTTTTTCTTCATTGTTCACCCCATCTAATTTTGCCATTCGTTCGTATATGGAAAATATTGTTGAATATGAAACAATGTCTTTGATTTTGTATGAAAGCCATCAAAGAGGTATGAAACATCAGATAAACAGGCAAACGATTCAAACTACAGAAAAATCTTTCATTTACCATGTATACGTTACATGAGATAGACATTACCAATGATAAGTCATCATGACAACCAATAGACAACTGGTAACTTGATCAAAAAAACATGATGCCGGTTGAAATATCAGTTCAGTAGTGGATAAAGTAGATAAAACCATGTGACAATATAGGAATGCGATCATGGAATGATCGGTTCAATTATATGATGAATAAAAATTAATGTAGGATTATTTCAAATATATTACTACGTAAAGGAATGATAGGGTGATTGAAAGAATGACAATATGAAACATTGCTTATTTTCAACAGGTTCTAGGTTTCATTTCCTCAAACGCTATTTTGCCGACTTTGAGCCGTTTTTTCTCGAAGACTGTCCATTATTTTCCATTGTGGCTATCGAGGCATTCGATCAGGACGGTGAAAAGTAGTTTCAACAAGGTAGGTTATTCTTCAATAAATCTTGCGACACGTTTTTTCATACATATTTATAGTGTTGTAACATGTAACCTTATCAATAAGCCCATTGTTTTTTACTTTCATTATTGTTTCCTGTATTGCCCCCTATATATCAATTGAGTCATCTTCTATAGAACCATATCCATATCCATTTACTAATTTTCTCACAATCTGTTGTTTTCGTAATGTTATGAATATTAGTTTATCATTCCTCGGAATATGGCTTTATGCATCACACTGTATAGTTTGCAATTATTGACAAACGGTGCTGTGAAGACACAAGACCCATAAAAGAATTGCTAAAGCGCATGCTACAATTTCGAACAGGTATGAAGTTGCAAAGTAAAACGGTCTGTTTTACAATACCAAATTGCCGACTTTGAGCAATTTTTTTCTCAATAACTATCCATTATATTTCGTTCTGCCATGGATACTTTTGATCAGGACATTGAAAAGTTCATCATACCAAAAAATCAGAAGAATTCACCGAAAGCCATTACCCATAAGGTTTGTGAGTGGTCCTTTCAAACATAAATACAAAGCTTGCCTTTAGTCGGCACATTCTATATAGAGAGGAAATTATCACTTTTTATCAGGATTTGCTGACGGATTATTCATTAGGGACAGATGGTATACAAAAATAATCAATATTCATAATTGAGTGAGAGCTGATTTGTATTACATGAAACAGTTCACGCTATTGCAGTTGAAATATCTGCAAATATGTCATTTATGCTCCACCAAAAAAAGTTGCAAAAGATTACCTGCACAGTGGGAGTCTCGATTTTTTTTGGCTTTTCTGTTATATTGTGTCTACTTAAGTTCGCAGCATATGGGAAACTTTTTTATTATTAATTTTAGGAAAAAAAAATGTATGCTTGTAAAAAGTTCTGCATGGTGTAAAACTTGAGACACAGCCTGCAGACATCAAATGTTTTCAATCATATACGAGGTTTCTTGAATAATATGAATTCCATGCAAGAATAAAATTTCTTTATTTTTGAAAATATCGAAATGTTTTATGGAAAAAGTTGTTCACTATTAAAAAACGTGGCGATATTCAATTGAATGTTCCATCATGAAAAATAAAAATTTTTTATTTTAATTTTTTTGTTTAAGAAAAATTAAACTTCATAAAAAGTACCGTGTGAACATCTGAGCATAGCTTTCAATCCTAAACAACTTTTTCCCTTAACAATTTTCGTTATCGTCAAATATAAGTACTTTATTCTGGCAGGGGATTCATATTTTTTGAGTAATCTCGTATACGACTGAAAAAATTTGATATCTGATGGTTGTGTTCCAGTTTAAGATCATGCAGAATTTTTGATAGAAATTAAATTTTTTTCGTATAATTTATGCTAAAATAGTTTTTCATATGCTGCGAACTTAAATGGACACACTGTATATTTCTGCTTCTACATGTGGTCGTAAATATAGTCGATAAGTTCTATCCAAACCAGTACTGGGTGTTGGAAAATATACTATTGTTAGTGAGAAATATGGGTTTATAATTATTTGTTTTTACATTTTTCAACTAATATGCGGAAGAGATACAAAAATATTAAGTTTGAGAGAAAGCCAGGAAAAAATTTTTTTCACTACAGATAATACTCTTCTTTCGTAGAATTAACTTAATATTTTGTAATAATATATGAAAATGATAGAGAGTTGAATTGTCTGGTGATTCAATTTTCCTCCAATTATACTGAGATATTTACTTTATGAAATATCGCCGTGTGTGTATTTGCCCCATTTTCTCACAACGCCATTCAGGCAACGCTCAATACATGTTGGTTTTTACGTACCTATATGTAGAAACTGGAACAGTATTTGCCGAAACACAAAGTTTATTCAAGCTCAATTCGCTATCCGATGTGAGTATATGTCCACGTAAAATAAATACCGAAATACACGGCTGAATCAATGTTTTAGTGAAGAGCCCGCAGTTATGAAAACAGTATAACAAAATAATATGTCTCTCGAAAACTATGGGAACATACATATTTTTAGACCAAACTATATCAAATTAAGAAACTGTTAGACTTTACCCCATCAAACAGAATTTTTTTTGCTCAAGTAGAAATCGAATGAAATCAATTAATTTGAGGTCATTTGATTGAACACAATCAATCAAAACCACATTATACTGACAATTTCCCTCATATTATATAAACCAATCAAATGCCATAATTTTCTCATTTCGAACCAATGAGAACAGGACTTTTTAAAAACACTTCCTCCAGCCCGTGGTATTTTCAAAACGGTGTTTCGCTTCTAGCTTGTGTATACATTTCCATAGTTACGACAATAGAGGTAAATATAGAAACGTCAGTTTGACGGTTCAACTCTTCAACTGACATTGATAACACAAGATGAACCGTTCTTGCAATACGCATTTAGTCCATAACATAATGTATTCGTGAAATTTTCTGATCGAATATCCCTTCAAAATGCAGAATTTCCAAAAAAACTTTCACCTTGCCAGTCGCTCAAACTGTGTGGCTGTACAAAACACCACTCAAGCAAGCTCTCGTGGTGTTTCTAAGCAACACAGACAGCAAGGTGGAAGTATTTTTTGAAAATTCAGCATTTTGTCGGGATATTACTACTGAAAACAAATCCCATGGGATGATTTCACTCTACCACGTTGCTATGGATACATTTTGATTTATTTCGATTTTAAAATTTCATAAATATTTAATATTTCAAAATGTCACGATTTGGTTGTAATATTGACGAGAATATTAATGAAACTATAGAATCAAATACACCAAAAAATACTGTTTACAGTAAAAAATTTGCGAGGAAAGCGTTTATGGACTTTTGTAATGATAGAAAGTATCATTAGATGGGAATCGGACGGTGGAAGAATTGGCGTTGATTTTACAGAGCTTAAAGAAGCTACGGTCAAAACCATGTGGAACCTAACAAGTATTTGGTATTGGTATTGGTAGGTAGGTGACTGATGCGCTGCGACCTAATTAGATCTATTGTGCCCCATCTTCTGCTATTTCTAGGTGGGGTTCTACTTGTGGTATTTCTTCCACAGTTAGCTGGTGTGATCCCAGTATATTCAATCTCTTGTGATTGTCTTCAGACTAGTTTTGCTGAGGTTAATCAGTGTCTTCGATTTTGATCGGTTGAAGTTGTCGAGGAGATCTTTGGCCTGCGTTAGACCTGGAAGTCTTCGCCAGTATGTTGCTCTCAATACTTCTTCAGTTTTATTGAGTTCGTCTTGGGAGTAAGATTTTCCAAGTCCGCAAAATGGTTCTTGCCTGATCAGTGGCGTTGATGTCCCTCATCGTGCTTGTTCATTGCCTATCAAGTAAGCTGTTACAAGAAAAATATTATGGAAAAATGAATTTTATTATTGACCCATTCAAAAGTGTTGTATTTCAACAAGCGCCCGCAACTTTATATGGCGAAAACTGCAATCGTATCTCTGTAAATAGGAAAAAAAGTTCTGAAGGGCTGCAACAGAAATTCTATCACATAGCCGCGGTAGAATTAACTTGGCGAGGTGGGGAAGCCGCTGCTTGCTTGACTGACTTTTTTCGTATCGAATCAAACAACGACGGTTCTGTAACAAATCTAGTTGAATATAATCCTGTATTTATTATTATTCCAAAGAACAAAGAAGAAATATGATTCAAAATTGGACAAAATCGTCTGCCGAAACGATTGGCTTGAATACCAAGGAAAAAAAATTACTAATCACTCCAATAGATCAACCGCGGTCAGTCGATTGGCTAAAAGTGGTGTACAAGAGCACAAGCTTGTAAAAATTACGGGTCATAGCAATGCCAACCCAATAGAACCCTATTTGAAAATTGACGAAGAACATTCTTTTTACGCCACTGACATTATGTGCTGGTGCTCCATCCTACTGAAAATAGATCATCTGACGAGCCTCCAGATCAAGATCATCGAAAAACTCTTCCAACACTCTTGATAATAAATTAATAATGTAACGGGGTCCGTTCAAAGAACCATGGTAGAAAAATGGACCGATAATTCTGCCCCAGAATAGACCACACCAAATATTAATATTAAATGGTCTTTGCGGATTGTGGGGATGGACTAGAAATGGATTATGTCTACTCCAATAATGAAAATTCTTTCTATTATACATCCCACGATTTGAAAAATTAGCCTCATCGCTGTATATAATATTTCTTTGGAAGTTTGGATATTGTCTGCATTTATTCATAAACCACCGACAAAACCCCAATCGTCTCTCAGGATCACCAGGTTCTAGTGTTTGCACTGGTCTTAACTTATGAAGAGAAATCTTATGTTTCTTCAGAATTCGTTGAATACCAGTGGAACAACTATTTCTCTAGATAAATCTCTGATGGAATTATTTGGATACCTTAAAGTAGGATAAAACGACAATTTCTGCATCTTCAGATATTACAAACCGTTTTTTAGTTTTTAGTTCTCATCTTCTCAAAAACTTTTTCATTGTTCCTGAATCGACGATGAAGCACAGCAAAAAAACCGATTAGGTAATTCACGATCGGGGAACGAATTGCTGTAGTGCTCTTACACTATTTTTCTGGCAAACCAAATAGGATTCTAACATATCACATTTTTCTTGATGGAAAAACGGCATTTCGAAAAAAATTCGAACAGTAGTTTTATCGAATCAAACACATTTTTTTCCAACCACATTCATATGACTCTCCAGTATTTTCTGTTTTGTACAAAAACGGCTTCAAAGTTATCATTACAGCAGACATATTTTGATTCACAAAATAAATACGGCTTGCGGAATGGCTTTAAGATGGAAATTATCGTTTTGTACATTAATACCAATAGCTCAGTGGTGTCAATTGAGTGGTGCGACATGATGATCACGGGTTTCACGATTTCACTTCCCAGCGCAATTTTTTCTTTTTACTGTCTTATTTTGCTATTTGTAACAAAATATTGTCATTCGTATAAGTACCAAAATTGGGTGTTTGGACAATCATGAGGTTTTATTCGCCAAAACAAAGACATTTTTTGATAAATATTTCCACATAAGTCGCTCATTTTCCACTTTAGGAAGAAAGGTGATATGAGCTCTGTTGTTGAGAATGTTATTACGAATTGAAATACATGAAAAAACTCTGGGGTGTTCCATTGATAGAAATATAATTTTATGAAATATTCTGAAAACGCGACTGTTAATTTTTTTTTATTTTCGGCATCAAGAAGGCCATTAAAAATGCTACGTTTGCCCATGTAACCGAAATCGTAGCATCAATAATAACGGAGTTGGCAGTGGTGCCGACTTAATTTGGAACACCCTATATTTTCATTGACTTCTTAATTTCGTAACTTTCTGTCAATTTGACCTACTACTCTTCAACTCCTACGGTTGCCGAGATCCGCATGTTGTTCTTTATAGGCTCCATATGTAACTTTTTCGAAGTTATCTAATTCATAAAAATATTATATATTCAGATAATTACGAAAATATATTAATTTTTTTTTTTAAAAAATTCGCTTACCTTGGTGAAAAGTTCCGCAAAAGTGCACACAGACAAGATGTGGAAAGTTGAAGTGAAAGCTGAGGAACTCGTGTTGCTCGAAGCACGCTAAAAGCACAACTGCCGAAAATGCGCTCGCGACTGAGCTTTACGGGTTTCCACGGGCAACTTCGACTGGATGCTGCTATTCATTTTCCATCGCAGAGGTATTTGGCGTATCGACGGAGAGTTGAAGTGTCGACTGAGGGGAAACTCGTATATGAATTTGGCTTTTACATTCTTGCAATGGAATGGATACTTTACGGTTTATTGTTCACTATTAAACTCGTGTTTTGGATGCGAAGTTATTGTAGAATTTTCTCAAATGTTTTACAGTAGACAGCTGTCTTGCTACAATTTCGACATTCATATTGCTGACACTAATACAGCAACAATGATCTTATGGAATGTATCACTGACAGGCAGAGGAGGTAATGAAATTGGCTACGCGCTTTTAAAATTTTTTAAGTACGAAAATTTCGCTGTCAAGGACAAATTCTGCATCTGGAGTGACAATTGCAATGGCCAGAACAAGAACAGAATGGTCCTCATAGCCCTGATATATCTTGTTGCATCTGGTAGATTCTCACAGATGGAACAAAAATTTCTCATACCTGGACACACATATCTTCCATGTGACCGAGATTTTGCTCAGATTGAGAGGCGCAAAAGATTAACAAAACTGTATGTTCCAAAAAATATTGAAACAATGATCAAAGAAAGTTGCCATAAAAACCCATACACTGTTGTACACATGGTACAAGATGACTTCAAAGATCTTCATCGTTTCGCCGATGCGTACATAAACATCTCAAAATTGAATATTTCCCAAGCATCTTGTTTGCGAATTTCCAAAGATAACCCTTTCCAGGTGTCGATGCGCAGAAGTTTTAGTGATATTGCACCGTGGGAAACATGTAATGTTCTAAAAAAAGGGAAAAAGCTTGCCGCCTTCAAATTAGAAACCATTCCATTATTGAAATGCAAAAATCGTATAACGAAACCGAAACTAGACAATTTAACGTCTATGTTAGACTACATTCCTTTGGCATACCGTGGTTTTTATGAAGATTTGATTGCCGAAGCCACTGAATAGGGTCCTGCATGTGAAAACTCAGATCATAAGGGAACTTAGACTTTGGCACTCAGACGGTTTACGAATGAAACATTTCTTGGCACTTAGACCTTTACAAAACTTTTTAACTAATACTTTTTTTATTCAAGAATTACCGTCTTTGTTTTAGTTTTGTCTCATTAATACTTTTTGTTAGTGTTCTTTGAAAGCAAATAAAATTATAAACGAGTATTACTTCGTTTGAATACTAAGAGATGAAGTTTTCATTAATATTTTCAGTTTTATAGTTTTGGCACTTAGACCATATAGAAGTTATACTCTTCAAACGATATTTCGAATTAATTTTCAATTTGCAGTATTCAAACTTCCTCTCCTTGGGTTCTTTAGTGAAAGGAAACATCCAGTGAAAGTCTTGAAAGACAATAATGCGGAATATTTTATTGTCGTCATTGGATTCATCATCAAACAATGGTGCTCTTCGTGTTTAGCTGTTTCTACGATGCAGAAATGGGAATGAAACAACGTAGGATAAATAATGTATGAATTTTCATCAGAAAACGTCGTATGAGCAGTATTATATCTCCGAACTTCATTCTTTATTTGATTGAGCCTAGTAAAGTGCTCATTTCACTTTATTTTCATCAGGATGCTGAAAGGAATTAGAAAACGAATTACACTGTATTCTCTTAATTGCAGTTTCAAGGAAAACACAGTAAAAATATTTGGCTTAGCATCAATCATGTGTAGGGGACAAATTATTTGAAGTGTTTCTTTATAATTATGTTTGCTTTGTGGTAGAATTGCAAACAGTTTACTGAGGGAACACCGGCGTGGACGTAGAGAAACCTCAACTAGTTCAAAATACAATACAAGTTGGAACGAAGGGAATGGTATAACGGTGAATTTTCTGCCAGGTGGTAACAAAACAATGTTTGAGTGGAGTACAAATTAGAACTTTGGTATAAAATTTCTTCTTCCAAAGATTCATGATCATAGGAAATGAAAACTGAATAGGAATATGAAAAAATAAATAACCGAGGCCCGAGATATGGTTTTATAATAATAATAATTAAGAAGAGATGGGACAGGTGGGGTATAATAAGAGATTATGTCAAGAAATGTTACAAATGTCATAAAAAAGGTCATCAAGTTAAACAACGATGGGTACGTTATACATCATTCAATGTTACTGTAATGGAGTTTTTGATTAGAGCCGTACTTAGCGTAAAAACAAATATCACCCGTGCAAATTCCGTGAATTGAAACCAGAAAATATGCAGAGAATAAAACTTTTGGTTAGTATTGTTATTATGATCTCTTGACACTTTCGTAGCCAACAAATGAATCTTCAACAGACGAGATACCCATTTTTGGCCAAGAGAAAATCCGCGTTTTTTCGGATTGAGAATTTTGAGAATGGGGATAATATAATTGAGCCTCTTCTCAATCACTAACTTATGAGCTCTATCAAATTTTCTTTCAGAGTAATTTGAAAAAATGGTATGATAACATTCCGCTACTCTAAATCATCACCAGGTCCGGTGACCTGGTTCTTGGTTGGCTATCCAATTTTTACCAAAATTTTCAACAAAAAAGTTGAGAACAATTGCAGTGGTGTGAGGCAAAGCTTCGTCTTGGAAATATATTTTTCTGAGCTCCATTAGTGGCAATTCATCAACAAGTGGTTCAATATTTTGCCTTAAAATTTCTACATTCCTCTGAGATGTGGGAGTGTCATAATAAATGAACGGGCCGACTTGTTTCAAGGAGCAAATAATGTCCAAGTGACTGTAAAACAGTCGATAACAATCCTTTAGGAAGTGACTATAACTTTGTTTAGTATGTTTGGCATATGTCCGACAGAAAACAACTACTTCTCTGGCTAATACCGCGACAGATATTGAATTATATCTGTCAGACACATATATAAATAATATATAGAGAGAGAGGTAGTCTCTTGACTGGACTAGTTGAAAAAAACCAATTTATATTTTCACTGAGAATATTCTTAGATAAATTGGTTTATATATATATATATATATATATAAATTTCAACAAATTCAACCCGAACTTTTAGTTTTCATATATATATATATATATATATATATATATATATATATATATATATATATATATATATATATATATATGTCAGGTATTGCAGTCGGAGACACTTTAATTGTGTGAACTCTTTATTTCAGTTCAAGCTTTCGAGAATTATTTTTCTCTTCATCAGGAACAGAAAAGTGAGGTTGTAACGAAGCCGGTGGCATTAGACATAAACACTTTTCCTTATGAGTTGTGACATATTAAAAATGTAAATAATAAAATTGTGTGAGTACAGGAACACATTATACTAAGTCATTATATATATATATATATATATATAGCAACTTTTCGAAAATGCACATTTTCGAAGAACATGCTTGAACTTAAGTTTGTCATGAAATGTGACCATCAGTTTTTATCTATTTAGTTTGAAAACATGATTTTCCCTTTAAAGGTGTCCACTTTGGCCCACTCTGTACACTAATTACCTAGAAATCAAATAAGTTAAATTTTCTCGTTGCAGCATATGGAATCTAAGACTCGTTAAATTCAAGCCATGTTACCAATTTTGCCCTCGTACCCTCACTAATTAAACTAGTTGTGTTATACAAATTCATAACAATCGAACATTAATTTAGTATCCGATCCAAATTCTGATATGAACCGAGACATTCATTTATCGGTTTCGGCTAGCGATCCAATTGGCGAAGTGACCCATACAGAGTAATTTCAATTATACTAGTTGTTGATCAAAATCAAACTTTCCTCAACCAACAGTTCGTGACAGGTGTAAACTCTATTGAAAAGTTCCAGTTGCGAATTGGCATTAAATACGTGGAAATTGAATTGTTTGTCCAAGCTAAAGCGTGCTTGATAAAGAATGGGGAACAACGAACGGAATTTCAATTGATTAGACTATTCTTCCAAACCATTCTTCTGGACAAATCTACAGCCATATCGATCAGGCACTGATGGGTCAAAGATCTGTCTTAATAAATAATAAGTGTATCTTCGAGCTACCAAAAAAAAATATCAATTTAAATCAACATTGAATCGAATTCATAAAACACAAGGATATCCTCCCAAGCATAATAAAGAATTAAAAGGTTGTGATTTGAAGTAGAAGGTTGAAAAACAAGCATTTTCTTCTTTTCATACAATTATTACCTTATACTTGTGTTGGATCAAAACTTATATTTGAATGAAAAAGTACAAAAAAATGTGAGAAGAAAGTGAAAAAACAATATTCAATACACTAATACTAGATGGTCTGATCAATTTGCACTGTTTCGAAGATGGAAGTAGTAGAAACTTGTTTGAATCATCTAGCAGTCATTACAAGGGCACCTTTTGGTAAAGCATCTAAAAACCCACATTTTTCTATTATTTCTTCGATGAGACTACCCCAAATCCACTAGAAATGAAACTGATGAAACCATGTGGTGTTGCAGAAATAAAAAATCTGACGATGTTACACTTTTTATACTGAGACCAAGACCAGAGCTGTCCCAAAGCACTGTGCTTATTGCTCGTGAAAGTGCTTAAAGCATTTTAGTGCTCGTGAGCACTGTGCTCTCGAGCACTTTTTGGATTCAGTGCTTAGTACTTAGTGCTTCGAGCATTTTACGAAATGGCTCAGTGCTTAGTAATCCCGAAAAGTGCTGTATTCTGTTTGAGAAATATTTCTGTTTATTTTATTTTCATGTGTTATTAATATTACTCTTTTTTGTAACAGTAATTTTTTATTTATTTATTTATACTGCATACAAACAGATAAACCTTTTACATGTATACAGTTTGGATATATAAATATTGTAAATAATATGACACTTTTAAAACTAGAAATAAGTAATACAATTAGAGTTTAAACACACTGGAATAAAGATTATAGTTTTCAAAAAATATCACATTTCATAATCAAGTAGAAATTTATACAGGGTTATGATAAAGTAATGCACAAAATTCATAAAACGTACAATTATCACTTTTGAAAAAAATGCAAAAACACGTCAAACTGTTCTTTTTATTCCGCATCTTTTGACATAAGTTACAAAAATAACACGTCAAAGTTGTCAAAGTTATGACGTCATCAACAAATTTTTTTAATGGGAAGCTAAGATTTTTATCACATTATTTGATAGAGCTTGTGTTTGTACACAAGGGAAAAATAGTTGCAGTAGGGCTCACATAAGAAAAAAAACGAGAAAATGAATAAAAAACGAAATAAACGTAAGTTTCATAACTTTTCAATTAACTAAACAGTCCATTAAACCAAAACTATTTCTTATAGGAATTGTTCAAACTGTGTCCCGTTTACTAACTGACATAGGCCAAGACGATGGTAGACCGCATTTATAGAGTTTTCGATCATCTGCGGAGTTATACGAGTCATTTCGTGTCTAATTCTTTCCATTAAGTCTTCTAAATTGTCTGGCCGGTTAATGTAGACCCGACTTTTCAAATGTCCCCACAGAAAAAAATCAAGAGGTTAAATCAGGTGACCTAGATGGCCACTCCATTGGTCCACGTCTTGCAATCCACCGTCCTTCAAACTGGTTATCCAGAAACCTTCGAACAGTATGACCATAATGTGGTGGTGCGCCATCTTGTTGGAACCAAATACTGGGATCCAAGTTGTCCCCATTATTTGGATCCGGAAATGCCGCAAGTAGGTCCGGAAGCACTGCCATACGAAGATGTTCCAAATATCGTTCAGCTGTTAAATTCCCGCGAAAGTAATAAGGACCAATAAATCTTCCCCGGACGATTCCTACCCAAACATTAATTTTTTGGGGACGTTGGGTGTGTTTTGTCTGCATCCAGTGGGGATTTTCCTGAGCCCAGTAGCGAGAATTGTGTCGATTTACAGAACCACTTAAACAAAACGTTGCCTCATCGGAAAATACTACACTATTAAGAAAATTTGGATTTTCGTCACAATGCCGCATGAAGATTTCACAAAATTCCAAACGTCTGTCCGGATATCTTCTGAGAGTTCGTGAACAAGATGAACTTTGTATGGGTGTAGTTTTTCTTTTTTTAACATCTTTACTACAAACGACTGACTAACATTTTCTTTAAGGCAATTTCTGTTGTAGTTGCGTGACAGCAAAATATCTAACTCCACATCGTCGCTTATTCCTGGTCGTCCAGATTTTGGAGCATCCCTCACGCTTCCCGTTGCAACAAATTTTGCAACAATTCTGCTTACTGTGCTTCTAGCAATTGGAGGTCTTTCAAAATGTGCGTTAAATAAAGCACATGCTTCTTCATGACTTCGAAGGCGATCGCCGTAACCTACCATCATTAGAATTTCTATCCTTTCTCTTTCGGTTAAACGAGCCATAATAATAAAACTGTGGTGACACTAATTGTACGACTGACACTGACACACCGTTGTTTCAGTAAAACAATTGAAAAAATTTATAAGAACACATGTTCTTACTAGATAAGTTTAAGTTTGACCTCTTTTTATAATTGGTTTTGTTATTTCGTTTTCTATCCCTTTTCTCGTTGTTTTTCTTATGTGAGCCCTACTGCAACTATTTTTCGCTTGTGTAAAAACACAAGCTCTATCAAATAAAGTAATAAAACTCTTAGCTTCCCATTAAAAAATTTTGTTGATGACGTCATAACTTTGACAACTTTGACGTGTTATTTTTGTAACTTATGTCAAAAGATGCGGAATAAAAAAAACAGTTTGACGTGTTTTTGCATTTTTTTCAAAAGTGATCGTTGTACCTTTTATGAATTTTGTGCATTACTTTATCATAACCCTTTATAAATAAATGACTAGTCTCTTAAAATTGCTAGTATTTGAGTTTTCTTCATATTGAAGAAATCTATGTCATTATCGCTGTTTTGCATCAACTTATTTGCAGCTATCATGCAGTATTCAATTGGTGAACCTATATTAAATATTTTAAAAGAGGTTTCTCTACGTCGCAGTCTTATGTCAGGTACGTTAATATTAATTTTGTTTAGGAGATCAGGTATAGAAATTTCACCTCGTAAAACATTGGAGATAAAAATAATTTGTGCATTTTCTCTTCGTCTGCTCAGACAGGACCTGCTAAAGTCCTTCCTTTGTTTTTCATATGAAACTTTAAATGGATACACACCGTATTTTTTTAAATGCATTGATCTCAGAAACTTTTTTTGTACTCGTTCGATTGTTTCAGAATGTATTACAGTTTGTGGATTCCATATGACACTGGCGTATTCCAATTTGGAACGAAGGTATGTGTTATATAATGTAATACAAGTTTCCTAGGTGAACTCGTGCCCTATTCGTAATATGAAACCGAGAGTTCTATTGCACTGGCATACTAGTGTTTTTATATGTTCAGCAAATTGAAAGTTTTTCGAAAATATCACCCCAAGATCTTTCATTTCCTTAACTACCTCTATTGCAACTCCATTTATGGAGTAATCTGGGAGTAAGTAATCCCTTCTCCTCGTAAAAGACATTGCTTTACATTTTGATTCGTTTAGTGTGAGATCGTTCGCTTTGCAGTATTTAGTAACAGAAGCGATATCACTTTTGAGCTTATTTATGTCTTCTTCAGAGCTAATCTTCATGTACATTTTTAGGTCATCTGCATACAATAAAAAGTTGGCATGCATGATGTGATCAGATATATCATTTACAAACATTACAAACAGTAATGGACCCAGTATGGACCCTTGTGGTACCCCTGAATTAATGACAAAAGGATTTGACTGGGAATTGATGAATTTTACTACATTTGTACGATTTGTGAGATAGGATTCCAGAAATCGGATGATATTTTCTTGAAATGAGTATGATTTTAGTTTTTGTAATAGGACATAGTGGTTAACTCTGTCAAACGCCTTAGCCATATCAGTATACACAGTGTGAACTTCAGACTCTTGAATTGCATTTGCTACATAGTTACTGAAAATAGCCAGATTCGTAACTGTAGATTTATTTCTGATAAAATCATGTTGTTCGTTAATTAAGACTGGCTCTACATGGGTAATGATTATATTGTATATTGTTTTTTCAAATATTCTAGATGAAGATGAGAGGACAGTTATAGCACGATTGTTTTTTATTTGACTGGTATTACCAGATTTATGAATCGCTGTGATTCGTCCATTTTTGAATTGGTCTGGAAAAAGTATATCTGAATATGCTTTGAAAAAGTAGGTAGGTAGTCCATCAAATCCGATTGAAGCTTTTGGTTTCAAGGATTTAATTGCTTCTATTATCTCCTGTTTAGTGAAACTTATAATATCAAAAGTGTTCAGATTGTAGTCTTTTTGTTCAAAATTGTTCTTTGGTTGATTATACTGTTACAGTAGACAGATTCAAAATAGGTTGCAAAAACGATAACTATATCTTTTTCATTTACATATGACTCACCATCATATTCATACTGGAGTTACACCTCTTACTTTTGACATAATCCCAGAATTTTTTTGAATCATTATTTATATCACTTTGTATTTGTTTTATATAGTTTGTATGACATGTCTTCATTAACTCTTTAGTTTCTCTCCTTAGTTCACAGAATCTGTTCTTGTAATTTGTATTTTTTTTTTCTGAAGTATTTATGTTTTAATTCAATTGTTTTGATCAGCTCCCCACTGAACCATACAGGATACTGATACACGCACTTCCTCTTTTGAGTTATACACTGATCTAATATATTATACAGCCCAGTGAGAAATTGATCAGTTGCCTCGTTGGGATCATTTGAAGAAATAGTGTCTTCCCAATTGCACTGTTTGATGCACTTATGAGGTGAAGGTTTGAACAAGAATAATTTAATATTTGTTTTACTTACTGAACTTTTTCAAATGGAAACACTTAATTTTTCTTCACCACACTAGATTATTTAGTGCCACACACAATAAATAATAAATCCACCAAAAATATAACAACATTCTTTTTCATTTGAACCAAATTATTTATTAGAGCATCTTACTATAAAAAAAATTAATTAAAGAAACAAAAAAATCCGACAGCGGTTTTAGTTTGAGCAAAAAAACAAGTAATATAATAATCTTTTCATAAAGAAAAAGTGGAAGTAGCCGAGGCCCATTCTATTGCTATAGATTTTTTAAGCAAATAAGTCCCGGCTGCTTCCACATTTTATTTGATTTGAAAAGATATTACTTCTCTCTTGATTTTTATTTTAAACCTCAGTTGTTTTTACAACTTGGTATTGACAGATCCTACCAAGCTTTTTGTGGATAATCAGAGTGCAATTCGTTTGGTCAAAAATACCGAGTACCATAAACGCACTAAGCATATCGACGTGAAGTATCACTACATACGAGAACTGGCGGAAGATGGATCTCTTATTGTCTGTAATATTAGTTCCGACAACCAGCTAGCCGATATTTTAACGAAGTTGCTTCCACGAGAGAAGTTTATCAAGTTTATCATATAAATCACAGTTTTCTAAAAGTAGGAGTGTTATTTTTATTTTAGCTTCTTCAACTTGTTTTATATATTTTATGAGGTTTCTAAGAAAACGTTGAAACATACGAATGTTAATTTGAGTAAATAAAATTTAGTTCCGATTCAGTTTTTTACTCATTCCATAATCCACGATATTTATAAAAGTTCTTAGGGGGGGGTGCCGCTGACCGCGTTTTATATTTTCAACAACATTCATTGATCCAAGGCTTTGTGCTTAATTTTCCTTTTCGTAGAATGCTCGAAGCACTGAGCACTAAGCACTGAATCCAAAAAGTGCTAGGGAGCACAGTGCTTACAAGCACTAAAATGCTTTAAGCACTTTCACGAGCACTAAGCACAGTACTTTGGGACAGCTCTGAAATGAATAAGTTTATCGATGTTTTCTCTTTAGGCGGATTTATCGCATTCATAATGCACAATTCCATGCATGTGCATAATTTTAAAGTACAATTCATAACATTTCAATACTCAGATTCATATGAAACCATTAAGGAATTATGAATTATGAAACGGGTAACTGGTCTCATATGAATGTATTAAATTGTGCTTTAAAATTATGCATACGCATTAAATTGTGCATTATGAATCCGATAAATCAATTTTAATATAATAAGTGTCACTTGAGGTATCAAGACGAATCTGACAACCGACAATTCATCCAAAATCGGTTCAGCCGTTCAGTAGTTACAAGGAAAAAGCGACCGACTTTTTTTCAATCTTTTGATTTTATATTTGATTTGTTACCTTAAACAAAGTTTACTGAATAAATATATAAGTTCCCTCACTCCGCTGAATATGATCATTTCTAGTTCTGCCCGTCTAGCGTCTACTGATGGTTATCAAAATCACATTCCAATTTCATTCTTATACGGCAGCAAGCTCTGACATGAATGAAATATACCATACAATGGTGCTTTCTACACGAAAACTGCCGAATTAAGAAATCACGCTCTATATTTCAATTTGGCTATTCGTCCCCCATTTTGGAAATCAAATTAATCTCCCTAACGACATTGGATATTCCCTATCAGTTAGAAGTTCAGCACTATTTTTTGGGTTTTTCTATTGAAATAAAACAAAAGCAAGTATTGACTCATTTCCTTCAATTGCCGACCAAAAAAATCTCAATTTTCGATATCAAATCATTGTCAATATATTCAATAAGTACTCCAATCCTTTCTGAGTTCATCTACCAAATTTGAGTTTTCCAATTGAAACCGTTTCCAAATGCAATATGAACTTGGAATACACGAAATTGAACGCCCTTTTGAAAAGTGCTTAGTGCTTAGAGCTCGCTAAATCAAATTACTTTTTGAAAGTGCTAAGTGATCGCGAGCACTTCATGAAAAAAAGTGCTCAGTGCTCAGTACTCGAAGCACTTTCTTTCAGTGCTCGGCACAGCTCTGACCAAGACTGTGCCTGTTTTTCAGAGTTTGAGGAAATTTCAATATCTAAATAATTAATTATTGACTACATTTCTATACCCTTATCCAAATGGAAAAGGCAATAAGGCTTGGATTGTTTCACATTTTTGCCAAAATATATTTTTTTTTGATAAACTTTCTACGCCTGGCATAGTTTTTGATTCATATATCTTAGAAATTGCAAAATCGTCTCATAACCTACTATTACTATCATATATTATAATCTGTTTTTTTTTCAAACAAATGAAAGTATAAGTTACACCAATTATAACATGTTTACCTATCAGATCTACTGAAACATGTGTTTTCTGGCAATCCTAGATAAAATCTACATTTTTCTATCATAATAGAAGTTGATCATTTCTAATCACTTATTGCACTGAACGCACTGCTCGATTCAGAATAATTTTTTGAAATAACAGAGTTTCAGGATGAATTGTTCATCAATGAATGAATCAATTTCGTTTTTTGTCAGTTCCTCCTCAGGACTGCATTGAGAGGTACAATTGTAATAGATTCTCCTACGGAAGACCGATCGAAGCCAAGCTTCCTCTTAACCTTGTCTTCCAAGCGATTCAGATCTTCTCTTCAGAGATGATGAATATAGTTGGGAGTTTGGTATGTTCTGTTGGTTTAGAATTGTTGATGAATTCACCATATCAAATTTAAGCTGGAACAAATATTTTTTTATGTAACTAGACACTATATTATTGATGAAAAGGTAGGCTACAACTGATATGCAAAACAAGTTACTTACGTCAAAATGATCTTCATAGCAATACAAATGTTTGGTTTTTGTATATGGTCTATAGCAACGCACCATGTTATTCTAATCTCTTGATAGGTACAATAATAAAGAGTTTGTTCAGACTTTGTTAACTATTATTCAACAATGAAACACGTTTTGACAATGTTACCTAACGCTGTGGGCCAATCAGAGGTAAGAAGGTCAACTCACAGATACCTATTGCGAGAACGAATGTCAAATGTCGAGCAATCGACAGTGAAATGAGTAGCTGTCAAGTACAAAAATTCTCTCTTGGAAATGCTAACTACTTGTGTTAGCGAAACGTCGAGTCAAACTCGTTATCAACGTCGACCTTAAAACCCGAAAAGACATCATGAGAAAAATTATTCTAATCAAAATTCATACAGGTTTAAGTGAATAAAACGAACCTACGTCAGATGAAGTAAAATGGAAATGGGGTATAACATACCTCACAGTTTGTACTGTAAGATCTCCCACAAGATTTCATGTTGAAAAATAGGAATATCTATCGAAGATTTGTGACATTTGATATTTCCATGTTGAATCATTGAAATATCAAAAACAACACGACACTTCACTGACATAAATTCATAGAAATGAACATTGTTCATAGGGGTGCAGGTTCCAGCAGATTTTATTTGACTCACGTATCAGTAGATATTGTCGCCTAAATTCACATTTTATTGCTAGATTTCGGCAAATATCATCCAACGGGATATAATGTTCACTTTTTGGTATAGAATAAAACTTGAAACAATTTTTTTAATAGGAATAGGTGAAAAATTATCAACAAAAAGATGTGTGCTACAGTATAAGCGATGAGCAAAAAGGTTTTGATTACAATCTTAATTTCAAGAAACAATTTATTTTTTTTATTGTGGACAATTGAACAAAGAATAGGAAATTTGAGTAGGTGCTTGTTACAATTTGCACTCGAATCGTGTTAGATTCACGTTGTATCGTTTTCAAATTTGCAACAACAGAGCAAAGAAATTATTAAGAGTGCAAATACAGATACTTTGTTCTAGTTTAATTAATTTTTCCCGTGTTTTCGACACTTTAACTTCAGAGACCCAGTCAGTTACGACAAAATGAACAAGTACTTAAAGTAATTAAAACCCTCGTTAAAAATAGAATCGTTTTCATCTAACGAGTCTCCGATGAGTTCCAGGTTCGTGTTCTTATTTGAAGAAAAGTTTCGTCGGAATTTCATAATTCCCGGCTGTATGAAACGACTGATTTATCAGATATAATGATGGTTGATGTTTTAAACGGATAGAGTTTTCGAATGCGTAACGCCAGATTTCAAATAATTACTAATTTCGAATAGAAAGGAATCGATAACACGGCCATTCGGTTGAAATAGCTTGTAGAATGAAAAAAATTTATTGGACAGGTGAATTAGTGATACCAGTACTAGTATCCATCACAAACAAAAACAAACATCTGCTGATTTTGAAACTGATTCACAAATCGTGTTTCATTCACACTCTATGATTTTATTATCATTGTCTTATCAGTAGCTCTTGTCCTGGCTCAATTTGGTTGTGGTTGTGGTTGCAAAAATTCATATTTGTTCATCAGATATTCCAATAGGAGCCACCAATAAAATTCCAATGAGCCCTACTGGAAAATCATCAAGATGGTCAAGAATGAGCAGATAGATAACACACTACATATAAATTACATGGTGCTCCTTATTTTAGACTGCTGATACTAACTGAAACTCAAGTAACTCTAATGCAGGCAATCTCTGGTAAGAACCCCCTAGTGTATCGACTAACTGGATTTTGTTAAAATTTTATTGACGATAAAAATGACGTTTTGCTACTGTAATCGGTACCAGAGAGATAGATATATATAATTTATTATTTCATTAAAATGAATATATACAGTCCACTGGGCAGTCAATATCTGTACTTGTATAAATGAATCTATGAACAAAGACGCATACACAAATTGTAAAATGTTATAAAAACGAAAACATTTGTTCTATATAAGGTGTTAGGCAAACATGCGGCAAAAATTCATGGGGTTATACCTTAACCTATTCTGAGAATATTTGGTTCCATGATGATTTTTGAAAAACCCCGTTGTTTCGAAGATACAGTACGAACAAAATAACATTTTATTATCAAAAAGTACATGTGAAGTTGCTCAATCTACAATAAATGTTCGAAATGACCTTCTCCAGCCTGGATACAAGTATCCAGCTTGGATGCAAGAGTTCAGTCTTCTTGTCATGGAGTTTCAAGCACACCAAGGACGTTTCTTATTGAGTTACACCCTGCAATTCTTCGATTTCGTAAATCATCCTAATTTACCAATGGAATAACGTAAACTAATGATTTCCGTTATCCCCAGAAGAAATAATACAGGGGATTTGAGTCCGAGGATAGAGCAGGCCATGCGTGTGGCCCACCTCGACCAATGCAGCGATATCCGTATGTTTGCTAATATCCTTCAACATTGAAAAGCAAGTATGGTCTCTTCCAAATGTACGCTTGATTATTTCTTTCGCCTATTAAATATCAGTCATCAACCAATCATACGTTTTTTTCCTGTTTGACAGGACCAATCAACACGCTCTATTAGCGACTATTTACATGATGCACAATAGTCACCGACTATTCAGCATTATACTCATATCAAGGAGCCTGAGCATCTGACAGTACTCTAAATAAATACATATTAAACGTCAAATAGAATCAATCGTGTTAAAGCTGAATAATTATTTGAAAATGAATCGGTTTGGAAAAATCAAAAACGATGAGATATCGAGGCTACAATCCCTGACAATACAGTCAGTCATTCATATGACAGATATGAAGAAATGGATTCAAGAAATAATCTTCATAAATATAACACGACCTTGATTAATTGTCGACTATTTTATTGCTGTTAAATTTCTCTTGTATTTATTAATTTTACTCGACATTATTTTTGCATTAATAATCAGAGATGAAAGCCCTCGAGCTTCGCTCTCGGGCTCTCATCAGATTATTAATGCCAAAATAATGTCTCGTTAAATTATTATAAAATACAGTCGAAATTTAGATGCAATAAAAATAGTCGACTATTTATCAAGGTCTTGTTATATTACCCTTGACAATTTATCAATCATTTCAGTTACCATTGAGAATAAGAGCATGACAAAATCTCAAGGAGTTCATATTGATGGAGTCACAGCTTTGTTATGCAGTGAAAATAATTTCAAAGGAGTTAGATTTTTCAGCTGCAAAAATAGTATATCACTCGCTCATCGAATCTCAGTTGAGATACGGATTTACATTCTGGGGAGGCTGTAGCGATCGCCAATCAAAACGGATATTCACTTTACAAAAACGAGCCATGAGGTACAAGTGTGTAGCAAAATTTCAGGACTTATTCAAGACATCCGAAATATTAACAGCTGTCTCTTTATATATATTGGAAACTGTTAGCATATTCGAAAAATAGAAAGAAGAATTTGGCCCACATCAATATCATCAATATCAAGCTACTCGGCAAAACCAAATTCAGCCTTAGGCAAAGACTCCTGCATATATAGAAAATGTACAACTATCTGCCAAACTCCTTCAAAGAAATTCGGCCGCTCAAAATTTCCTACAAGCTGTGAAATATCTATAAGTGAACAGACCTCGTTATTGTCTAGATGAATTTTTTACATTCACACCATCTTGTTACCTTCTGCATAAAGCTCATGCCATATCATGGTTGCGTCATAAAGTGTGAAATATTCATATTCAGAAAACCTTGAAAAGATCTTCGAGGTACTCCAAAACTAACCTTTAACGTAGCTGTACATTCAACGGTCTTAACAGTCCGATTTAGTCCTAATAAATAGGACTGAATATACTGAAATGAAACAGTAATCAACACGAAAATAAAAAGATTCAACCAAATGTATTTAGTTATTTTCGGTATACTCGCCTGATAGAGCGATTTTATTATATTTTCCATTATTATCAATGTGTTTCCTAATTTTACTGTATTTTATACTATTCTACTAAATAATAAATTTTTTTTTCATTTTCGTGTGGACAATACAGGAAATTAACAAAGTAATTCATCTATATTAAGTACTAGAGTAGAACGCGATTTCATTTGTTGTCTCGTATACGGGCGAGTAACCAAAAATTCAATGCCATAATTTTGCCGGTATATAGTAGTAGTATTTATGGAGAGGCTGTTGTCACAGTCACGTAAGTAGGCCATCATGGTCCCTTTTTGCCATCCCCTCCACTCCTCATGCATGGTGTTCTGCCTGCCTATGGTTTCCACCTGCTTTCCTGAAAGTCTGCCCATTAAAGACAAACATCTCTGCGACATCGCTTTCATAGTACATTGGTACATCACTGTTAACAAGTGAGGATACTAACTGTGACTACTGTGACTACTGTGACCAATGCAACTGGAGATCTCGGTTATCTTCTGATTGATGTCGATCTGAGGCACAAAAATGTGCTTCCTGATTCGAAAATTCAATAATATATCACATTCACATCATTGTGAGTGACATTTGGAATCACAATGTTATACGTTTGTCGATCAAGAGGGCCTCAAATAGAAGTTAATGAGATTGAAATGTGAGTAACAATGCACTTCACGCATGTGACTTGAAACTTGAATGTGAAGCACTCTGCAGTCTCTAAGAGAATTTTGTGTTAACTGGGTGGGTGTGTGGTGTGTAGGTGCGTGCTTATTGAGGAAGCGAGTTTCTTCAATCCTCCCCGTCAAGCCCTGGTAGGGCTAGTTCTCAGTTGGGTGGTATGGCGGCCGCAGATAATTCCATCACCAGACCCACAGTATCCGATCCAAAGCCACTCCCCGACTTCCATTGGAGACCAGTTCTTCAGTTCTCGCTGTGAGTTCCTTCCATCCGCCCTCCTTGTGAAAATCATGATGGGACTGGTTCTCATTCAGGTGGTGCGGCGGCCGCGGTTGATTCATCACCGGCTACCAAACCCACAGTACTCAATCCAAGGCTCTTCCTTGGCTCCCACTAAAGGCAGATTTCCAAGTTCTCGCATCCCTCTCTGATATGTGAGTGGGTATATGTTAAGTTTCAAGACGTCGGCGTACGGTCGATACCCCCGTTGGGTTTTTTAGGTATAAGTCGGCACACCAGGGTTTTAAAATATCATAGTAACTCAGTTTATAGTTTGTTTGAAGTGCTGCGAGGTGAGTAGCTGAAACAACTCGTAAAGAAAGGAAAAATACCGAAACTCATCTCAGACCGAAAAGGTTGAAAAATTACCTTCATGATCGTTGACATTGTTCATGTGGCGGTGCTGATCTTTTATAGAGACAAAGACTGGTTACCAAGATGTTTAAATAGTTTTTCATATCAAGTTGTAGTTCTTACTTTTTTGAAAGTTAGTGCATGGCATCACACGTTAAAAGGTAAGGGCTGCGACTTCCCTAGCTCGGACAAGTCTTTCGAATACTTTTGAGGGTTGTACTCTTAAGGGTGTGCAGCTGGTTGACAGAAATAACAACAACAACAATTATTATTATTATATGGCGGGGCTGTCCATCGACCGAAATGAAGGTAGTTCTGTTTAGAATCTTCCTGCTTCCCGCTGACAGGTTTATCTCGTGAGAACTTCGGACCTTCTGATGAACTCTTGGAGATTTCTCACGAGGTTTCCTATGAGATGGTATCTTCTGCGCTAGTGTCCAAACCTTATACGAGTCAGGGCTTCGCATTCAACGAATCTATGTGGGGCTGTTTCGTCCTCCTCATCACAGAACCTGCATAATGTGGAGTCTTTTGGTGTATATTCAATACGTGCAAGTGTTTTCTCGGGTGGCAGTGTCCTGTATCTAGTCCTACCACTCCTACCAGCTTCCTGAGGCTCAGTTCAAGAAGATGCCTTGTTAGCCGGTCAGTTGGCCCTATCACCATGATTTTCCAGTTTGTATTGCCTATGGCGTCTTTCCATCTTTCGTGTCCTGCTTCATGTCCTCAAATTGGAGTCTGCAGGTTGGTTCTGGTCTATTGAGAGTTGTTGCTGGCCTCGATCTTGCTGCGTTCACATTCCCCTTGTACCCAGATAATTTTCATCCTATCCTGTGCTCCTAGGTCGTTGAGGATTTTGTGAGTCTCCCAGACTAATTTGAAAGGAAATCTGCATGATTACAAAGCCTTCATTGCCGCATGGTTGTCAGATAGAACGACAATGAGTTTGTTTCTGGAACCCTTCTTCTCCATTGTGCAGAATAGAATACGGAGGCTTGAGTACCGAGGCTCAGACTGATGTAATGTCTTGGTCTCTACCCGTTTATGCCAGCACCAACCCCATTGCTTGCCTTAGAGCCATCCATGTACCAAATTTGTCCCTACACCATCTTGAATGAGGGTGGTGAAAGTTCCAGGGGGTAATTTTGTCCGACGGCATCTCAGATGTGTAGATTGTTATGACCTCTATTATGTTGGAATGGCCTAAGTTATTATTATTATTACAAATGACAAGAGCAAAGAAAAATCTTTTTAGCTCTTAACAAATATATCAGCAAGTACAGAAATTAATATTAATGATAGACAATGAATGAGCCATCTACAGTAATAGAGAAGAGAAATGAGATAAGCGGGAGAAAAAAAAAAAAGAGAGAGAAAAATATATATGTATATAACTTATTATTCGTAGAATCTGTCCAGACGTGCTTTGAACTGGTTAATATTGTTCAATATCACAACATCATCGGGTAACGAATTCAACTCGTAGAAAATACGGTTTGGCAAGAAATATTGTCGGGCCGTGCTCCTGAAAGTATCCCTTCTTAGCTTTAGAGGGACTAGAGGGTGTCCTCGAAGTCGATTGTCATCAACCAATTTGAAGAACCAGTGACTGTAAGAAAGTGCAAGTGTTTTGCAAATGTTTCTCTGGTTCACTACAGCAAGGCCCCAGAGGTCATCGAGGTCCTCACTATTGCTGTGTATAGCCAAAGCGATTGTTCAGGTCCTAGTCCCCATGTTTTGGCGAAGGACCGCCTGAGCATTATCAAGGATGTTCTTGCCCTTGTCAGCCATTTTCCAAGATGTTTGTTCCAGATGATATTCGAGTGTAAGGTAAGCCCTACGTATTTCGACTATCCTGACATCTGTAAGCTTTCTCTATTCTCTATAATCTGAACGAATTTTACTCAATGTGAACAAAGTGTATGTCAATTTTTAATTTTAATTCACATCTTTATACACTATTTCTGTAAACAATGTGATACTTTTATTAACACTATTTTAATGAAATAAAGAATGCTATTATCATTATTACCAAAGATTTAAAGAGCTCTGTTGGGCTCCAAACTTCTTTATCTAATGGAAGGGACAATCGTGTTTTTTTGGGGAGATGACCTTGAAGTTCATCCTCATGCACCACGGTTGTACGTCTGTGATGGCTGATTGCATCAAATCCACACTTTTGGACCAAATAGTTCAATTTATTTGAAAAGAATAAAATTATCAAAACTGAAAAAAAATTAAACTATTTGGTCCAAAAGGATATGGGCCCAAAAGTCGAAAATCTCGACGGTGTTGCGAATTGGGCGAGGTGGAAAAGGCAGATTGGTTTGCTTCTTCGTCATGATGATGTGCATGAAATAGTTACGGGTCAGAAAGTTGCACCCAGTTTACCAGAAGGTGCTTCAGCACCAGGTGAAGCAGCGTTTGAAGCTGCTTTCAAAACCTTCGAAAAGGGTGATGCATTGGCCCAATTAATTCTAGTGAGTAGTCTCAACGATGCAAATGTTGAGGTTACTGCAACATGCGACACGACAAAAGCCACATGGGACAAGTTTACTTCCACCTACGAACAAAATTCTGGCCAGCGTGTGGATAGATTGATGGAGCAGTTTTTCACTATAGAAAAGACATCACAGGAAGATATCGCAACTCACATAGGAAGATTGCAGCGAAACTTCCGGGAGCTGAATGATGAAATGAAAAAGCTTATAGGATCTGAATTGCCTGATCTACTCCTGATGAGTCGCATAATGTCAACTTTGCCTTATGAATATTTCGAATTCAAGAGTGTGTGGGAATCAGTTCCAGTTGAAGAACGCACAGTCAACAAATGGACGGAACGTCTTCGGTTGATAGAAATGCGTTTACCAGCAAAGCAAAATGATTCATTTGCTCTTTTTGCGCGGCTTCAAAATGCCTACAAAGCAGGAGAAGAAATGTTTTAAATGTCATAAGGTTGGATATTTTGCGAAATATTGTCCAATGAAGCAAACTGATGTTCAATCCACTTCACCTTCAAATTCCCAAAAGAGAGATAAAACTTCTGGTGATGCTTTCATTTGTTCATTCAAGAACATCAGCGAAGAGGAGGTGTGGTAAGCCGATTCCGGTGCATCAGCCCATATGACTAGTAACAAACAGTATTTCATCACTTATGAGGCGATCATTATACCAAAATCCGTACAAGTGGGTAACAAAGATATAATTTATGCATACCGATATGGAACCATCAACGTGGAAATGTACATAAATGGCAAGTGGCAACGTAACCATCTAACTGATGTGTGGTATGTTCCTGAAGTTGGGCGAAATCTTTTTTCAATAGGCCAAAATATTGAAAAGGGTTTCAAGTTCAAAGCCGATAGGACAGGATGTACTTTTACCAAAGACAGTATCATACGAATGACAGGAAAAAGGTTCGGAAGATGACTTCATGCATTGGATATGAGAGTACTAGTTCCAGAAAAGGCAGCAGAGATATTAGTTACATCAGAAATCGATACTGTGCAGTTGTGGCATGAGAGATTTTGTCACCAGAATAAAAGCCACGTAAAGAAAGTTTTACTAAAATACTGAAATGATGTGACAGCCACTTGAAAATTATTTATTGAACATCAAAAACAATCATCATAGAAACGTTAAAGAAATCAAGAACAGATATTTTGATTTTCAACACACACAGACCATATAATCTCCGTTTTCCGTTATCACGTCAACGTAACCCTGGTCAAATACTCTTCCTCGATTAAGATCTATAAGGAGGCTACTCAAAAGTGGCTTCCATCTCCATCGTGTCCTCGAATAGGGAGGCTTATATTACCCTACAGCTTAACATAGTAGAGATCCACTGGTTTTCTCTAGGGTGTCCTCTCGTGTGCTCACAACCGTCCACCCTTCAGTGCTCAGACCATCATTCTGATGTGACATGGTGACCAGGCACTTGGCAGCGGGCTCTTCCAATGCGGTCTTGGGAACCCACATTAGAACTTCTCAGTGGTTCCCTAGTTGGTACTATTCTGAAGGATAGCTGCCCTTGAGTGTGGGTGTTCGTGACTTCTTTGAGCTAGGTTACTGTCACCCTCACAGGTGAATACCAGTCCCCCGGCTGAGTCGTGAACGCACTAGTAGAAACGGGGAAGAATACGATTAGGTGCTTGTCCCACCGCCGAAATACCTTTCTGTACCAGGAGACGAATTATGTACGCCTCCTCCTTAGAGAGCTTTTCTTCCATGTGGTTCCGCTTCACGATGGCTAGCTTTGGCCCTGTGGGCGCCTACTTGAACCTCTCTTAGGCTTCACCTCTCTCTTCGACTTGGGGCTTGCTTGCAGTGCCCCGCATCGAGGGAGGTGTGGTGGTGCTTGAGCAGCGTCTTTTGGTTGATCCCACTGGTTCAGGAGGGAGTTTTATGGTCCCGTTTCTCCAGGAAGAACGTTGTCTGCTTTTTCCAGACATGAAGGGGTTCTCAAACTCTGTGTTCTACTTGTCTGAGCTTTCCCATCTACCACTTTGGGTGAATGATAGGAGCATTGGTATTTTTCACCCTCGCTTGAGTTTTCGCCTTTGAGCTCCCTATACACCTAGTTTATATGAACAAAAGTATTGCCATAACCTTTCTGGAGTCGACTTAAATTCTGTCTGAGTTATAGGATAGGCTTATGTCTAGGCTTCCGTGAAGAAGGGCACCCACTGCTGCCATTGTCTTGGCGCAGATAATTTCTGTTATCGTCACGTATACTACTATTTGTAGGCCATTGAGTATACCCTGAGCTGTTTTTGTGAGCCTTTGCTCAACTAGACAACATATCCATACGTGATCATTGGCCGTTGGACCGTCATATGCCGCCAGCCACATATTCAGCAACAAGTCCATATATAATGAACTCCTTTCCAGATACCATTTCTTATTCAAAACAACTGCCAGATATTTTGCTCCACCAGTAAAAGAAAGGAGGAATTGAACGTTACAGCTTCCTTTTCGTGGTAAACGCTATTATGGCCATTTTGTGGAGGTGAACATTGCGTCTATCTCACACCAATCATATGTGATACCCTGTATATCCTACAGGATGTACTAGC
This sequence comes from Chrysolina americana, assembly GCA_958502065.1. Classification (NCBI taxonomy): domain Eukaryota; kingdom Metazoa; phylum Arthropoda; class Insecta; order Coleoptera; family Chrysomelidae; genus Chrysolina; species Chrysolina americana. The sequence goes on from OY293416.1 coordinate 10,388,672, forward strand.
AGAGCCCTCAATAGAGGCGTCAGAACGCCTCTATGAGAATAGCCCCTGGCTGGCTTGAAGCTGACACTCTCACCACGTAGTGAACTAGTTTTTTTCTGTGCCTACCCAGTGACAGTATTGATTCAGTATCGAAGCCCATGCTGGCTACCAATGAAGAGCCACCAGGGCCGTCCCTGTAGAGGCTAAGAAAAACCGAATTACGTAGATAATAACGCAGTCGTTTTGTCCAGAAGACCTTGTTCGGATATTTGTAAGCATTCTGAGCGAAATGAACGTCGCGAGTGAAGTGAGAGTGATGGTTCACGACAATCATTGGACCACAGCAAAAATGAGACGAGGCCAAGAAAGTGATCGATCCAAGCATTGCAGATATTCTAAGATGGAAGGAAAGAGAATCGAAAAGACCCTCCTGGAAGGAAATCTCTGTTCGATCACCAACTCTCAAGGCATGGTGGGTACAATGGGATTTCCTGATTGCTGAGAATGTTCTACTTAAGAGAACTTGGGAATCAGTCTGCGGCAGAAAAGTGATTTCTCAATTGGTTGTGCCTAGGTTGAGGATAAATGATTCTTGGAGGAGATTCATGGCGTCAAATCAGGTGGATATTTTGGAGTGAATAAGACCTTGGATAAAATACGGTAGAGATGAAGGTCCAATATAATATTTCTAACTCTTATTCAAATTATATCCATTATTGACTGGGAATGACCTGTTATATAATTCATATTCTAAAAGGAGACCTACCGATTTTTTATCCGTATCTCATCAAACATAATTTCATTTTAATATGGAATACATTCAATACTCTAGAAGTTCGTCTACAACTGATGAATATTCATGTCTGAAATAATTCTTGTCCTCTCCACTGATTAGACTGAAAAACCTATTCCACTGGAATACAAAATTTACATACCAGTCAGAAATAACACTTGGGAAACGAATAAGAATGTATTATATGAAGTTATAATGAGAATGTTTACAAGCCCTCCCAAAACTTAATGAATAAAGTGATAAAGATATTTTCAACGTTCCAAATAACAAATCATCAATAACAATAATAGACTGATTCTGATCTCAATAATCAATATCTTATTGGGCTCCAGGTGCCGGAATGTTCATCTCTTCGGTAGTAGTGGGGCCGATTGTCCCTAAACACTGTCACAGCAGGAAATTGGTTTTCTTGGATGTATCTCAGTGTTGCTCTTATCTGAAAAATATTGAGAAATCATTGAAATGAGGATTAATTCTTTCAGATTTGGACAATGTTATCAAGTCTATTATGAGTAGTAGCAGGTAGACACTGGTTTCATAATAATTTATTATTGAATATTTTTAATTGGCGTTGATTCTGATACTGAACTATATGAATGATATTCTTAGTTTATGAAATAATTTTTGGTGACCCCTTTGAAAGCATTTTATTGTTTCAGGGTTGTTGGTGTTGTGTCTATAAGAATCGACTAAGGCCAAAGGAGGGGTTCAAGGGGTGCTTGGAATCCGGGCATCTCAACGCTACTCTTACCTCCACGTGGTGAATCCTGGTCAACGGCATGACCTGTCATGCTAACGAGAGTTAAGTGGACTTTAGGGGTGGCTCAGGTGCCGCAGCTCACCAGAGCAGCGACCGTTTGGCCCCTAGCTCTCCGTACACCAAATTCACACATGATTCCTCCGACACCAAAATCAGACATTCATACATTACAGGGGGATGCGAGAAGTAATAAACCTGTCTCCAGTGGAAGCCAAGAAGGGGCCTCGGATCGGGAGCTGCGGAACTGGTAGCTGGTTAATGAATCACCCGCGGCCGCTGTAGCGTCAGTCTGAGAACCAGTCCTACCAGAGCATTCATGAGAGAGCGCTTTGAACGAACTCGCTGCGAGAACTGGAAAACCTGTCCAAATGGGACCCAAAGGAGAGCCCCGAATCGGATAATGCGGGACAGATGGCTGGTGATGGAATCACCCGCAGCCCTCGCACTGCCGAGAATCAGCCCTACCGTAGCTTTCACGAAGAGACGCTTCGAAGGAACTCAATTCTTCAACAAGCACAAACACACCACACACGCATACTTCAAGGCTACATTATGAGAGAGATCAGGAACACACTTGAGAAGGCGGAACAAGAAAGTTTAGGCAGAATATGTCATGTCAAAAAGGGCTCATGGGAGCCTACTTGCCTGGCTGCAGTAGCAGTCTCCCCACCAACTACTACTACTGCTAAGGTCAAAGGAACTCCTTGTACAAATTAGAATGTAGACCTTCAACGACGGTCCAAAAGATACTGACACGCAGCAAGCTCTTCATCCGGGATGTTTTCACACCATAAGCATAGCGCTGATTGTATCATTAGAATTCGAGACGGAGAAATGAAAGTCAAGAAATATGAAGCCCAAGTTATGGATATTGAATCTAGCAAATATTCTTCTACGATCAGCATGAATGAATGAATAGAAAGAGACACTGTTATAACTGCAGGAAAAGGCCATATATAAAAGTTCAAGGTCACTCAGACGATCAAAAATGCAGTAAAATCAAAAATCCATCTTCGTCATAGATGAAAGCTTCGAGACCAGTCCAGCGTCAGACTGTTGGCAAGGATGCTCAATGAATTTTTGTTGTAGCGCTAGAGAGTGACTGACGAAAAATGTCCCAAGACATATCCCCTTATTTTCTGTCAAATTCAATGATAATATTGCCAATGGCATAGCCTGATGTGCAGGTATAGAACAGTTATTATCACTATTATTTACAGTAGGTGTCCAGCGAACATATTTGCTGATAATCGGCCCTGATTTTCAAATGAATATATCAGCTTTCTTTGAAACTTTTTCTCATAGTTTTTTTCCACTGTTAGGAAAAATAGATTCTCGTGCAAAATAAATGAAAATATATTTTTATGTAATGAGAACCGGACAATATTTAACAAAATAATTTGTTCATTTCACATGTTTCATTGAAATTTGTAACATACATGTAAATATTAGGTTGATTGATTTCATTGAGTTCATTTCGAGGAAGGAAGGGGTCAATTCCATTTTTTTCTACTTCTATTCTTGGAAATTTTCACATTGCATTCTTTTTATATGCCGAACCTTGAATCTTAGCATAAACAAATCATATAATTCCGGAATCTGCACGAAATTTTATGTATATAGTGCGGATTGGACATTTTCCGATTTTTAGAATAATTTTATTTCATATCGGTTGACTCGAAATTCAAAGATTATTATTCTGAATCGATTGGCGTTCGCAGAATTGCTTTATCTTCAACCGTTCCCGAGTTGAAGAGTTCATCTAAAGTAGGAAGGAGTCATTTCCCTCTATATTTTTATTTCAGTCCTATTCGTGACATTTTTGACTTTGTATTCCTTTCATATGGCAAACCTTGTATCTGAGCATACACAAATCATTTATTTTGAGAATCTGCATGAAATTTTGAATATATAGTGTGGATTGTAAGTGAATCTGTCCATTTTGTATCCTTCATGATTTTATTTCACATCGATGGACTTGAAATTGAGAGATCATACTAATTTGATCACTCTGGATCGATTGGCGTTTGCAGAATTGCTCTATGTTGAATCAGTCCCGAGTTGACGAGTTCATTTGGAGTGAGAAAGGATTAATTTCCTTCCATATTCTTTTTTCCACCTTCATTCGTGATATTTTCCACGTTAAATTATTTTTATATGCCAAACCTTGAATCTGAGCATGAACAAATCGTTTATTTTCGAAATCTGCATGAAATTTTTCATATAAAGTGCCAATTTTGTATTTTTCGTGATTTTTAGGGGTCTATCCCTTTGGACATTTTGAAGATTTTTTGAATAATGTCATTTTACTTTGAATGACTCAAAATTCACAGAGTGTTCTAATTTCATCAATCCGAATCAATTGACTATCGCAGAATTGCTCTATCTTCAACAGTTCTCGAGTTGAAAAGTTCATCTGGAATTGGAAGGAGTCATTTTCCTCCATATTTATTCGTGACTCCTACCCGTGGAATTTTTGACAATTCATTCATTTTGTATGCCAAACAGAAGTACTCCGAAATCTTGAGCACTAAGCACTTTTATTTATAAAATGCTCGCGATTACTGAGTACTCTCAAAAAATGATTCTAGCAATTCTCAAACTGTTAGAAACTCAAAGGTCGATTCAGATACATGCGTGACACGGAATTATGAAGTGATCTATTTTGAATAATAAAAGATATAGTGGAAAATAGGTCTGAATTATTTGAAACACTCAAATGTCAATACTCCAGTATTAACAAACTCATTATAGAACCAGTCTTTTAGCATCAGAGAGGAAAATTATAAAAATTGAAATAAAAATGAACATTACTCGTAGGGAAAAGCGAAACCCCAAAAAATGTTATAAACTCCTATCCGTGGATCCATACCAATCCACGTTATTAAAAAAACTCTTCTGAGCTTTTTGCCTGGTTATAAAAGATGAGTTGAAAATTAACTGGTCGGATTTAGTTCACGTTTGACATTCAGAAAGTTTGGATTTAATGTAGGTACGTCATATACAATTAATGAATGATTTTGATTATGGGTGATGATAATCTTCATCTACGATTGATATATCATATACATATCCCGGGTGTTATGATTCATTTTGATAATAAGTAACATGAAATATATATTTTTTCGATACCCTTGTGAATGAATTACAGTATGCAACTCTTTATAATAAGTTTCATTCCCTATGGTGAATAAAGACTCGCTATATAGCTTAATTCACTCAAAGATATAATAGTATTCATTATAACATTGTTGAATGATATACTGCTAGGAATATTCTGCACACAATTTATAAAATTTTTCAAAGCACTTCATGATATAGAAGAGGGGAAGGTGACTTTAGGTCACTATTTGTCACAGACAATCCAGCGAGAGTTGCTAATACATGAATGAACTTGGAATACAAACCTCCATAACGAAATGGGGAGGCTCAACCTCTGGAGAAGTAGATAAATGTTGAAGAATAAAGTCATCAGTCTGGGCTAGCCATAAATCAACTCCTCTCAACGGCTCATAATTAAAAGGCCCAATTCTCAATAGACCCAAATTACAATCGTAAATATCCAGTACCTGAAACATCATTATGAACTATGAGATTCAAGTTACCAACATAAATTTCTAACAAGAAAATTAAATGATATGTGAAGTGAATGTTGATCATGTACAAAAATTAACGTCATTCGGTGTGTCAGTTTATTCAACAAAATTTTAATAATCGGTTTATGCTAAAATACTTTTGAAATTTGGTAAAATTTCCACCCACCTATGAGCATGCAATCGTTCTATACAGCCCCACAGTGTGCTATCTTTCATCCCAAAAGTCACGCAATAGCTATTTACATAATAAGGAAGGAAAATCGTGTTTTTTCTCTCACGGATAGTTTGATGCCCGATATGGAACAGAAGGCATCAACATCCGCGAGAGAAGAAGCATTTTTAATTCTGAAGTGTGTACACAGTTTTTTTTTACAACCTTTCAGGTCTTCATATTCATCATCATATTTTTGTTATGCATGCATATTACAATCACTGCAGAAAGTTGTGCGAACAATAATATAAATAGCTTTCGTTATAATTTCTGATGATAAATGTGAATTTGACTTGGACTTGGACTCGGACTTGGACTTACGAATTATTCAGCAAAACGGCTCTTTTCATTTATATATAAACTACTTGCCAGATGAAGTGGGACAGCCAAAAAATTGCCTAATTTTGAATAGCTATAACTTGGTCATTTCTTGGCCGATGTTGGATTTTCAACCAAGGGTGGAAAGCGTTATCCTTGGTCTATGCGTCATTGGCATCGGGTTTATTTTTTTGCAATTCGTTCTCTTTGTACAGGGTGATAATTTAGAGCTGGAAACGTTTCAACTTTTTGACCAATAATTTGGGAAATGTGAGTGACCCTGGAAAGTGTTGGATATCTCAAGACGTCTTTGAAATAATTTTGATAAATTGCGTTGCTATGGAAATATCGCCATTTTATGAAATTCCGTTTTTATTCCAAAATGTGGACTTTTTTAGTTAAACAATAACAACCACCATCTAAACTGTAACAAGAGACATTTCTACTAAAGATAATTAACACCAGTGACGCGCAAAAAATTCATTTTTGTTGAAAAAATTCCACAGTTTTATTGATCGTTAAAGTTAAAACGGTGCCATACCTTTAATTAGTATGGTGCTGACAAATTCAGAGGCGTGCAAAAGGGGATTCTGTATTGTAGACAAATTAAATTTCCAGTTTAATTTTTTTTTTATTTATTAACAATGTGCATACATGTAATTGATTTCTTTTCAATGAATTCATCGTACAAAAAAGGATCCATATGTTTACGAACATAAGAAAACGTTATTTAAATATCTATAAAGATACTTCGAATTAAAACAAGAATAATAATCCTATTCAGTAAGACGTTGCCCCCCCTCTAGCCTGAATAACTGCCTGGCACCGACTTGGCATGCTCGAAATTAATTCGTTGATTAGTTCTATAGGAACTGCCTCCCAGAGGTCCAGAATCATCCGTTCGAGATCGTCAAGATTTTCTGGCTGACGTTCCCTTCGGGAAAACTCCAACTTCATCCAACTCCAGACGTGCTCAATAGGATTCAAGTCTGGAGATCTGGGAGGCAATTCACTACGATTAACATTATGGTCTTGCAGATACCTGTTTACTAATACTGCCCGATGAGGCCGAGCATTATCATCCACAAGAACAAAATCATCGCCATAATGAAGAACTTCCTGAATCAGACATTCATTCAGGTAGACTATGCTGTTATCATTGTCTCGTAACACCACAAGAGTTGTCTTTCCGTTGTGTTGAATACCTCCCAAACTGTCAATCCACCACCGCCAAATGCAACTTGTGGGCGCATGTTTTCTTCGAAGAAACGTTCTCCCCGTCTCCGCCAAGTTAACAATCGGCCATCGGAATTATACAGGTTTAAACGACATTCATCAGCGAAAAGACAGTCTCTCCACCGAAGATGCCAATGTATACGAAGGCGTAGAAGGACCAACAACAAAATATTTTTTAAATTAGTTGGAATTGCCACTTTGATCTGACAATTGTCACTTTGATCTGACAATTGTCACTTTGATCTGACAATTGTCACTTCGAACTGGCAATTGTCACTTTGAATTTGACTGAAAAACAATATTTTTTGCATGGAGTTGTTAAAGTTAAAAGGGACTGTTGCCAGATCGAAGTGACAATTGTCAGATAAAAGTGACAATTGTCAGTTCAAAGTGACAATTGTCAGTTCAAAGTGACAATTGCCAGTTCAAAGTGACAATTGCCACTTCAAAGTGACAATTGCCACTTCAAAGTGACAATTGCCAGTTCAAAGTGACAATTGCCAGTTCAAAGTGACAATTGCCAGTTCAAAGTGACAACTGCCATTTCAAAGTGACAGTTGTCACTTCAAAGTGGCAATTCCAACTATTTTGAAAAATATTTTGTTGTTGGCCCTTCTACGCCTTCGTAAATGTATGTGTTCATCAGACCATCTTCTTCTCTTCGCCCGGTGATTATTTGTTAAAAGTGGACATTTTGCCTGACGACGAGCATTTATTCCTTGGGCATGTAGGCGCCTTCTGATAGTGTTTGATGAAACATTTAACTGCAGGTGCGCTCGGATTCTTTTGGCGGTCCAAACCCTATTTCTAATTGCAGTGCGTACTATTGATTGGTCCTGACGGGGATTTGTTATTTTTCGACTTCCTCCGCCATGTCGGTAAGCAGCAGTACCGTTGTTAGCTTCTCTTTGCAAAACTCTTCCTACAGATGATTTCTTGATATCAAGTAAGTCGGCAATCTCTCTTATTGTATAATTTCTTTGCCGCAATCTTAAAATTTTCACCAAATCTGCGCTGATAAGTCGTGGCATTTAGACGACAACAATAATTGATATATGTTTTGACTTAAAATGCAATCTAATGTCAAAATATTATTTCCTTGGTGACATTTTTATTTACATCAACATGCAGAAATAAAGTTTTGACATTTAGATTGCATTTTAAGTCGAAAGAAATGTCGCGACTATCCAATACAGAATTGATAAATATAGAAGTTAACAAAGGTACTACTACTGTTTACTGACATGCACTTCCAGTAGGCCCGTACATGGTCAGGGAATAAAGGCTCGTCAAAAATATTCACGATTAGGAAATCTTACTGGGCGAACAAATAACAGCAATTAACAAAATTATTAAAAATGTTTCCATATGAATCAAACTTTTTGGATCGCCTTGTTTTATACGCCAATGAATTAAATGGATGCTCATCTTAAATGAGCAAAAGAGTAAAAAAAATAATGAAACTGGAATTTTAATTTGTCTACATTACAGAATCCTCTTTTGCACGCATCTGAATTTGTCAGCTTCATGCTGATTAAAGGTATGGCACCTTTTTAACTATAACAATCAATAAAACTGTCGAATTAAAAAAAACGAATTTTCGTTTCAAAATATCATAAACCCCTTTTTGCGCGCCACTGGTGTTGATTATCTTCAGTAGAAATATCCCTTGTTGCAGATGGTGGCTCTTATTGTTTAACTCAAAAAGGCCACATTTCAAAATAAAAATAGAATTTCATAAAATGGCGATATTTCTATAGCAACGCAATTTATTAAAATTATTTCAAAGACATCTCGAGGTATCGGCCCAACAATTCACCCATCATCTAAAAAAAAATTCACGCGTCACTCACATTTCCCAAATTACTGGTCAAAAATTTGAAATGTTTCCGGCTCTAAATACTCACCCTGCACAAAGAGAACGAATGACAGAAAAAAAACCCGACGTCAATGACGCATAGACCAAGAATGACGCTTTCCACCTTTGGTTGAAAATCCAACATCGGCCAAGAAATGTCCAAGTTCTAGCTAGTCGAAATGAGGCAATTTTTTGGTTGTCCCACTTCATCTGGTAAGTAGTTTACTTTAATTTTGAATCAACATTCTTGTAAATGATAATGATAGCCGTTTACGAGGGAGTATTATTATTTTTATAGACTGTCTTAACTCTCACAAGTTATTGATAAAATTCTATTCTAGAGTGATTTGAATATCAATTACCTGTGGCACACCAGTGAGGTATCTAGCACATCTCAGAGAATGATCAGGTCCTTTATCAGGAAAAGTGGCGGGAAAAATTTCACCTGTCTTCACGTTCACGCCTACTCCGTATATGATGGGCCACTGAATTCCACCTCTAATAGTCGTATTGAGTTCACCCAGACATGCAAGAGTGAGATCTATTTCCACTGGATGTTTGTGGAAGGAATCTGTAGAAAAGTATATTAGTTTCATGAAAAATTACAGTATATAAAAATGGACAACGAGAAAGTTTTCTTGAGTTCAATACTAAGCGGATATTACGTTTGAAAATTCTTTAGGAAAGGTTCTGAAAAGTTCTGGGTGGTGCCACTTAAAATAAAAACACTTTCTTGCAATAATGTACTCAATTACGGAAGATTAAAATACACCCACTCATTGAATTTTCTGTAAACACATTTGTATTTCCCCTTACTTTATTGTCATTAATGATAAATCTAATTGTATTGCAGCACCCTAGTAAGTACACAAAAATTATTGCTCAAAAAGTAGTTGTAAAAATACAGTGATATAGTTTCAAACTATAAATGCAATGAAATACAGGGTGTTCCATTTGAAAATCAAGGATTGATATCACTTCCGGCCAAACCAGAAGTCCGACTGAATCATCAAAAACGTCAAAATATGGCATATGACGTATATATTCTCTGTGTTGAGTTCCATTTCAAAAACTAAAGGGCAAAATGAGGGTGCTATAGTGATATATTATGGCCGTCAACGAAATATGACCACTGGCAATATTTGATGATAACAACTTGTGAAAGTGTTATAATTTTGTATTTAGGATGAAATTGGTCTGTGAACATTTAAAAAAGTGGAATAAGTCCTGATGTTGAGATATCCTAGGTTGAAATTATGTTTCACCTTGACTAAAGGGGAAATTTAAAATTTTCGATTATGTACGAGCAACTGGAAACGTATTTATTATTGAAAGACAATCTCAACGTAGATTTAACATTCATATATGTTCTGGAGATTGGAGACCAAAATTCCTTTTTCGCGATTTCTCTAATTGATCGGAACTAAGAACTTTATCACGATTGTCTTTTGTAAGTCAAATGAAATAAAAAGACAACGAGTTTCATGGCAAGATGGGGAATTAAAATTTCGACTGCTTACCAAATTTTAAATTTCTGATAAGACTGCAAGTTGAAAACGTTTCAATGCTTATATTATGTGAATGACCGTGTATATGGAAAATAATGAATATTGTCTAAAGAATTTGAACATCAGGAAGAATATCAGAAAACTTCAAATATCGACACTAATGAATGATTTCATTACCTATTCCGTATTTTATCCAGGAAACAAGACAAACGATAGAATACAACTTACTTATAACATTGAAAAAAATTTCATCCGAATAGTGACGTGGATCATTGAACCCTCCAATAAGTTGTAGTTCTATCCTTCCTTCTGGATATCCCAGTGCTAGTTCTTGGACCCTCTGTACCATTGTGCAAACTGCTTCATCAGTTCCAGAACCATCTAGATGAGCCATAGCTACTGCCCCAGAGCCTATAGAATCAGAGTTTGGTAAATTGAACTAGATCAAGTAATGCGGTGATATTTGAAAATAAATTAACTGCTGCTAAGGAAAAGACATTTCTTGCAAGAAAGTCACTTTAATGAAAGCTTGCTACGAAAATAATGCTAAATTCGAGTTCGTATTATGTTACTTTTGTTCCAAATAAAATAATGTTCTTCCAAATAATTCGTAATCCAGTGACAGGACACCCGTTTGGGAGTACCGCAAGGTAACATACTAGGCCCGTTATTTTGAACTACCTGAACTGCCTCTTTCACTGAAACATTCTGTAACCATTTTCTAAATTGTATCATGTAGGTTTAAAAAAAATCACAGCACCTATGCAAAAACATCCGAGGAGTCAAAGTGACGCAAAAGTAGAAGATAGCGTCAAAAATGCCAAATAGGCCAGTTGCTTTGGAACGAAGGGTAGATACAGAAATAATCTAATGTCGTTTCATTCAAAACGTTGGTAAAGCTAGACAGATACAAGGGAAGGAACTATGAACGAAGTTCAAAGAGTTGCTGTTTTCTGTCTGATATCCACCTCATATTTTCTACTCTATGGAAATGTTTGGAGAGATAAGTTTATAAGAGCTCAAGCAAGTCATATCGGTGAACACCAAGTGCATATTATCAGCCAGGGTCAACAGACTTTTGACGAACTCAACAGGCTACCATCTAAGTCATTAGGAGACGAATATATTTTATCATAAACTGCGAAAACAGCTAGTCAATTATGTAGCTATTAGTAACATAGTAGACCGCAAACAGAAATAAGTTTACAAGCGTTCATTTTCGTTTAATGTTTCTGCCACCATAAATTATATCTGTGCATAGAACTCCAACTGATTCAACTTTCATAAGATTCCCATCAGCTGCTATATGAACATATTATGATGAACGAGTGTGAGCTAACATGAAGGGATTTACCGATGTGTTAAAGATTAGATTTTTAGTTGTGATTTGATAGAATTTGTAATAATATACAATACAATAAATACAATAAAAAAGTTTTATTACAAAATTCAAATACACTGCGTTATTTCTATCGATTCAAATCATCAAATGTCTTTCATACAAATCATCCGCGCACCAAACTCCTACTCTTTGCTTTTTTCATCACTGAATAGAATAGATGGAATACAGTCAGTATACCTAATACAAAAAATAATGTTGATACGATAGTAGGTGGTATGAATAAAAGTTAGCAAATGCTTATGCTTTAGGTTTGTCTCTCATAACTCAACAAAACAAAAACGTCTGTTTCAAGAAATAAAAGTGAAAGTATTCACTCAAAGTTTATTCATACCACCCATTGAAAGAGAAAGGGTAAAATCGTCATATGTAAAAACTTCCAAACGAACTAAAAACAGACAGTCAGTCAGTAACACGATATTTTGAGTATCAAGAGGACAGACATGTTGTTAAAACACAGAGGAATACTCAAATACTTACTCGTCGATTGGATGAAAAACTGTGATTGACAATGTACCGTTGCAGTTTTTTTTTGGTATGGTTCCAAGTCAAAATCATGAACTATCTGGCAAAAAGCTATACAGTCTGACATCCAATGGATTAATTTGAGTTTTATTTAGTAGTATACGAAACTAGTTCACCAATAGTTCGAACTCGCTTTTGTTGCTAGGGATTAGTCAATGAAATTTCTATTTCCATCGCAACTGAAAACAGTTTAGTTGGAATATGGTGAAGATGGCGATAGATACACTAGTCTTTTCGCTTGTCTTTGTCCTGTCATTTTATTCCAGTGAGATTTAATTTAATCGATTTCTCAGCTCCGGAACTCTTCTTTTAAGTGGGAACTGGAGAGTCCACAAAAAGGTTATGGGACAGGAAATTGTGTGTTTGCCCCTTCTTTGGCAAGGCAATCTGCTTCTTCCTCTGTGACCTGGCACCCACATCAGGGTGACCTGATTGTTTACTGTCAGTTCTCTTAGGGATTGTTCACAGTCCCAAGTCAACTCAGACTCACGGGTGTATGACCTCAGGCCCTTCGAGTGCCTTTCTCAAGGCATTCCTGGACACACAATTATATAGCATGTACTTCTGTTTGGAAGATGGTTGGGGTGTTACCAAGGGGTACCAAGAGCCGAAATTTGTTCCTGTAACGCCCACTCCAAGCCTTTCGTCCATTTTAGATCCATCTGTGTACTACACAGATGCATCCCTTTACAGTTGAGGTCCGTTCTCTGTACGAGTTTGGTGGCTGTTTATGAACACTTCAAACTGCATTTCGAAGACGTACCTAACTGGTATGAAATCTGTTGGTTTAGACATGGCTTCTAGGGAAATGCGTTGCAAAATCTTCAAGTGTCCGATCAGATCTCCTGCTTTCAAGTTTTTTGTCTCAGTCTGAAGGCACTGTTTGCTGCTTCTTTCATTACACAAAGGTGCAATGGCGGAAGGTTTGCATTGCATCTAATGCTGCAGTAGGGCACGTAAATATTACCCCTGTGATTCCCAGACAGGCGTTATAGACAGATCTCTGAATATTTGTTGGCAGTGATCTTTATAACCAGTACCATTAGCGAAAAATCTTCTGCATTTTGAAAACTTCCAAAATCTAATCATTGACAAAGTTATTGATAATCCAAGCTCATTTTTCGTGATAGACGAGCTTGTAGAAAAATTGCAAAAAAATAGTATGATCACAATATTGAGGTTAAGCCAAAATTATTGAATCAAGAACCCACTCTCGACATTTCCAGTTCAAAAATGTCTCTTTTCAGAAGAGTTGTGAGGGTTGTCACTTGAGTTTTGAGATTTTTATAATCGAAAATGGCTTTATTGTTTTCCAAAATATTCTTCATTCAGATCAAAACACTTTACCTGTATTTGAACCAATTTTCAAAATACTTTTTCCTATCCGATTAAGGGCGGATTGTACAATTAAAGTTCACCAGCAGTTTAAATGAACCGAGTTCAGTTGCTAGGGATTAGCTAATGAATTATCTAGTTCCTTAGAAATCGAACTCGGCACACTTGAACCGTTGGTGAACTGGTATTGTACAAATTTTACGACTCAATTCCATCTTTTGACCAAGATGAATGTTTCAATTATCCGTAAACAACAAAATAGCACTCATATGAAAACACGTTCTGAGAACGTTCACCATTCTGTTTCCCAGTAGCAAGTTTGTTATCAAAACAAGCAAAACTTTCACAGCAAAATATATCTCAATTTTGTAGGAGGCTTTGCTTCATAGATAGGGGATGCTGTGGCATCAACATCTCCTGGCGATACATAACAAGCTTTATACACAATTGAGACATATTCAGCTGTTAAAGTTTTCTTGCTTTGACTGAGAACTTGCTACTGAGGAACAGAATCGACCCGAATGTCAGATTTGACATATTGATATCAGTGTTGCCAAAACTCAAGTAGCAATCCTCGTATTATAATTTTCAGAAATAGATTAGATCTTTATCATATAACAGTGCCAAATGCTGGTTATAAGAACTGTTGAAACGAAAGTAGGCGATATCAGCTTTCGGATCAGCACAAACAGGGGATGACCAGACGAACTACTCGGAACACTAACCAGGAACGGACTCACTTGCCTTGGATATGCTGACGACATAGTCATTATGGCCAAAGGCAAATTCGAAGGAACCCTCTGCGATCTCATACAAAGGGAACTAGAAACTACCAGAAGATGGTGCCTTTTGTGAGGTTGAGAATTAACTCATCAAAAACCACAGTGGTACCATTCACTAGAAGAACAAACTTTCAGCACCTGAGGGCTGTTCGCCTCGACGGAGCAGACTTAGAATGGAAGCATACATAGGGACTCTGGAACAGACACGTAGAAAAAATCGTTAACAAGGCAAAAATCATCACTGATGGTGAGCAGGAACATTGCAGGAAAAACGTGGGGCTGTAACCCATCAATACTGTGATCGATGTACCCCATGATGGTGAGACCTATGATCACCTACGGAGAAGTAGTGTGGCACGGCAGAACCGAACTCGCCATAACAAAGAAAATCCTGAAGAAAGTGCAAAGACTAGCATGTCTTTGTATAACACGAGCAATGAGGTCTACTCCAACAGCAGCAATAGAGGTAATTCTGGACCTCACTCCTCTCCATACATTGGTGAGGAGTGCACTCGAGCACTGGGAGAGAATACCATAACATGGTACACAGACGGGTCCAAAACTACCAATGGAACTGGAGCAGGAGTCTTTGGGTCTCGCACCAAATATTCCGAACGCATGGGCCAATTCCCCAGTATTTTTCAAGAAGGAATTCACGCCATAAAAAGGTGCATTCAAATCAACCTCGACAGGAAATACCGGAACGAGGAAATCGCAATCCTGTCCGATAGTCAAGCAGCCATCCAAGCGGTTCAGCTCATATAACATCATCTCAAAGATGGTCTGAGCAGGGCTAGACAAACTTGATGATCTAGGCTGGAACAACAAGGTGATCCTCCTCTGGGTGCCGGGGCACGTCGGAGTGGAGGGCAATGAACAAGCAGATACCCTGGCACGAAAAGGGGCATCAACGCTACTGATTAAGCCAGAACCATTCTGCGGACTTGAAAAATCTTACTTTCAAGAAGAACTCAATAAAACTGAAGAAGCAATGAGAGCAACATACTGGCAAAGACTTCCAGAGCGAAGGCAGGACAAATATCTCCTCGGCAACTTCAACCGAGCAAGATTGAAGACACTGAATAACCTCAGCAAAACTAGTGCAATGACAATCACCGGATTCCTGACGGGGCACTGTAGACTCAAAGATTACCTAAGGAAGCTAGGCTTAGAGGAGGATAGCACCTGCAGATTATGTGGGGAACATCCAGAAACACCACACCATATATTGATGGAGTGTTTTGCTGTACATCATAGGAGCCTGAATATACTGGGATCACACCAGCTGACCGTGGGAGAAATACCACGAATAGATCCCATCAGAATTTTTAAATTCCTCAAGGAATTGGGGCTTGAGGGGCTGCTGTAAACGAGAGCACCTTGAAATAGCAGAAGAAGATGGGGCACAATAGATCTAACTAGGTCGCAGCGCATCAGTCACCATCCGTACCTACAAATCATATAACAACGAAACATTGAATGTTTTTGGCTTCATGTGTTCATTTCATCATGGAAAATGATAATTCATTTGTATAGAGGATAATATTTCTGCGTTTGAAAGTCTTGGCCACAGTACAGTCTCCAGCCTCATTTTCCGTAGGTTCACATGGCCATAAGATGGCAGTACGACATAAAATTTCGATGATTCAAAGATAAAGTTTCGAGCATTAATGTGAGGATACACCTATAATAATTGCAGAGTACGGCAAGAAAATTAGTAGTTGCAAATCTGCGCTCGTCGGGTAGACATTGCCGCACGAAAAAATAAACACGATTGGACATTCCATTTTGTTATCATTATTATATTGGTATGTGAAATGAAACTGCTATTTAATTTGATTGTTATTTCTTCACAATGTACCTGCAAGTCTATCATTACGGATTTTGTAACACCTGCTATCCAGTTCATGACTGTAATGTCTTCTATGGTCAAGTACGTGCAGCAAAATCGATAAAATTGAGCGGTGCACAATGGTTTCTGAAAATGTGTTCCAGATAGAAGGAATGTACGAGGTGGCATAACTAACTTTAGAGGCACTAGTCGGCTAACATCATGAAGAAATTCATATTTCATTTGGCTACCCCATGTTATAATATACTATTGTGGCAGTTTTCCAAATTCCAAAATATCCTAGTACGCAAATGGGCAGATGGGGGAATATTAAAAAAATACACATCGATACCTAGTAGTGAAAGAAGAAACCGTAGGTTGCTTGGAGAATATTGAGAAAAAATTAGTGTTGCCTTATGCTCCGGGAGATACTGACTTCGTTGTGGAGATGGAAAAATGCTGAATCAATCCATTGGAACTACTCATTCAGGCTAATACAAGCCAATAAGTCTGATGTAGTCCTTCTCGACCATCAAAGTAGGACGATTTTTGTTTTCAGCTCCTGATGAAACGAACATCGTCCGAAAAGAGGAGGAAAAACGGACTAAATATCGAGATCTACTCTTTGAACTCCGCATGCTCTGAAGTTTCTCATTTCTTCTTACGACAACCAGTCACGTTCTCTTTTAGAATCTTTAAATTTTGATAATGCTTTTTCTACAGGGTGTCCCGAAACTATGGTGCCAAACTGAAACAGAAGATTCCCCTTAAAAAATGAATAGGACTTTCCCGATATTTCTGTCCTCAAATGTAATTCGTTGTAGAGATACAGGGTGTTGAATATGAAAAATTTAAAGTAATTTTTATTCATAACTTCCACAGTTTCCAAAATTTTTCAATAAAATTTCAAATAATGTTTTTGTTCAATAGTTGCTTCTTTTTGAAAGAGAAAACATATTCTCGGTTGTTACCAGTGGCGTACAAGAAGGGCATTATTGTCCCTTTTTTCCCTATTTTTTACGCCACTGTTAAAATTAGAAAAATTATGCATTTTTCGCATTCCTCATTCAATTTTTAGTAAAAAATGTATACTTGTTTGAATCAGGAAAAACTAACCGTTTTTTAAATAATTGCGATTTTATGAATACAAACATACTAGTAATGAAAAATTTGTTTGGCAGAAATCAATTTTACAATCCCAATAACTGGTCCAAATAACATCTTGATATTCAACCAAAAAAAATGACACTTTCAAATTAAATTTTTTTTTTTGGAACTATGAAAGTGGCGAGAAAAATGCGTTTTTATTTTTCAGTTTCAACACCCTGTACCTCTGCAAGAGAAATGCATGTTGAAATGTCATTGATTTTTTTTGGTAAAATATCCAGTTTTAAGTTTAACCAGTATAGTAAGCTCGGGTAAGTGTGACCGTGATTTTCATTAGTTCGCATTGAATTAAGTCCATCTGATGAACCTGAACTAATATAACAAT
Source organism: Chrysolina americana (assembly GCA_958502065.1). NCBI lineage: Eukaryota > Metazoa > Arthropoda > Insecta > Coleoptera > Chrysomelidae > Chrysolina > Chrysolina americana. Next base: position 10,406,295 of record OY293416.1, read on the forward strand.
GAACCTTTGCAGGTATTTACTTCGAAGGTCAGTCTTTGTAATACGCCACAGAAAACTGTTGAAAAACGTATTCTATGAATTTTATTTATATATTCAGATATACATCTCCATAGGTCACACTTTCCCGAAAATTTGGGGCAAGTGTGATTCTGGCCAAATTTAAAGATATTAATGCACGTAAATCTCTCTTTGGGGCAGGTGTGAGTAAACAGTAAAAGAACTTTCACCACAATTTATTTGTTTCGAGATATCTTTATTCAAAACATAGGTAGGAACTTTTTAATATTGAATTTGAAATGCCCCATTGAAAAAAAACAAAAAATAATCGTGAAAGTGAACATTTGTTGAAAAGAAAAATTTACAGGTAGAAATCTAACAAATCGAATGAGAATTTTATTGATCCCCATCTTCTGACGAGTGGTGATGGAAGCAAAGTTGTTATTTCATCCTCAGAAAGTGTATCAATGTCAATTTCGTACTATAGCTGAAAAAATATTACTGTTTAGATTGGCCAAATGAACCAGGTTCCCACTTACCCCGACAGATAGGTCACACTATCCCCAATAACATTTCATTTCGGGGTAAGTTTGACATGAAATGGAAAAATGTAAAAAAAACAACTTCATGAAAAAACGGCAATCTTTAGTAAGATTCATTGTTCAGGCAGAAGAAAAGTGTATAAAATGGATTCTTACCTTAGATTTTAACAATACACTCAAAGCTTGAAATAAAGTCGTTATACTCGTTCGGGTTGATGAATTGTAGGTTAGAAAATTGAGGAAAATATTTGGATTTCACAAGATCTCTTTTGTATTTTATATGATGGTTATGGATTCATTATGAGTGTAGGCTATTCGTCAATATATGGCAGTGGGCTGTTAGTCGCCCGGTTCAGCGAAGATAGCGAGCAAACTCACACTTGCCCCAAATTCACACTTACCCGAGCTTACTTAATTAGGATTGTAAAATTCACTTCTGCCGAACATTTTTTTCATTACTATAGTTATGTTTGTATTCATAAAAGCGCAATTATCTTGAAAACGGTTGATTTTTCTGGAATCCAACAATTTTACATTTATTACTCAAAATTGAAAGAGGAATGCAAAAAATTATTAAATTCTCTGATATAACCAGTGGCGTAAAAAATAGGGGAGAAAGGGGACCATGATGCCCTTCTTGTACGCCACTGGTAACAACTGAAAATGTGGTTTCTTTTTCAAAATGAAGCAGCTATTGAACACAAACATTACTTCAATTTTTTTTGAAAAAATTTCTTAACTGTGGAAGTTATGAATAAAAATTACTTGTAATTTTTCATATTCAACACCCTGTATCTCTTCAATGAACGACATTTGAGAAAAAAATATTAGGAAAGTCATATTTATTTTTCGAGGGGAATCTTCTGTTTCAATTTGGCACCATAGTTTCGAGACACCCTGTATATGTATATGTATATGTTTTTTGGTATTTTTGCATTCATAGTTGGTGCATGTTTGTTGAACTGATCTATTAGAAAATTATCAGTTTTTTATTGATTTAATTTTCATAAAAAATTTGATTTAAATGATTTTTTTTTTCAGGTCGATTAAAAATTAATTCCTGTCGATTTTATTATAATCCCTAAAGCAACGAAGTATGGGTTTTGTTTTGCTAACATTCAGATCCAGATATATTGAAAAGATCAAATGTTTTACATTCAATGACGTTTCTTGCTGCCGACACTGTAAAAAGTCCATATACGTGCTTAGCAACAAAACAGGTAAATGGCCTATATCATTCGTTTACTAATTCATCTGGGAAATAATGACTTTGACAGGTAATACCTTCAGCTTCATTTATTTCAATTTTTACGTTAGGAGACTTTTTGAATATTACTGTTGTCTGATTATGCGGTAACTTAGTAACGCTCCCAAGCAACTTATAATGAAATAGCGGAACGAATAATCATAAAGGAAGGATAAGAAAACAAACTTCAATCCAGGCTTTAGAGAAATGTCAACAAGCAGCGGGAAAAACGTAATAAGTAACACGGAATGTATCCTCGGCAAACGACAAGCCTAGGCTTTGCCTCGGCTCGTACTCGCTCATCTCGAATATTAACACGTCTTTACATTCCTTGTTACTTAATAGTATATTACGTAACAAGAGTTGTAAGTAACCCATTACGCACGAAATGAAAAAGTTTATGCACGAAGCCGCGCAGCGGCGAGTACATAAATTTCATGAGTGCGTAATGGGCTTACAACTCGTGTAATGTACTATACTTTTTCTACGCCCATTCATTTTCTTCCTTTAAATAAAAAACATCAATCATTTAAACTTTATAACAATAGTTGTTGATTGAATTGAGAAAATGTTCGGATACAATTATATTTTGTTCAAGAAATTGACAATATAAATGACATGACATTTATTTTCATATCATGCTACTTAAGAAAACGTGTTCTATTTTTGAAGAAGTTGCATAACGTGCTGCCTACATTTAGGGGCATCACTCTTTCGATCCTAAATATATCTCGCTAATGCTAAAAGGTTTTATGTTCTTTAATTTACTAAATTTGTGTAAATAGACCAAATAAAGTCTTACATAAATAAAAATTTGATTGTAATTCAATTTAACCAAGAAATTTAAGTTTTCTTCTCAAAACGCACGTGTATGTTATGAGATCTCATTACGTGCATGTTATTGTTAAATGTCATTTACAAGGAATGTTGACAGTGTGATTTTTGACGTTTACAGACATGGGCGTAGGAAAATAACTTTATATGCTCAGAACACGAAAATAAATCCAGCAAGATAGCACTTTTCGAACCTACCCTGGTTGGTTCATTTACAATTTGACATAATCCAAAACAAATCTCGAATATAGAATTGAGACTCTTGTAACCATTTGTAGTGTTTTTTAGAAAATCTATATTGAAATCACTCCCATACAAAATATTATCGAATTCAGGTGAAATAAGGCTAAGTGTTTGATCTGATGAGACGTGAAATTCCGTTATACAGACTAACCACTTCTGCACGAAATTCACTAGACATAAAATTGTATAATAAATTGCCTCCAGAATTGAAGAATATGAACATGATCAAATTTAGATATACAATCAAAAAGACAATCCTCGAAATTTGTTTCTATTCCGTAAACGAGTTTATGGAATCAAATATATTGGATACTTAACCGCTATTCACAGTGCTATATTCATGGTTGTTCTGTCTACTGCATGTAGTTATTAGTCTCTTATATGTTGTATAAATTCAAATCATTCCATTTTATCATGGAAGATAATTTTATCCACCCCGCTCGACTTACTACAAATGCATTATATATATATCACGTAGTCAATAAAATCAATCTATTTAAAAATCTATCTATCTATCTATTCGTTTCGATATCGATACACAGATCGCTGACAAACTCCAGTCATATCAGAAACTCAACCCACTATTTCTAATAAAGTCATACCATTATTGTTATTTTTCAGGTATTTACATTCATTACTGGTTGTTAAAAAATCTAAAGTTATTTCCCAAATCGTTTCAACAAATCAGCTTGTTGGACCAAAAACGTAAGGGACACATTTTATTGCTCAGCCGGACCTGTAAGCAACGTAGGCAACATCGGCGTGAAATGTCCCATTTGAAATGCATTGACGTATGTCACTGAACTGACTTCTCAATGTGGATCAGACTATAGATGAGTAAAAGTCAAATAGTACTGACGGTAACATCTTTTCATAATGTTATCCCTCAAATCATGACATTGTTGTCATGTCCCAATTTTTTAAGGATACAATAAGCTTGTCAGCTAGATTTTGATTTTTGTAGGGTATATTCATGGAAACAAAAACCCAAAAATACTGTCTTGGATGGAATATATAATAAGAAAGCAATTGAAACATTCATTGCAGCTTATTGGGAGCATGTAAAACGATAGTATTTCCATCGCTGAACGGAGATTCTTCGTTGTCGATATAGTCTGGTCAGTGCGGAAACGCTGCATTTGAAATTTGACAGAACAACAACTGAAAATTCCTGTGTTTTCGTCTTTGGCTTATTGAAGTGTTTTTTCGTGAACAAAGGGCAAATTCTGAGTTAATTTGCGTTAAACAATCGTTAGTTTTTATTGTGGAGCATTATGAAATCTGAAAAAGACCATTTGAATCTGGAAATCAAAGTATGTCATTCCATAGGTGAGCTACCAGTGTTGTAACCATCAAGAACGTGAAACCGAATTTGAAGAGGATAATATGAATGAATTATGAAAAAACATGTCAATTAGAGCATCGTCTGTTCTGAAAATCCTGTGGGGATTCTTCCATCATAATTTCAGGTTTCCATTCCATATTGGGTTTTATTATTTTTATTTTATTGACCCTTGATATTTTTGTAAACAACACCCGACCCTGACGGTGGGGAAAGATGCCCTTTACAACCAAAGTTCAAGGCGAGAGAAGCGAGTTACTCATCTGGGATGTATTATTTGATCGGAGTTGTATAGCCTTGCCGTTCTTGTGAAGAGCGAGCTCTCGGAAAGAGATGTTGGGCATGTCTCTGAACTGACGACAAATAGATGTGAGACTGAGCTAGACGAATGAACGATTGATTATTTTTATATTTCAGAAAAGCATCTTTCATGAAAATATTTATATAACAGAGGCAGATCGGCAACCTTCATGCGGTGTTCCAGAGAAGTGATCGAACTTTCAAGCGCAGTGACGTAACCTAAAACTATCAATGTGTGTTCAGAGACTGCACTTTCATTACCAAGTGCAATAGATCTTGACACGAACCAGAAATCCAGAGAATTCTGTAAAATTCCTATGGAATTTGAGTCAGAGTGGATTTGAAAAAAGTTTTGGTATGATGTAGTAAAAATAGTAGTAGTACTCATGGGGAGGCTGTTGTTACGTTACAGCCAATCAACTAGGCCCCCATGGGCTCTTTTTGGCATCCCCCGCTCTTCTCATGATGGTGTTCTGCCTGCCTATGGTTTTCACCTGCTTATTTCAATTTAAAACTTATTAAGGTGTTCCTCAAGGATCAGTTTTGGGGCCACTCTTGTTTATTATTTATTTATCAGTCGTTTTATGAACCCACATGAATCCGCCTTGTTTGCAGACGATGCTACTTTTATTTACTCCGATAAGAACTAATCAGACATTGAGAGAGTTACTATAGAGGTAAATAGTAAGGCAGAAACGTGGTTTTCTGCAAACAAACAGAAACTGAATTCTGATAAAACTGAAAAACTGAAATTCCCAACAAGCATTGCTACGTGTGACGTGGATAGTGTAAAATCACTTGTAGTCTTTGTGGACAGCAATCTCACTTGAAATAATCACGTCGAGCAATTGAGCAGTAGGTTATGTAGCACACTTTTTCTTTTACGCCAACTAAAATATATCACCAGCTGAAGAACACTAACAACTACATATTTCTTCATTTTCCACTCTCACATTAGTTATGGTATCATTCCATGGACAGAGTGAACCAAAAATACGGCATTCTGCATTCGTTCGTCTGAGATTTTTGCCACATCTCGGCAAGTAGGTATAACTTTCAGATTCGAGAGCAGCGTGTCCATTACTCCATCAAAACGACAATTGTAACCAAGTGGTCTGTATGAAGTCCACAGAGTTCAGAAATTGGTCTCATTATTTGGTTCGCTTCTCCTCTTTCAGGACGAGCTGAAAACTCTAAGACGAAAATCGTCATACTTTGATGATCGAGGAGGACTACAGAGTTTGGGTCACCAAGATCAGAGTCGAATACGAGTTCATCGGCTGCATGGTCTACTGCCTCAAAAAGAAATGCTCTGATCGGTTCATTTCCAGGCAGAGAAGAGAAACTGAATTCCTGATGACTATACCTGCTCCATCCAGTACCATTCTGTTATGTAGGCACTCGTTACTCAAAAGTCCACAGCCTCCCGGTTGTTTGGGATAATATAAACAAGGAACGGATGATTTAGGATGCATATGCATCATTTTGCGAGTTTTCACATCGAGTTTCCGCAGTTCTTCTTGAGTACATTTCATCATTTTATAGAGTATTGATAAATACGTTAGAATAAATATTTTATTGGAACTCTATATTACAATCTAAAGTAAAGTTGACATCAGTCATCGGAGGATGACAACTGTTCTAAAATATACCAGGTGCTCAACCATTCACCACACTACTCCCCTCCGAGTTACAACGAAATTTGACTCTTCTACCAGAAAAAGTTTTGTAAGAGCAATTGTCATTTTTGACACGCAAGCAAGATTTTGGGACAATTTCCTTCGTAGTAGCAAAATCATCGTTTTCTATAAAGGCTGGTTTGATCCGGTCAATGGAAGTATTTTTCTTCTTTCCATTCACTAATAATTTAAAATACTTCAATGTTCTGTGTATGACTCGGTGTGGTCCACTATAGGGATATTCCAGGTTTTTTTTGACTGAATCAATTCTGATGAAAACATGGGAACAAGTTCCCAGTTCTTTGAAAACAAAAATATTTTTCTGACCATGATCAGATGCATTTCTTGGTTTCAAAGAGTTCATGATTTCTGTGAGGCTTTGCAACATTTCTTGAGGATTATTTTAATGGATGTCTTAAAAATCATGTCTCCTGGAATTCTCAGGGTTGTACCGTATACCAATTCAGCACTTGATGCTTCTAAATCTTCCTTCAGATTTGTTCTAAGCCCCAGCTATACTCTAGGTAACACTTCTGTCAATTTTTCTGATGCTTGACATTTTATTGCGGCTTTAAGCGTTCGATGGAACCTTTCTATCATGCCATTAGCACACGGATGATAAGGGGTGGTTCTCCAACGATGGATCCCTAAAAGTTTCGAAAATTCCTTGAAAAGATTCGACTCGAACTGTCGACCTTGATCTGTAGTTATTTTTAGCGGAATTCCAAACCAAGCGATGCATCCATTGTAAAACGTTTTTGCAATAGTTTGGGCAGTGATATCTTCAATTGGAAACACTTCGGGCAATCTAGTATATCTATCTATGCACGTGAGACAATATGAATAGCCATTGGATGGTGGCAAAGGACCAATTATATCGATGTTGACGTGTTCGAATCGAGATTCTGGAAGTTCAAATGAACCTTTAGGGCTCAGAACATGTCGGGTAATTTTGGATTTTTGGCAAGCTATACAACACCGAGTACATTTCCTGACATCCTTGTCTATATTTCATTATTTTGACCGTAGCTCGAATTCCAGGATGGGATAAGTTATGAATTTTGTTAAAAAATTCTCTTCTGAAGAGTCCAGGAATGTAGGGTCGTAGAGTTTCAGTTGAACAATCACAAAAAATTGTTGCAGTTCTATCAGGAATTTTAACTTTTTTCAAAATGAGTGAGGAATTTCCATTCATTCGAGTCTGAAGATCAGTATCCACTTCATGTTCTTTTTGTAAAGTCCTGTTACATACGGGTTCTCCAATAGTTATGGTTGAAATTCTTGAAAGAGCGTCAGCTACGACATTTTCATTTCCTGCAATGTCTTATATCTGTTGAAAATTGACTGATAAAGTCGAGATAACGTATCTGACGAGGACTTGAATTTTTAGATTTGTTTGTAAGAGCGAATGATAATGGTTTATGGTCACTGTAAATAACAAAACTTCTACCCTCAAGCATTTATCTGAAATATTTGATTGCCTCATATATTGCCAAAAGTTCTCGATCATATGTACTATATTTTTTTTGGGGAGTGGTCAATTTTTTGAACATAACTTGTTATTTTTCGATGAATCCGGGTGGACAGTTCTCGTTGGGCAACCCTGTATATATTATTTTGGGAGTTTCTGCTCAAAATAATTTCATAAATTCATGATCTGATAATTTCTCTTGGAGTTTATGAATTGAAACGGATTTGTGGAGATATTAAGAATAATAACTCAATCGTTCATTCCGAACACATCCAGTAAATATTTTACGTACTTATTCACAACATTCTTCGACGAGTGGGCGCGTCTCTCTTGAGCAAGTTCAAATAACTAATTACTTTTTTCTTCACCAACTGAATACACTTCCGCAATAGTTCACTTTCGTGTTGCACACGAGCATAATTCACTAAATTATGGCATGGGCTTTTTCTGCTCGAAGAACACATCCTCGGCTTATTTTCAATTAATCAGATTAATTATGTTCTTACGTGTTTCACTTTTTTTTTACGCTCGCTAGGATAGTTTATGGCCATGTAATATACGAACGAGATTTATTTTCATTTAGCGAGAGGAGGTTGAAATATTGCCTGAATTTGTATCTTTCGAACATCTTTTGATGAATATGGCTCTTCAGTTAGTTGTAATTGGTATTTGATTGATTTTCAGGGATTTGAATTTATTACGGTCTACTTGATTTGAGTGATATATTAATAGTCCTGGAATGCTGTTATACTATTCGGAGAGAATGATTTATGGTGCAAGTGATCCAACTCTGATAATGAAATTGTCACCTGAAATAAAATTTCGTTCAGATGACTGGTGTGACTTCTACTGAATATTTTATAAGGTGTTCAATGAGTTTTCCATATTACGATTAATGTTTACTACCCGACAGACTGTCTATTAACTGTATTATTAAAATCATTTTAATTTGGAAAGAATGCTCTCCAAGATTGCTTAGACATATAAACGAAATATTCAGTTTGAAAAGGGATTTTTTATCACACTGTAGAAGTTTGTTCTCTATTTATTCACGAAATGAATGTATAAATACTTTGGTTACTTCTTGGTAACCAACAACAGAACGTCAGTTTTAAGTGATTTTTAAATCTCATCAGTAATGGAAGCTGGAGGATTTTAACTTTATTACAACTGCAGAATGTTCTAATGATCCTGCAAATGGGAGAATTTATACCAGAATTTGTTCAGCTAAATGCCATAATAAAAGTTTAATGACATCTTAAGTCTCGATTCCATCATTTATAGTTATTTTGGACGATAAACATTAGCAATCAATACGGTTACTGAATATATTGTACGTCATTAAAAAAGTGTCTGACAGTCTTCTATCGGTGAGAGATCATCGGTATTTTATGAGAATTGGAACATAATTACTGTTGAACTCTGGGGTATCTAATATATTCAGTTGTTTCGTGAGTTTGGAGTAATGGGCTTTTCTTGCTCCTAAATTACGAAAGTCATGCAGTTTATTATGATCATTATATGAACTGAGTGTGTTTAAAATTCCCATTTTGTATGAAAGTTATTTAGTATACAAGATTCATTACACCGCTGAAAAAAACATGAATTTTCTACATGTTTTGTCTCCCGAATCTTTGACTCAGCCAATATAGTTAATATAATAATAATATAAGCATTGTTGAATTCATGCGACAAAATGTGGGGAGGAAATTAATTGTAAATTGTGAGATATATACGACGAAAATTCTTCCCAACCTTATGAGCGATTTTTTTTTATTCGTTCGTGTGCTTGTAGATATTTATGAAATTTTTCATACGTATGTAAAATTTGTTAAGAAATCATCCAGGTTTTTGGTTATTATTATCACCTACCTATATTTAAAAAACAATAATTTTTTATATAATTTACAATACAAAACCGGGTCTGATGCACAGGCCGTTCGAAATTCTAGCATAGCGATAGTCGGTTCGAGCCCGATGTAGGTAAGAGATTTTTTCTCAATTACTTCATATCGGATCGGATCGAATCTCGTCTGGTGCTAGCTTGGAGTGCACACCGATCACCCGAGGTGGTGCTGTAGGTTTTCCGGGTTTCCCTAGAGCTGAAAAGTGAATACGCCACCAAAAGATCAGTAAGTCGCCCCGAAGTGCCACGGCAAATAATAATAGCCATCCTCTACCCGCACAGACTATGTCTTTGGGTACACTCAACGAGTGTTTATGAGGAAGTATTATTATTTTTATTATTGAAGGTGATTGGTGAATGTGCAATTTTTACAATTTTTCATGACAAATTCAGATGAACTTTCTGGTGGTGACTGAACCAGGATATTTACAGTCGTCGTCGATGTCGGTCCCAAAATATTTTCACATGTAGAAATTTTGTTAGTAAGATATTTTTCTATACAGTGCGTCTTTTAATAGTCCTCCCCTTGTTAACTTCCAAAGATTTTGACGTACAAACTTTTAAAAAATGTTTGGAGGGTAAAACCGATAGGTACTACGTTTTGAAATAAAACAATTTTAATTGCTTCATAGATGGCGCGATGTTAGTACTCTTCCATCCTCCATGTTTTTTCAGTTGCGTGATATCGCCTCATCCATGAGCTGAATATTGGAACTTTTGCAATATAATTTATTCCAACGACTTGATTACGGCATTTACAAATCGAATATTTCAAGAATAGTCCACGTATTTTTAAATTTTTGGGCCTGATGTTGATATATTTCTGATAAATTGAAATATAGTTTAGTGTCTTAGAATCAAATATGTTCATAATAAGGATTTATTCATTATCTTCGATGTCGTCCATTACTATCTTGACAAGTTCGTCCCTTCTACATGCATGCTCAAGTGAAACCAAAAATTAGGATCACTTTTTGCAGTAAATATATCTTATCAGGAGCGTCTGTTGAAATTCTTTTGACTTCAATAAAGTCCTAAGATTTATTAACAATTTATATCATGTTCAACTGATATTGTAGATCTCAGCATTGAGTATAATAGACCAAAGTGTAGAGGATTAAGTAGAATGTTTTCTGGTATCTTCTTGGTTCCTTTTTTATGGCGTACCCCTTCACTTTGAAAAAAAGAATCTGATGAAAGTATATTGATTGTTTCGTTTTATTTCTGTTACCATTTCCACTATATAAATTTTTTCAACAAAGATGAAAGTTACAGACAGAACTATTCATTATTACGATTTCATCAAATGTATTCACTGTGAAAATGTATCGTAGATGTAAGTGGCAGATGGAACTTTTTAATATTCCGATTCCTTCAACTGTTTCACTATGCAGATCAAACATAGGTGTAAGTGGCAGATAGAACTCTTGATTATTACAATTTCTTGAAAAAGTTGAACAACATGGTTCTATCTGAATTTTTTATTTGCAAAATCTTGTCTGGTAGATATAAACATGAGGTGGATTTGAATTTAGTCATATTCTTCTCAAATCGCATCACTTGAAGAAATATTTTACCAAGTTGTTCTCTTTTAGCTAATCGACATACACTTGTTACAAACTTTGACGGCCATTTTCTCGAAACAGGTATGTGTTCAGATAAAACTGTTTTATTCTAAGGTAACGAGTGATAGATTTTATGAGACCATCATTCAAGTGTGGCATTCTCTTAGAATTTTCGCCAGAGCAAATTATGTGATACATACTCGAAAGCTCGTTTGAAATCAACAAACCTCATTATTGATGGCGTCTATACACAAATTACTCAATAATCAATTACCACCTTAAAACATTCAAGAATGACACCATTTCCTCCTTTCCTCGGTTCTTAAGATGTTCTTCTTCTATTCAATCATCAATTTAACTTATAGTTTCATTCATTTGATAGCGGCATTTATTACTAACTACAACTGTTTCGAACTTCCATTTATTTTGGGAAATCACGATAATCGGTGATGATACTCTAATTGAAAGAACTTAGCATTCGTATGGAAATTCTGTTTTTATGAATAAATCAGCAATAAAATGAATGTATGGTGCCATGCAACCAGATAATTTTTATAGGTGATATCGTATCTCAGAGAGACTACATGTTGTATCTAACTGATTATGGTAATTCACGAGTAAAAAAATAGGGAAATTTCTAGGATTCATTCATCGATTTGATTCATTCCGTAAAAACAACACAAAATTTACGTCGAACATAATATATGTGATGTTTCAGACGCTCCCAATTACCTACAAGAAACAGGGTAACTGCCATATAATGTAGGAGTCAACCATTTTTGTAAACGAGGAGTAGAATGACTCTACAGAGATGATCATGTGGAGCCAGAACAAGAAATGTAATGTAAAACTGAAACAAAATGAGCATGAAACCTATCAGCAACATATCAACAATTTCGATGATGAAACTGAAACAGTTTAGAAAATAATGAAGGGATAACGGTAAAGAAAAGAAGAAATCAGACCAGAAGCTATGGGAACTGGGAAGGAACACATGCACAAACTGATGCTGATATGGCGTATAACCATTTTATGAATGAATGAACGTTGAAGACACATTGATGAAAGTATTGCCACAACTCATAATGAGAATAGATAAAAGTAAACTACTGTTAAAAACTCTATCAGCGGCAAGTATCAGCACAAACTCCGACAGATCTGGTCATCAGAACTGTCGGGGGAGAACAAAGTTGCTGCAACTAATACGCTTGCCGTTCCGATTCTACTTCACTCCTTTGGAGTAACGAAATGGACTCAGGAAGAGCTGCGACAACTCGACGTAAAAACTCGCAAAATGATGCATCTTCATAGGAGCTTGCATCCTAAATCGTCTGATCCATGGTTATATTTCCCTAGACAATGGGGAGCCCGTGGAATTTTGATCTTGGAGTATCTTCATAACAGAATGGTATTGGATGGAGCCTGTAAAGTCATCAGGAGTTCAGATCCCATTCCCTGCTCAGTATGCGATCATGAAAAAGCAGGGATTGGAGCGTTTCTCTTCAAGGCAGCAACCAGTGCAGCCGATGAACTCGATCTTGTATTCGACTCTGAACGGACGGACCCAAACTCTGTCACTGAGTTGGAACCCGTTCAGAGTAGAGAGCCTTACCTAAAGATAAATCAATGCATGGAGTCTTCTTCAAGAACATTGAAGACCTTGGTTTGCTTCAGAGACCTGATATTAGCTTTTCCCAGGTCAAGTGGGCTGAAGTCAAAAACTGACGGATTCATAATGGCCTACCAAGATGGTGTCGTCAACTTCCTCGTCTACCGTAGTCGCGTGATGGGTATAGAGGTCCCTGACTCTACATTTAGAGCATGTCGTGGGGTAGCTGAGACCATAATGCATTTGCTGTCAGCCTTATGCGGTCTCAGCCTGTATCCACATGCACAACGCGACGCTACGAGTGTTGTCGTACGGTATTGACGAGACGCCGGTATTGCTTTATGCTCCGGGGGATATTGAGTATGTTGTGGAGAATGAGAAGTGCTGAATCTATTGGAACTACTCATTCCCCACCTTCAGGCAAATTCAAGCCAATAAGCCTGATTGTTGGGACTAAATTCTTATTTTGTGTTATTTCCTTAGTTTTATATGTTTATAAGTTTTTGCAAATATTATGTGTCAAGTAAAAAAGTCAATTAAAGTTGTCACAACTACTTCCAATTTTGGCATCCATACATGGGAGAGGTTAGTAAGGGTTATAAAAGAACTTTTACGTCGAAATGTGGGAAAAACATCATTATATAACGTAGAGTTGTACACAATATTATATGATATTGAATCAATAATGAAAGACCACTTACTTATGTCTCCGAAGTTGATGAATGGGAGGTTTTGAATCCCGCAAGATGTATACAGCCATTGCATAATGTTTCTGATAGAATTGCTGATTTAGACGTTATAGACCATGACGTTTTAAAAGGTAGATGTTGTTATTTGCAAAATTTTGGAAAAATGTTGAGCGATAGATTCAAACGGGAATATCTTGCAGAACTGATCTGCACAGGTAAGAGGTGAATTAGAGACAGGGGTTTTCCGAAGGTCGGTGATGTAGTGTTGATGGGATCTGATAACACAAAAAGAGTAACTTGGCAAATGGAAAGGATTGTAGAAATGCATGGCGGCAGAGACAGTATAAATCGGGTAGCGAAAGTGAGAACAAGAACTGGGGAGCTGACCATTTCAACGTCTCTATCCATTAGAGCTGCCCTACAACATAATTGATAAGAAGGACAGTCTTGGCCACAAAGATGGCGTCGCGAAAGCACCAGTTTTGGAAGAAAAGAAAGATGGAAGTGAAATAAGAAGATCAAGATAATATTGAAGTCTCCAACCAAGATTTTCTCATGTCTGAGTTCGGGGCCGGAGAATCTTGGGACTAAATCCTTATTTTGTGTTATTACTTTGGTTACATATATGTATTAATAAGTTTCTGTCAAGTAAAAAACTGAATAAAAGCTGTCACAACTACTTCCAATTTCACTGAATATTATGGCTGTATTGGATTCAATTCTCTAATTCTACACTGATGTAGTCCTCCTACCTTCAAAGTAGGACGATTTTCATCATAGGGTTTTTGGCTCCTGGCAAAACGAACATCGTCCGAGAAGAGGAGGAAAAACGAACTGAATATCGAGATCTACACAGCAGGCTTCACCCAAACCATTCTGTTAAAATGGTGGTTCTGATAATAGAAGTCCTTGATGGAATGATGGACACACTGCTATCGAGCTTAAAAATCATACCGGCTAGCCATAATATGGCAGAAATCTTATCCGAACGAATGTAGAAGGCCGTTATTCATGGTTCACTCCGCCCACTCAGGGAGTGGTTACTAGGGTTAATGACTCACCAGCACGCCCTCCGATAGTATCGGAGCTCCGGAGATAGGGCCTGACTGGGATATTCCTGAAGGGAAAAAATAAAATAAAAAAAGGCTCGAAGAACTTTGCTGCTCCAGGCCCTGATGGGCTGAATAACTATTGGTGGAAAAAAATTCCAAGTACCCATCACCATCTAGCAAGAGTTTTCAACTCATAGCTAGATGGGAAGCAGAAGATTCCGGATTGGTTTGTGATAGAACAGAACAGTTAACGATGTTATCTGAAAAGAAGAATATCTGGAGCTGAAGGCAAAATATTCTACAACATGATTCGTACATTGAAATGTTAATAATTTAAGTTTCAGACGATGAATCAGAAATTGAGTATACTAGTGATGAGGATAAACATGAGCAGTCAGATTGCGAGTGTTAAAAATTGTTTCATTGTTATAAAACAATTTTTATGTTATGATTTATGCTTACTTTTCACTTTCTCTACTAATCACTTTGTTATATTGTTATATGTTCTAATAAGAAAAATGTGTTTACGCTGTGCGAACTTCTCAGTATAGACTTCTGACAATTTATATATAGGTTCAGTAAGCCATAAATACTATAAGAATGCAACTGTCAGAACTGCATTTTGTGGTTTGAATTTCAACAATTTTTTTCACAACTTTGTCGACTTCTGACAGTCTTTAAACCCCGACGTAGACTTCTGACAATAATTTTCCTCCATTCCTACAGTTGAAAACTATAACTCTACCAAAAATCACGATTACACCTCATAGTTTTTTTCATATTATAATTTACGACTTTGACCGACCAACCACGCCTCCCGCCCCGTGAGAACGTTCTTATAGCAACGCTACGTACTTATGAGGTATTAAGGAGAGAAGTCTCTTATACAATTCCTGACTACACCTTATCAGTTCACTTTTTCGTAGCCAGCTCTTAGACTACGAAGGACCATATGAAAATCAACTAAAAGTTCTGGAAGTGGCGAAGAAATACATCCTCAAAATAGTCTTGCATAAGAAAATGAGGTTCTCTCGTAACGTACGTAATGTTTTGAGTGGGACAATTTGAACCTACCCACTAAGAGGAAGTTAACTCCAACACTGGCTTTGCAAATACTCACCAGAATGACGCACGACGACAATCAAGCAGGTGGTAACATCGTCCGCTCCAAGAATACTAACGTTTTCTAAAAATAAAATCCAGTGACCAAACCAATAACATCAAATTAAAGAATCACTCACTGTCATGGGGCACGGTGGCGGCCAATTCTCTCTGTTGAACGTAGAGCAGACCGACGGGACCGATTATTTTGTTGGGGACTGCTAGCAGTTGGGCCGCCGTTTCTCTGTACACGGGGTGAGTGTGGTACAGGGAGGAGGTGTCGTGGGGGCAGTCCTCTTGCAGAACTCCGTTTAGTACCAGAACCATGGTGGACCTGAAAAGAAAATTGGGATCAAAAAGTATTCGGAAATGTTTGTAATACCAGGGACCCTATTCTCGAGTTTTTCCGAATACCAATTCGATCTACTGTTTCACACCAATACGTATGAAATATGTATGTTTGTCTCTCTTGTTCGTATACGAATTGGAAGTCGAACGATTCGAGAATAGACCCTCAGACTATTGCATTTGTAAGGAGAAACTTCTGTCTTTATAAGAATCAATCTATTATATCAAAAAATGCAACTGGTTGCCACAATTTTAATATAACACAAATAAAACTCATTGTCTTTTAATTTGTGAGTAGGTTCAACACACATATATACAATATTTGTCTCAGAGACGATGTCTTTCCAGAAGTCAGGCAAGACTAGAGGATCTCCGGCTCGTCATCATTGTAGATTACAGGGAGGTCGTACAGACTGTGCAGCCTCGCCAGCGCCTTGACCTTCAAGGTCTTTCGTGCGTGAACCATTCTCTATTCAAGACCCAGGATTCTGACACTTCGTGCGAAGTTTATCAGTTTTCTGGGAGCTAGGTTCCTGATGTCGGAGGACGTTGCGAATGTTCCTTCCAGGAACTTAAGCCTCTTGCAGAAGAGCGCTGGGCATTTGCAAAGCAGATGTTCTGCAGTTTCCACAAAGTTCTCGAAGTAGCGGCAACTTTCACTCCATCTCTCCTCATCTTTTTGAGGTGATTCTTCAGAGGGCAATGGCCAGTGAGGAGTCCCGTTACCAATTTCAAATCTTTTTTGTCTAACCCAAGGACCGTCCAATTACAACTTTCAGGAAATATTGAGGAATTTAACATTCTACCATTGTTCAATTTGGATTCAGAAGAATCTTCAGCAGACCAGCAGCAGTACTGTATGTTCTGGCATCACACAAGAACCCCTTCTTCCTTAGCTCGTACAATTTTCTCCAAGACTTCTGAGAGTTGCTCGTAGGAGTGTATTTAGTTGACAGAAATTGCAAATTTCAACAAGTTCCCACAAAAATCGAATTATCACTGCAATAGATAATGGGAATGATACTACTTTGGTATTCTGTGCTCCTGTAAAGTTGAGGTGCATTTCACTTTTTCTACCATCAGGGCTCCTTCATACGTTATCGTAACGAAATGATTGAAATAACAAAACATGAATCAAAATGTGTTAACAAAAGATCAGATATTGAAAATTTAAACAACTCATATTTCAATCTAATAGGAAAAATCTAACATTAATTCCGAATCATTAGCAGGCAACTTTTTCCAATCCCGACGGTCATAGAAAATTTGTCACAAGCGTTAGTGATAGGTGGAATGTCATTTTTCGAATTTCAGTAAAGTACAAACCAACAAAATATCAAAATATTTTATTGAGGTTAGATTTTCTCGAAATATATTATGTTGGTATAAACTGCTGGCAACACAACAATAAATGCATAAATGTGAGACACAATTTCTAAATTGCCTTGCAATACCTGTCTTGCATTGCAAATGCATTGCATAAATGTAAAGCCGCTCTAACACAGACGTTTCTTATGTTAATATTGAAGGTGGGCAGGAAAAAATCGACTAGCGATATGCCATCTATTGTATACAATTATTTTCAAACATTGTATCAACACATATTCTGAGCAATAAAGAGTATTTATAATAATAATAATATTTGTATCTCTTTGTGGAGTTCATAGAAATTCAAAATGAAGGAATAATTACTTCGTATGAATGAATTTTACTTGAAAAAACCAAAAGACGTACTTCGTCTCTTGCACTATGATTATGGAGTAGATTGTGGAAGTCCATGTTAACATAGAGATAGATATCAAATTGAAATGCGATTCCTTGCGCCAGTACGACGTTGCCGGTACTATCAATATCTTTAGAGAATCTAAAAAAGCTCGGTGGCTGTATTATTTAATAATTTTCTCACTAGATACAATGGTCCAATTTCATGATACATAATCATTTTATTCACAAAGTTCCTGAACGAAATCAAAAAAAATCAGAGAATTTAAATGAAATATTTCATAATGAAGACGGCTCCGAAAGAGAACATGAAATTTCTCGATTATGACCCGAATATATTCTAAATTGGTCAACGTATGAGAATTTTTGTCGTCGGAGATCACGATTTTTTAAAAAAATTTGAGAATGAAATAGCAACGGACGAGTTTTGTGGTAATGATCCGATTCCGTTCAAAATTCCGATTATAGTCGACATTAGAAAATTCTGGATGGGCCCCGAGATGTACGATTTATAGTAAGACTCAATTAAGAATTCGCATCTATGGGTTTTCAGGGTAGGAGATGACTCTCAAATCGATCAACATTCCAAGGCTGATCAATAATGGACAAAAGTACAAACTGAGCGAAATGGTGACAAAGCTCTAACTGAAAATCACATCCTTATCAGTCTGTTATCTATTCTTGATGAGATATTTTTCAAATTGAGGCATGTTTGAATAACAGTCAAAATGTTTTTTTTTACTACAGAGTACCTTGGAAACGATGGAATAGAGATATCAAGTGGACACCATATCCATACGCACTGATTTTTGTGAAACCCTCGACGAAGTTCATCAGCTCACACCCATTGACAAAAATCAAGAACCACCAAATGTTTGGGATCTAGGGGATATAGGGTGATCTTTTTTGGTTTTGCACTCATCTCAGCCTCATTTTGAAGTTGAAACTCAAGATGAAGAAATTTGAAGATCAGACCCAAGATAAACATTGGAGATCAAGGGTTTCATCAAAGGTGTAGAAAATGGACCCTTTTAATAATTGAGAACGTTATTAAGAATGTTTTAATATAATTTGTTGATACTTTCTGACAATAATGTGATAGTTTTTTCAAAATTTTATGTCATAACAAGAACAAAAAACAAAAATCTCCTAGGTCGGCAGGATATGTATAGGGATATTTCCAACGTCGAAAACTCCAGATCGACAGGATACTTATAGGGATATTCCCATTTCCAACAAAAGGTGACCCAAATCTGAATCACCCTTGAAATCCCGGTTGGGAACTTATGTTTTGAAGAAATACGAGATTATAGCTGAAGGACTGGGCTAGCGAACAATGTGAAGAGAATTCAAATTGTTCAAAGCAGAAAAAAGTTATTCAGATTCTAACAGGGGCAAAAGTTTGTGGTACGACGATATTGGTGTGGAGTGGTTAATGAATAATTCTACATCAAAAACTATTGAATAATAGTGAAGACTCTGCATACTTTCTCTTCATGATTGATTTCTCGCAGTATCCACATTTTACAAGAAACCAGCATATATTTATGCATATGCATATATTTTATGCATACATTCATTCTGCGACTTCTTGCATAAAGTTTCCCATAAGAAATCTTCACGTTTTCATGATTTCTTTTTCTCAAATATCGATATATTTTACTCATCTCTACCTCAAGTACAAAATGGGTCTATCCCAATTCTAAGAATTTTGGAATGTCGAAAAATCAAGATATCCGACCTAAACCCTCTTATATTCCAATTTCGAATAGAATCGAATCATGAATCACAAAACCATTCAAACATTCTGGTTTTATCTCTGATAAATGCCATGGTTTGTTAATTATCCCACAAGTTATGAAAACCTGTCAAAATTCGAGTCGACTGGATGGGTTTATTTGGCTTGCGAGATATGAGAAATTTGTACACACGCACACATAAATTTACGTACAAAGTTTCATTCTATTCACCTTGAGGAGCGTGCCGTTAAAAAAATCATTTCCAGTCGGTTTCCAGATTTGTAAGAAATAATCAATTTTCACTAATTTACGGCTAAAAAAACCTTCATTATTTGATTGGAATAATGCAAGGTTATCCATTTCCGGAAAACAACACATTCTTGTGAAATAATTTACAAAAAATTTAAAGTTTTGAAAAAAAAATTAGATAGTTCTACTAACTGAGTGTTAGACTTCAATACTGAAATAAAACCATAAAAAAATATTCATTCGATTTGATGGTGGCCATTGTACCAAAAATATACACTCGTACAACTCTTCATGACCCAGAAAAAAAATTGTTGCCGTCTCCGTTTTTTCACAAGGACGAAGGCCCTCAATATTATGTGCAATAGTAAGGCGATACTACTCACACATTATTCAACAAAAAAAACTGAAATATCTTCTAGACATGCACTTCCATTGACATCCATACCCAAAATGTGATCGACAGATAGTATAGCGTGACACTGACATAATAGTTATAAGAATGGTAATAAGTTCTACATTAGAGGGTGTATTATTCGGTTCATCAAATGATTCAAAATATTTGACAAAAATATTCACATATTTCTGTATGTATTCTTAGGTTTTGACCACTACATGATAATAGGTAGTTCAAAGATTTTCCATAAAAAACTGTGTTAAAGAAACTTCTCCATTTCATTGAGCTAATACTTAAAAACGATGAGATTACTGAATGTTCTGCTCTGCAATTGTTATGTTCAGAACACACACGGACTTTAAAACGTTGTTCAAATCAAGCCATCATCTGTTGAAATTACTGTAGTTATACTCCTAACACCCAGTATAACCATCTGTGAATGTTCAACTGAATAATTCATTACTATTTATCGTTACAACTTGTGTTTTTTTCAGAGAATAATATAATCGTTCATT
Source organism: Chrysolina americana (assembly GCA_958502065.1). Taxonomy (NCBI): domain Eukaryota; kingdom Metazoa; phylum Arthropoda; class Insecta; order Coleoptera; family Chrysomelidae; genus Chrysolina; species Chrysolina americana. The sequence goes on from OY293416.1 coordinate 10,426,838, forward strand.
TTGTTGTAACACAAATAAGGTAAAGTTAATGAATTCCATAAATTTTCCGAGGAGTTCCCTCCAGTTGCTGGAATATATCCAAAATCTAACAAGGAATTATATTAGCTCGATGTGTACATAAAGAATGTGATAAAATTTCTCTGAACTCGTGTCAGTGAATCCAATATTTCACATTTGTTGTTGTTTTCAGGTCAACGCAATTATTATTGTCGCATGTCACAGCGCCAATCCCAATTAATCTTGGTTCTTCTACAAATAACTGTGCCATGTTTCTGCTGAGTATCACAGATTCCTAACTGTTTTGCCTGTTGGAGGAATTACAAAATAAAAACGAAACCACGACTCATTAATACCATTCAATACTGATAAATGATTCCCTGGAATTTTTAAGATATTAAGTCGTATGGTCACAACAACCTGAAATGCGGATTACTACTTCATATATCATAATTATTGAGTCAAGGAGTTACCGTTCTTCAGTGAAATTAGTAAGACATTAGAAAGTTTGGCATGATTCTCAATAATGAAACGTATAAAATCGACAAAGTCCAAGAACCTTTTCTCTCCACATGTTTCCACCAAGTGAAAAAATTAGGCAAATATCTGTCAGAAATAACCTACTTTCCTGGCTACTAACACAATAGACATTGAACTACATCTGACAGATATTTGTGCAACGTTCTTCCAAGAAGACCCAATTGCAAGTGCGTATCTTGTGAATGAATAGTAGATTATCCTTCATTTGGCTGGGAATGACCACCTGCAGACATGCATATTTCGAAATTTTGCCACTCATCAGTGCCAGGGTAGGTCGGACAACATTATAATTGTACTGTTCTTGCCAAATAAATAATAATCAACTGTACAACTAATATTTCCCCACGGATGAAGCTACGACCCTCAATTAGGTTAATCGCTACGCCATCCGCATAAAAAATCAAGAAACACACTCCTCGAAAAGCACAGAATCCAGAAAGAGTTAACTGTACTAATTTGAACAAAGTTCAGGACAGCATAATAATTATAATGTTGTCCGACCTACCCTGGCACTGATGAGATGCAAAACCTCGAAACATACGCATGTCTGCAGTTGGTCATTACCAGCGGAATGAAGAATTATCTACTGTTCAATCACATGATACGCACTTGTGCACTTGCACAAATATGTGTCAGTTGTAGTTCAATTTCCGTCGTGGTATTAGCCAGGGAAGTAGTATTGTTTTTAGCAAATGTTTGCCTTTATTTTTCCACTTGGTGGAAACGCTCAGGGAGAAGGTAAATTTTGGATTATATATATTTAATATATAGTTTGTCTCACTAACTTGGAGCCATATGGAAAACTTTTTTATTATTCATTTTAGGAAAAAAAGTTATTACTTATAAAAAGTTCTGCATGTTCTAAAATTCAATCATCAGATACTAAATTTTTTCAGCCGTATTCGCGGTGTGACAAAAAATATGAATTTTACTCAGGAGTAAAGTACCTTTATATTGGAAAATATCGATAATTCTCAGAGAAAAAAAAATGTTCAGAATTGTTAAAATATGCAATTACGTGCATAGACATTGAAAAATTGGGCTATGTTACTTTTTTTTTTTTTTTTAATGAACATTTATCTCTTTTGATTATGTAACACATAATCTGTTTCTCACTGTTTTCTAACAATTTTGCAATTTAAACATATAATGAATGCATATGCATACATATTGATGACAAATTAAGAAAAAATTATGTTTTCATGTAAGTGAATGCAATTGCATATTTGAACGTAGCTTTTAGTTCTGAACAACTTTTTTTTATAAGAATTTTCGATATTTTCAAATATAAGGTGGTCGGTGGATCAGCGGTCTAAGGCACAGGCCGTTCGAAACTCCAGCATAGCGATAGTCGGTTCGAGTCCGATGTAGGTACAAGAATTTTTCTCAACTACTTTATATCGGATGGATAGGCGACCGCATGCCTTGTTGAAAAGCAAGTGTATTGTGAGTTGTCTAGATGCCAATCTCGTCAAGTGCTAACTTGAAGTGCACACCGACCACCCGAGGTGGTGCTGTAGGTTTTCCGGGTTTTCCTACAGCTGAAAAGTGAATACATCACCTGAAACATCAGTAAGTCGCCCCGGAGCGCCACGGCAAATAATAATAATAGCCGTCCTCTACCAGCACAGGCTATACCTTTGGGTACACTCAACGAGTGCGTATTATTATTATTATCATTATTATAAAGGTACTTTACTCTTGAGTAAAATTCATATTTTTTGTTACACCGCGTATACGACTGAAAAAATTTGATATCTGATTATTGCATTTCAGATGTTAGTACATGCAGAACTTTTTATAAGGAATAACTTTTTTTCCTAAAATGAATAATAAAAAAGTTTTCCATATGGTTCCAAGTTAGTGAGACAAACTGTATATGTATTTGAGTGACATCTGTGAGAATATAAGGTTTTAATTGTGTTTTTAGTTTTTTTATTATGTTTTTATTTCTTTTGACTGCTTGGACACAAAAAATAGAGCTCTCTCGGAATGGACTTGCTGGGATATTAATTCAAATTTATGTTGTATTACTCGGTTTTATTGAAAAATTATATACTTGTTATGATACTGTATTATTTCGAGCAATTGTAGGTATTAACAAAATATGATGAGAACTTTTCTCTAAAATTTTGAGTTTGTTTTGAAGAATGAAAATGGCCATAGTTAACATTAAATAATCGAACAATTCGTAACAATACACACGCTTTTTTAATAATTCATTGAGCAGAGGATTTCGTTCATTTATCGTCATATGTAACCAAATTCAAATTTCTCAAGGCTGAATTCAAAGAAAAAACAAAAAATATAAACTCCACTTGGATGACCATGACTTCAAATCCAAATATATTTTTAAATGCTGAAAAAATTTTCCAAAGAATATGTTTCCGATTTTTCGATATTTTCCAAAATAAGGGTACTTTACCACAGGCCCATAATCAAGTTTTTCAATACGCGAACAAAATTTGCGACAACCATACTCGATGTTTGTTGAAATGGCCTGCCCGACCTCCGGACTCAAACTCGCTGGATTATTTCTTCTGGGGATATTTGAAGTCTTTGGCGAATTTGGATGATTTGCGAAATCGGATAATTGATGGGTGTATCTTAATTAGTAACGTCCCTGGTGCTTTTGGAAGAGTTCGGAGTACATGATGAGAAGATTGATTGCTCGTATCTAGGTTGGAGGAAGTCATTTCAAATATTCATTGTATAGATTAAGCAACTTCACATGTACTTTTTGACAATAAAATGTTGTTGATGTCGTAAATTTTGTTCGCCCTATATCTTCGAAACAACGGGGTTTTTTTAAAAATCATCATGGAACCAAAAATTCTTAGAATAGGTCAAGGAATAACCCTTTGACTTTTTGCCGCATGTTACATAACACCCTGTACGGTACTGTAGTCTATATTCATATTTGTTTTTGGTACGATTGTAAGATAATTTCAGTATTTATACAATACTTCTGACTGACTCACAATTTATTCATTTATTGTATACAGTGTTGCTTTTTGCAACAAAAAGTGGAAATCTAAGTAAAATTCGGAAGCTTTCTCAAAAAAATACTTATACACGTGTAGGAAAGGGTCGATTCTAGATGTAAAAAAAGGGGTGGTCAGAATTACCTTACTTTCTTTCATGAGCGTGATTGAAAAATAGTTCAAACATGACTCACTAGAAATATGCAAAAATAAATGACTTTTTCAGAACGTGCACGATTGCTAGTGCTTACCAAGTGTCCTACGACGATAAGGTTTCTCAATCGAATGATCAACAAAATTAGCGTTGATTTTAAATTCGGTGGATGCATGATTGAAGTTCGTGTTTTTATCTTGGAGGGACTTTATGAGTGGCCAGTTGGGATCGTCTACTGCCAAGTCTATCAACTTAACACATATCATACGCATATCAATCTTACTGAGCTATATGCTCATCGAGTATTACACATATCTGCCCGATATGTCTTATGTAACAACAATCTCCACACTCCAGTTTCTTTACTGATTGAAGATGTACAGATTTGACCCAATAGAATTCAAAAACAGTGGCCAAGTTTCATTCAGGGTTTCACTGTTGAAATTAGAGGATTATTAAAATATTCTCCCAGTTCTTCTGACAACACTGTACGTCACTTCATTTCGAACGATAGGAAGTAATTCCAAATCACGATGGCCCTCGAGCTCTTTGTAACTTTTGCTACACCATCGTCTAGGTATTTGATAATAGTGACTTGTTTGATTGGTTTATATTATAAATAATATTGCATAAATGAATGAATAAGTATTCGACGATTTTTTCATAACGATTCTGACAACAGATAGAACAAAACGGATGAATCGATGTATTGAGTGACGTACTGTCTTGAATCATATTCCACCTCATTATCGTCGAATAAATAATTCAAAACCTGAAATAAATTGATCTTCGTGACTGAAGATCAACTTACATAGATAAATGGGTAGATTTATTCCTCATAGCGATGACAGCAAAAACATACATATTTACAAGTTAAAGTGAGTTACTAACAATATTTGAGATATTGAGAGAGAAAGCTTATTATAATGTTCACAAGATAGAAAACACTTAAAAAATCAAGAATGAACGTTACCTCGTAAGATAGCTTATATCTTTTTGTGTGATGAACGTCTCATTTGACTGATATCTCGTTCAAAGACAAGATGGTTTCTGAAAAAGTTCGCCATGTGGATTTCAAAGTCGCAGAATTGAAACAAGAGTTGGAGGAGCGGGAATTAAAACCAACCAAAAAGAATGCCATATTCTAGAAAAGACTCTCGGAAAGTTTGATTCAATATGAAGAATATCCCGAAACTTTTTCAGATCGAAACTGATTTGAGTTCTAAAATGAATAAACTCGACAAAACTACTGAGTCTTTGGAAGATAAACTGCAATCGAAATTCACGAAGTCTAGAAGACGAACTTCAGGAAAATTTGGTGGGATTGGAAAACAAACTTATAGAAAACTCGATGAGCTTGAAAGAACAACTTTAACAAAATCTATACCAATTAGTGATAGGTGTCTGCCTAACTTGCTATGCCCTGTTAGTATTCCTATAAGGAGGCGTAGTGCTTGGTGGTTTCTGCCTAGGAGCCATGCCGTCCTTGACTTGCTGGAGCCGACCACAAACTCTTTCGACTGCCCGCAGCCGCTATTAACCCTCCAAAGCTTGTTCAGCTCTTCTTCCGCCCAGTCGTCAAGGGCTGAAGGGGTTTGGCCTCCTGCGATTCCAAGTACAGGCTCCCCCACAGAATGACATTGCGGAACGGGATCTAGCAAGTTCGTCTGCCACCTCGTTTTTGCGCACCCCTCTGTGACCCGGAACCCATACCAGCTGATCTTCCTTCATTTTGGTTAGTTTCTCGAGAGCATCTGCGCATTCCTGTACAAGTGCTGAGCTTGTTTTAGGATGACAGATTGTTCTGAGTGCTGCCCGACTATCCAAACAGATATAAATTCTCTGTTCGGGTCCTTCTTTAACCTCTTGTCTCATAGGTACAGTTAGGGTGGCAAACACTTCAGCTTGGAAAACTGTTGTGTGCCTACCCAAAGCATAACATTCTTGTACGCCTCTTCCTTCCAGGTAGATGTCTGTTCCCGATGTTTGTTTGTTAGTCAGACGTGAACCGTCCGTATAACATATTAGGCTTCCCGTGCGAAACTCCACTGTATTATCTTCCCATTGTTCTCTGCTCGGAATAGTGAAAGCAATCTCTCTATTCCATCGCAGTCTACCTTGTGCAGTTCTCACTCTGAGGGCGGAAATAGGAATCTCGTGCTCCGCCCACTTCGCGATATTTGCATGACCTATCATCGCTCCTTGGTTTACCCAGACTCCCGAGTCCCGCCTACGCAAATGCCTCCTTCTTGATCCAGACCGGAAGCGGCGGCAGTTTCAGCAGTATCTCTAACAATGCAGTTGGAGTCGTTCTCATTGCACCCGTTATTATCAAACAGGCCAACCTTTGCACCTTACTGAGTAATCGGTTTAGTGTGCTGCCCTGTGCGCCTGGCCATCACACAGCTGACCCATTTTGGAGCTTTGGTCTAACGACTGCCGTGTACAGCCAGCGCATAACCTACGTACGGCGTCCATGACAATTTGGAGTCCAGGACCACTCCTAGGTATTTGACCTGCTGGACTAGCTCCAGCTTTTTGTCAAACATATGGTAGGTGGCCTAAATCCATCTTCTTTCCTCCATTTGGTGAACAGAATCATTTCTGTTTTTGTCGGATTTACTGAGAGTCCTGCTACACAAACACACAAACGACTCCGATCAATCCTCCGCTGACTAGGACAACTCCGTCGTCCGCGTTTGTGCTTGTGCTTATCTTCATCTGTGAGTATGCCCAAGAGTTCATCCATGACTAAGCACCATAGATGGGGAGAGAGGCAGACCTCGGCATTCAGTTTGAGGTCACACCAGGATACTTCGACCTTTTTCCTTGTTAGCGACGACACAACCCAACTGACCATCGAGGGAGGCGTTCCTCTGGTCAAAAGTGCTGCCTGTATGGTCGCTGTTCTTGCCTTGTCAAACGCGCCTTCCACATCGAAGAACATTCCTAACGATACCTCTTTGAAACTGAATGTCCATTTAGTCATTCGCACTACAGCATGCATGGAGAGCCGATTCTGTCGACCTTCCCCTTCTGTATGCATGTTGATTTCTGTCAAAGGGGCTCACTCTTAGGAGCCCCTTCAACAAGAACCTGTCCACCACCGCTTCTTTTTCCCGCCTTGGGGATGAAGACTACTCTCGCTGACTTCCAAGCCTTAGGAACATATCCCAGTGCTATGCTGGCCCGTAGTATCTTCCCCAAGATTGGGGTAAAAAATTCCAGGCCCCTCTGTTTCATGGTCTACTACTCATTTATTGAATCTCATCTGAGGTATGGAATTCTATTTTGGGGTTCTGCCAACCAGGCCTTATTGCAAAGTGTATTCGTCTTTCACAAGAGAGCTCTGAGAGATATTCAAAATAAAAATGCGAGAATCGTGTAGACCAATTCTTTCCGACAATAATATTTTGACAATATATGAAATTTTCATTTTGGAAACAGTGTGTTTGCTCCATAAATATAGAGAAAAGTTCACGAACGTCAACAGGAAAAGACAAACTCGCAATAAAAAACAACTTTCTCTTCCCTTTCCTGTTTTATCTCTCATGAAAAACTCATCGATTTATAGAAGTAAACAAATTTCCAACCACTTACCGAATCAAATAACAGTCATCAATAGTTGGAAACAATTCAGAAAATCTGTCAAGCACCTATTGATGGAAAAATAATTCTATGGCTTGAATGAATACTTTGCATATCAATTCTAGTCCTTCTAAGATTTGTGAGATCCAGTTGTGATTAATTATCAAATTTTAAAATGTGGTTTGGAATCAACTCTATCGCTTCTATGTCCTAATTCATGCATGTATTTTTTTTTATTCATATTCATATACATATCAATTCTACTCCTTCGATTGTGAGACTCAACTGTGATTAACTATCAAATTTTAAAATGTCGTTTTGTTATAATCTTCGTATTACGTCGATGTCCTAATTCATACATGTTCATTTCATTTTATTTATATAAGTAAATATCTACATTCTGTTGTATGCACTATGCACTGTGTTGTGAAAGTTATTGACTTTGTCGACAAAATGTTCTCATTTCTAACAATAAAGCACATTTATCTATCTATCTATAAGAGTTGAAGGGCATTGTGGAGTATTCGATATCTTGGTGGAAGTGGATTACAGAAAGTTGAATATGATGTTGAGTGTAGGTGGATTTGGACACATCATCAACTATTGTTCCTCTCTACTTGTTTGATTGTTTCAGTTTACATTGGTTGAGTTGGAATTGTATCTGTATGGCACAGATTTTCATCGTACCTAGATCCTAATTCCGCTGGAGTACCAAAATACATGTCGGAAACGCATTGTCACTCCATAAGTCATCTCTAACCAACTATTCACCTAGAGGCTACGATGCTATAAATTTTCCGAACAATTAGCTGGTCTCACTGTTGGTCAATGAAGACGATATAAATTATTACATTGTTACAGGTTACAGCAATAAAAGTAAATTACAATTAATTATTACCCATCATAAACGTTAATCAATGACAGAACGCCGTGTACCACCAGTTGCAATGAACATGGGTGGAGGACTTTTATTGAGCACTTATTACTTGAATGACTAAAGTGGCGTCCAGAAAAGTATACTTGTCGTAATATCCGATGTCTTGAAAGATCCTTGAAAATATTTCTTATTGTATTATACTACCGTATTCAACAAACGTGTTTTATTATGGTTCATTTGTGGATCACACCAAAGAGGACCGTGTGAGGTTTATGATAAAAACAGACTGTTCTGTGGAGATTCGTGAGTTTGGAAAGTGTGCGGTTCAAGTTGAAAGTTTTGAGAGATTAACTATACGGGGTAATTCAAATCGACCCCTACCATTGGGATATCCTAAACTACAGGAGATACGCCAAACCTCAAATGGGGGCAAAGTTGCGTTTTTTTGTGCTTAACAAAATACTCTTATGAAATTTGGAAAATTTCGAGTATTTCCGGAAATATCCGGAAAAAACTGAAAATCAGAATTTTCATTTTTATTATTTTCTAGCGTTATTTGACAATATAGATTCAAACCAAATATAATGAAATCAGAATGAGAATCACAATTTTTCTGTAAAAAAAAACAATATGGCTCCCATAACAGAAAAAAAAGTTGATGACTGCCAGAAGACGAAACGTCGGATAGTAAATCTGAACATGAAAACTTGTAGCTGAAAAAAAATATCAATGAAAATGCATTTTTGGTTTGGAGCTATGTTGTCAAATAACGCTGAAAAAAAATTTAAACGAAAATTCCGATTTTCAGTTTTTTCCGGATAGATATTATGAAACACGAGCTGTGATTTCCTTGTCTTCAAGTGCAAAACTGGACAGAGTTTTCTGGATTACGTTGGTAAGCGCCAATTCATACACACTTCTCCTCTTCGAGATACGATTTTTTTGCTCACTCTCGGCCAAAGAGGTGGTTTTTATTTTTGTTGAACCTTTGGCGCGTAAAATCACAGGAGTATCGCAAAAAATTAATAGCAGTAATACTAATAATGAACATAATAACAAATTCAGAAGGACTACGGCGTGCCAATAGGTCTTTCACGCCCGCAGTGCGGCGAATTGCCGCAAATTTGAGACGAGCTTACCACAAACCAATGGTGTCGCTACGGGGGGGGGTAATGGGGGTAATTACCGCCCTCCCAGGAAAATATATAATATATTGTCAATTACCGCCCACCCACTTGTTCATAGTCATAAAATTTGTGTATGACAAATTTGCGCCATGAGTCACAAGCTTTGACCACAGACCGCGGCGCTCTTAACCAAAGATCCTGAGGAATAGTACAGAATCAGCATATTCATCCCATTGCTGGATAATGTTTTACAGGATCTGAATTTTCGATTTGGTAAAATTTTTTTCTCTGTCATGGAAATCAATGGCCTGTTACCTTCTCTCATACTGTGAAAACGCTACTTTTTAGGAAGAATACTCATCCTTCTTTTATGTTCATATAACCTACAAATCTAGGCAAAATGGTTAGTGAATTTTATTCATGTCAAGTTGGTTTCTGGAAAAAAATTGAGTGAATATTTTCCTTTTCATGTTGAAATTAAATGCATGGAAAAGTTGGCTGTGTTCAAAGTTCAACCAACCTGACATAAATAAATTCACTAAACATTTTACATACATGTGTTGTTTTGATGTTTTTAAAAGAAGGTTGAATTTTTGGATAAACAATGCCGTTTAAAATAAAAAAAATAGTGTGAAACGGGTGAATTAGGGTGTGTACATTGTGTTAGTTTAAAGAAGGAAGAATTTTGAGTGCTTCTCCGCGGTAGAAATGTGTCCTAAAAAATGCCATATCTCCGAAATTAGTTGAGACCGTCAAAAATTTCTTTTGGATTTTTGTTCAGGAGGTCAAACTACGTGAGTTTCAAAAAAAAATGTTGATAGCTCGTGGCTATTAGTTAACGGAAGTTTACCATGATATTATTTATCATCCTTTCACTCATTAAATAATAATATCCTTTATATAATATCGTCTGCAATTTTCAATTACCCCTCCCAGAAAAAAACCTAGCGACGTCCTTGCCACACACAAAATCAAGGCATGCTATTAATCATCAAACAGCACTGTCTTGATAGGACACGACTGCAAGTGGCTGCAAAAAAGTAAAATATATGAGTTTCCGCAACCACTCATACTTCAGTCCTAGTAAGTTCGAAGCTTTCTGCAGGAGGCTTCGTCAGCCTGAATGAACTGCTCAATCCGGGCTCTCAAAGGCTTAGATGGGCTGAGTCAGAAAACGAAGGATTCATAATGGCCTGCCAAGATGGTGTCTTCAAGACCTTCGTCTACTGTAGTCGCGTGATGGGTATAGAGGTCCCTGACACTAGATGCAGAGCGTGTCGTGGGGCAGCTGAGACCATAATGCATTTGCTGTCAGCTTGTCCAGCTTATGCGGTCTCAGCCTATATCCACAGGCATGATGCGTCGCTACGAGTGTTTACTGGGGTTAATAGTACACCAGCGCACCCTACGGTTATATAAGGGCTCCGGAGACAGGGCCTGACTGGGATATTTCTTTTGGAAAAAAAACAAGTTCCTAGCAAAAATAGGTATAAAAAGATATCTCACTTGTAGAGTTTCTCTTCACCACTACAGTTTTCACCATTCATAGTGACAAGTAGATAGTTATAAGCGAATTTAAGAAATTCCAATGCGCTCGTTATGTACAGGATGGTCTGGTTGTTTATACTTGCAGTATTTGGGACCTTTGGTGTAGTAACGAATATACTGGAGTATTATACCGACACCAAACCGCTTTCTTCTGGAAGATGGTCACTTGGTAACTGAAACACTTGTCAGGGTGTAACAATGGTGGTTTGATGTCAGGATAAAACTCCAGTATACTCATTAGTGATTTTATGAATGAAATGATGAAGTACCTTTCTTCCTACAAGATATATACAGTGCGGCTTTTAATTGCCCCCCCCCTGTTAACGTTTGAACAGTTTGACGTACAAAAATAAAAAAAACACATTATGTTTGCTCGGTAGATGACGCGGGGGGGCACACAAATTTGAAATGGCATGGGGGGGTCATGTCTCACATCATTGAAAAGATAATTCAATTCTCTTTTCAATCATCTGAATTTTTTCAGAATGAGTGCAGATCTGAATCTTTCGAATGGTTTGATGTGAAATAACAGGACAGAAATTTTTTTGAATGGATCGAAATTCTAAAAATGTTTAGATGGCTGAGAAGAGAATTGAATTATCTTTTCATCGATGTAACACATGACCCCCTATGCCATTTGGAATATTTCGCCATCTATCAAGAAACCACAATGTGATTTATTTAAAAGAGTAGTATCGGTTATATCCTCCAAACGGGTTCTTTTTTGTTTGCACTTCAAACTGTTTGAAAGTTAAGAGGGGGGGGACTATTAAAATCCGCCTGAATAACAAAATAGCTCTCACAATGAAGAAACAAATACTGATACATAGACTTATGCAAAACATACTTTCAATTTGATTTGATTTGAATATGATACTAGTACTTAGACTTTACATACTTTGAACATTCAAATTTAGATTTTTTAGAACAGTTAGGTACATTATTTTATATTCCTAGGTAGATTATTGAACAATGTTTACCCCTCGGTTGACCCCTTGCTGACAATTATATCACAACGGGCATTCTCTTTGGTGATGTAAAATTCATTTGCAGCTCTGTTTCGTGTATCATGGGAGTGAATGTCTTCAATATAAATCAAATTATTCAATATGTATGATGGAAGCATATTATTTTTCATTTTGTATACATAATTGAATACATGTAGTATATAGTATAGTCTCACACTTATCAATAAAAAGATGTCAAGCATTTCCTTGATTGGTGCACTTTTGTTGCACATCAGAATAGCTTTTATAGCGCGATTTTGAATTTTCTGGATTGCCTCGATATCTTCATTGTTCATAAAGAGCATCAATGTATTGCAAAAATCTATGTGAGAGATATAATGCATTAATATACAGTTAATTTCGTAAAAACCGATTCAAACTATATAAAAAATGTACCTTCTTGGCCATTTCTTGTATTGTGAAATCATAATGTGTCCCAAATTCCAAGTGTTGATCAATATTCATTCCTAAATAATTGTAGGTTTGGACTTCTTCAATTGTGTGTGTGATTGTTAATCATTATATCACATTTCTTTCCTATTGTTTCATTCTCTAAATTTCAGTCTGTATCTTTGTGAATCTGTATCTCATCTCATATATCATATCAGATCTCTAGTTCAGTCTGTATCTCCAAAATATTTCATCTTTCCATTTTCGATATGAATTGAATGGATTCAGAACTACTGTATCATGACATTTATAACTGTCGTTTCTTCCGCATTTGGTTTGAAACTTATTTCAGGAAATTTTTCCTTTGCCAGTTCTAAAAGACATGTTGCACTTCTTTCATCTTTATTAATTATGACGGTATCATCGGTAAAACATAAAACTGTTGCTAACGGGATGTCTTCATGCATATTATAGCCGAAGGTGTTCGCAGTTCAGAATTCAGACAATTCTTCCATGATAAAGTCTGTATAAGGCTGGTGAAAGCGGTGCTCCTTACTTCTCAGGAAGATTCTTTTGGTTTATCCTTGGAAAGTTTCTAGTTGAGTTTCCATAATGAAAGTTTATCAGAACTTCCTGTAATTTTTCAGGCATTGGAGATGAATGAGAGTAAAGTTTGATGATCATCTACCATGGTCATATGGTTAATTGGTGTCCAATAAAATCACTGTGATATTTTTTTTTGTTATTTTTGGCTTCTTCCAAAAAACCATTCAAAATTGAAGCACTCAACTTTCTATGAGACTATTTTGTGTTTAATGATAAGGAAGTCTTCAATATCCCAAGCGAACGTTTTGAGGATATTATTGGGACGAATTTGAGTTATCTGTTGATTAATACAGCTTTCAAAAGTATAGGGATTATAGATAATGAAAACGAATAAATTCATTGTTGGTCGTTATACAATCCATTGTTCAATTCATTCACAAAGTTCCATGGTTGATTTCCACCAGACTATTATCCCCTAATTACGGCAGTTACCATTATAAATGTAAATTGTACGTCAGAATCTGCAGTCTTCCGAAGCGCGTTCTTCAATTTAAATCCGCAATAAATCCCCGGCCGTTGCGACCGCTTGAAATATGAACCATAATCCACCTGAGAAATATCATAGGCCAGCTCTGCTAGACTGGACACACCATTTATCATTACCGACGGGCACGAATAAATTAACATTGTCTTAGGATGGACTGCGGGATTAAATGGCATTAAGTGATTTATCATAAACGGCAGAACGCCCGCAGAAAATCCAATATCCGCATTTTGCGTTTGTTGCTCGTCGCTGTATCACCGCATATGAATCAGTTGTAAACGTTGACATTGCAGAGTATTTGGCAGTACCAAATCTACCAGGACCATCGTAAAAAGTCAATACAATTGCTGATGGGTATGAGTATTGTCGAAATAACTATCGAAATTAAAAATACACTCAAGTCCAGTTGCAATTCAATTTAGTAGAATGTCTCGTGGTTCCCTAAAAGGTAACCAGAATTCCCCACTTATTGTTAGATGCACCTGCAACTTTATTAGAGATGTTTGGTAGTTTTCGGGGCTTACAATAATAACAAAGTTCGCCACCACGGATCTGAGGGTCTAAGACGCTTAACCCATGTTGAATAGATTCATATTTATTGGAACATTAAAGATTGCTTCAAAGTCTTAATTGCTGGTACGACTTTTATATTTATCACCATGCATTAATACTTTTATTACTTACAATATTCCCATCACAGAAGTCAAGACGTACAAAGTAACGAAGTTGTGAGGTTTTTGTCTCGGATATAAGAAACATGAGATAGAACACGACTATACAAATAGCGGAGGCAAAGCCTGCCAAATATTTCTAGTTGAAGCTTGAGAGTGGGAGGCTGGACAAAACGGAGGCACAATATCGGTTGTTGGATAAATATATCATTATCACCCACTCCAATAATTTCGTATTCATATATTAGCAACAGCAAATGAAATTGTAAAATGTATCAATGCTGGTTAATGGAAAAAAACAACAAATTGAACCGGAGGCCTCAGGATGCAACATTATATCCAAAAGCATGTTTGAACTTGCGGCTTTGATGTTAAGTTCGTTTCCAGATGCGTGGAAATGTGCAATGGTGCTTCCTTTACCTAAAATTGAAAACGATGCTGCCTAGTCTGATTAGAGGCCTATCAGAAATGATAATGAAAAAATTAATTTCAGGGTACGTGTTCACAAACAATATCATTCCAATTACACAATCAGGGTTCAGAAAGCATCACAGTACTACTTCTGCATAAGCCTGCTTCACGGATGATATTCTGACAAAAAATGCAGTGACTTGTTTTGTTGGACTACAGAAAGGCATTCAATACGTTGAATCCTTCTGTTTTTGAACAAAAACTCGAACATTTCAGGTAACAATATGTCATGCTAGATTATCTTAGATCTGAATTATAACCACGCACCCTTGGTGTACCGCAGGATTCGATTTTTGGATCGTTGTTATTCTCCATTTACATTTCGGATTTCACTGAGTTCATGAATTTCTGTAAGATACACCAATATGCGGATGACACGCAGCTATATCTTAGTTTCCGAATAGAAAATGTAGAAGTTGCTATGGAACAGAATGATGCAGATCTTGCGCTATTGTGCGATATTGACCGCCAATCTTCGGAATACATGGCTGGCCATTAGTTCGGTTCGTAGCGGGATACATCAGCTGATGATAATAATAAAAATACTCTCTCATAAACACTCATGGAGTGTACCCAAAGGCATAGCCTGTGTGGGTAGACTTATTGATTTTTCGATGGCGAATTCACTTTTCAGCTGTAGGAAACACGAAAAACCTACAGCACCACTCCAGCAAGCAAGCACGAGCTCACTCCAAGCAAGCACCAGACGTCGGGATTGGCATCTAGTAGGCAGGCTAGTAGAAGTTTCAACGGCCAACATCTAACCGCTTCGCTACCAACCACAATAGATTTATATATTTTAACGAGTGTTAAACATCGCTCAGCCATGAATTCGTAGTTGGCGATGAAAATTATGTTCCATTGATTGCTTATGTTTTAGCACGTATCGAAGAACTGGAAATTACCCTAGTCTTCAAGGCCCTTGCCGCTTCGCAGGAAAGCGACATCAGGATCAGGAGACTCTAGTAGGGAAACTCATCCTTGCAGTCCGAACGCATATAGTTTCCCGATTGCATTGATTATTGCATTAGACGTATCGACTGCAAAGGTTCGACCATTCATCACTCGACCTTTTCTAAGAGTAGCATTTGACATAGTGTGCCGCCTTTCTCATCCTGGTACCAACGCCATCATGGAGGTGGTAACACAATGCTTCTGGTGGAAATCTGTAAACAAGGACTGTAGAACATGGACAAGAAGTTGTTTGAACTGTCAGCAGTCAAAGGTGAGCCGACACGTTACGACGCACATCAGAAAGATTTGAAAACGTGCACATGGGCAGAGTGATCGTGCAATTACTTGTCGGGTATCGATACATGATCGACAGGTTTTTCCGCTGGCCTGAGGCAATACCTACCTCTACGTGAACAAGATGCAGCCACCGTAGCTGCGACATTCTACAACCATCGGACTGGTCTGTCTGGCACGCCACTCAGAATCACTGCTGGCCTAGGCAACCAATTGGAGTCACAGCTATTCAAGCACTTGGACTGCTTATGGGCACGACAGTAATGGACAGAATCTCCTCCTACAAACCTTTTCGGAAATCCATCCGTTTGGAAGGCACACTTACAAGCTACCTCAGCAGAAATGCTTTAGGTGCTTGCTAAAAATCACGAACGAAATGACAGCGCTTTTGAATTCGTCGATAATCTTCAGACATATATATGCAAGAGATACGGCCAACTCCTAGTACACAACACGGTCCCGGAAAAACATTCGTTTTCAAAGACCTCACTACCTCAGAATTTGGGTTCTTATGGTATGATGACCCCAAGCGCCTTTGCAGTAGCCCTACGATGGACCATTCAAGATTATCAAGAGGTCTTACGCAGAAGTTCTCGCGACGTCACCGTCCCGGTAGAGCGCGTTAGGCCAGTGTACATTTTATCATTTTGAAGATGGCGCGGACCAACCACTACCTCCGTAAGGAGTCTTCAGGCTGGTTTATCTTGAATGATCATCAATTACGAGGGGTGATGTGGGGAATTGTCCCACGTGTCTATTTCCATTAGCAACAGTGGGTATACCTAGGAATATTTTATTTGGTTTTAGGCATACAAGATATATAATGATTGGACACACACCAGCAGGTTTTCAATTTGTACTTTCAGTTGATCAAACAGTTGTGCACCAGGGGTGGGATTCCGTGTACCATAGAATGCTATAGTCGGCTCGTATGTGTCTGTCTCTTCCATGAATTGTAGCAATAACCTAACTAACCCTAATACACCAAACCGCATTAGATCTTGATCAACAGACGTCCTCAGAAATGGAAATTTCTCAATTCTCTGTGATGGATTGAATCATCGAGTTTCATAGCTCAAGTACGGAGAGTAATTGCATGATAATAATGACACATTGTTCCCTACAAAGTACCAGAGTCGCTCTCTAGGTGGAGTATTGAGTTATCAACAACAACAAATCACTTTTGATATTTCTGCTGGATATTTTTCCTTCTCGTTCTAACGACTGCCCGATAGAAGACTTGAAGGACAAGTTCCTTTGATATTCTCAAGCACATATGAAATTTATCATATTTTACAAAAGTTTGTAGTTGAGGTTGGGATAGATACAAAATATGATCGTGTGTACGAGTGTGGTGGAGTGAATGAAGATAATAAAGAGACAGTATGAGGTAACCGAACCCCATCTCTCAAGTAAAGTTTTTCTATATTTTTTTCTGCCATGACAGAGAACTATAAAAATCAATACTGAATACTACTGTTGAAAGGACGATGACTTCTGATGGTGTTGACGCCATATTCAGGTCCTTATTCACCTCTCTCAGTCTGTCAGCTGCTTCTGAATAATATTGAACTGAATATTCATGGGATCGTTGGAATTCATTTGATTTTTTTCTATTAATAAACATCCGAAATATGATTATATTCCATAAATAACAGATATTCTTCTGTTCATGTTTTAATTCAGAGAAACCAACGATTGTGTCAGATATTCAAATTTGATACATAAATTTACGAATTAGTTATGAATCATTCAAATTTATTCTACAGACGAGTTGTTCCATTTTTTGAATTATAGGCTAATGAACTAACAGACTCATAAGGAACTGGTTTTTAATAACAGACCGACGTGTGCTAGCAAAAGATATAATGACAACTTGCTGTACCCTCTTTTCACCATGAGTACTTAACCGTATGATATTTGAAGAGAATGAATCTTGCAATTCCAAAAAAGCGAAACGAGAAGGGGTCACCTGTTTGGCCACAAAAAATTAGGATGTTCAAATTTACAACGTATTTCTCAACACTCAAAAATTGAAGAAGGGATTGAATTAGAGCATGAGTCTGACCAGTGTAAAAATACAGAGATTCTACCCAAACTTTAATAACAAATTCAACGATTTTGGAGAATAAGAAAAGTTTCATCAGTCGTGAGAAGTAAGTTCGCTTGAGTTAAGGTGGAAGATTATGGGCATAGGAAAAATTCTTAGAAAATAATGAGTATAATTACATCTGTGTCTGTGGAGGCAATTTTCCAATTCAAGAGTTGCCACAGTCAAAACTCCTATGGCAATTTTTAAAAGAAAAACTCAGATGCTGTTAATGATATAATTGCTGTTCAGACTGTGGATGATCATTTGCAGAAGTAAAATACAAGAAATACAATTACAATGAGAATATAAAACAGTTTTGAATTGTCTTAGAGCGAGTTGTACAGTTTAGGTGAACCGAGTTCAGTTGCTAGTAATCAGCAAATGAAATTTTTATTTCCTTAGCAAATGTGTAAAATCCGCCCTTAATCACTGCAGGAAAAATTTGCAGGATTTATACAAATATTCTTTCATCAACAATGAAAAAGATGCATATGAGATCTTATTGATACATTTGTTGAATATACAGGGTTCTGCAACAAGGGCGCGGTCTTTCATATGTTCATTATGGTAATAGATGGATGATTTTATTAGCAAAAAGATATTATTTCATGAGCTCTAGGAAATTATGACACTTACACAGAGTGTTCAGTTTTGTCTAGGCAGGTCTTAACTTTGTTTAAATGACATCGATTTTTTATCAGATTTTCGGTTTTACATGAAAAATTAAAGGTAAGTACTTCATGTCATTTTGTTTCGAAAATATTAACGATTTTCGAAATATTTAGGATGCCTAAATTTTTTTTCCGAAATTCGTCACTCATAAAATAATAATGTGCAACATTTTTCTCATTTCAAATGAAACACCCTGTACATTATAGATCTATGATAAGCGCAAACAAAAGCCATATAAATTTCAATAATTATTCAATTTGGTTAAAATCGAATCATTTTCTCAAAACAATTCTTCGTATTTTTTACCATAATCTAAATGAACGACTTTTTTACCACGATCTTTCATCTGGATGCCTTCTAACTGGATACTTTTGAGAATAAATTCTACTTACCAATACGCAAATCCCGTCCGATTCACCAAGTATAAAAATCATATCAATCAAATCAGTTTTTGAAATGAACATATTGATTATTATTGATAGTATTGAAACTCCTCGATACAGCAACATTCACTTAAGATTTCAAATCTTATACTGGCATTAACTAAATAAATATTTCAATACTCATGCAACTGGCAGGCAAATATTTTGACGTACCAAACTAATTGATTTCAAAACCTGCCAAAACAATTGATTTTCAAGGAATTAATTCATTCGCTATTCCTTGACACGTTGTTGTAGACCTGAAGAAAATGGCAAAAATTTCGAAATAATTGAAATTATTGTAAATATTCCAAAACATACATTTTAGTGTGAATGAAAATGAAAGGATTCGGATTTGTTCAATATGGATTTATGTAAAAAAGGTAGTTTATTATGATTATGGTGAAGAAATAGAAAAAAAAAAGCGAAAAATTATTGACTTTAACCATATGAAATATCTAATGAAATTTTGGACTGATAATGTACAGGGTAATTCATTTAGGATAGGGAAGATTTTGTAAATTTTCATCTACATTGTTTGGCAAGCAAAAAATTCAAACTGAAAACTATATTTTTTATATATTATATACCTACCTCTTTTATTTGTTGAATATTATGGAACCTACAAAAAGGAGTAAGAAAACTACAAGAATAAAGAGTTTCAAATGATCTCTTCATATGGAGATTCACAAGAAGGGGAGAAAAATCAATAACGTCTTTATATGATCACGTTTCGTGGATTTAGAATACACATTGGTTTCTTCATTCAGAGAAGTTCAAGGATTTGAAATGAAAACATGTCGACTCTATCAAAAATTCCTTAGTTATGTTCAGTAACCTCTGACCTGTCAAATGTTGTTGATTGATTCAACATTAGTGACAAATAGATAATCACATATAGCAATAATTTCCTGAAGACAGTTTTGTTTTTATTCAACAATTTTGAAAATGAAGGCGAATAGTCTTCCAAACCTAACCTTTATTAGTCTTTCTGTTCACGGGGAAGTACTGGCAGATAACTCATTCATATAATCTTTCTATATAAAAGTTGTTTTCAATTGACACTTATTTACTTTTTCCCTAAGTGTAAACTGAAATATTATGGTCGTATTATCCAAACTCCACTTGGTTTGGTTTCGGATTTTAGGTTCTCATTACAAGATGTGGGAATATGTCGTACACCGAAATATGGGCAACGATATTTCTATAATAACATTATAATGATAATAATAATAATATAACCTATGAATAATTTTATTTGCCATCGCGCATCCGTCGTGTTTATACTTGTCTAGACTCAATTTGTTCCTTGGATCAGCACGATTCAAAACGTTTAGCAGAAAAGTAATCGTTATTCCTGAAATAACTATAAAATAAAGCGATTAGTTTCTGACAAATTTTTTTCTTTCAAGATGTACAGTACCTACTGGGAACGAAGTAAGTTATCGTTTATTCAGATTCCTCTCTACATTCGTATAGATTTCTCTGATTCAACAGCTTTTTTCATTTTCAGGCGGTGGAATGTTACCACCTCGAAGAGGCCATGTCAAAAAACGAATACAATACTTGTAAAAGAAGAATCAGACATTTTTTCGCCAAGTCATAGGATATTTTTAATCAACTTTTTCTTGTAGAGATGAGTAGAGGGAATTCAAATATTCATAAATATATACGAAACATACTGGATTTCTCCGGAAATTGATCAAGAAACAACGAATAAACATATACTCACCAAGCACAACTCTTCGAAAGATATGTTGTTTGGAACACTGCAGCTGACAGACTAAAAAGCAATAATTTCATGCGATAAGCTATCAGTCTTTCGACCGATATTGAAAGTTCTCATTAAACTTATTAATATGTTATTATTATGAGAAACATCAAATCAAAATGTGATCTAGAGAGTACGGCTACCATCGGAATCGTTCGATATTTTATTGTTTTGTTATTCATGTAATCTGGTGATATATTTCCAGAAATATTCATTCATTTCTTATTTGGTAGATAAAGCTCAACTTGTAGTATAGTATGTTTTGGGGGTGAACACAAAAATTCAGTTTTTTCAAATGGTTCCATAATGGTACTTTGACGTCATTCGAAAGTACCATCGATGGATACCATGTTAACTTTTTTTCTGTATAACCAACACGAACACGATAATGGAGTTTAGACAAATTTAAGTATCTTCTCATTTCAGTAACAATATTTATCAAAGTGGCTATGGAACACAAACAACAATTTAACATTTCGACTTTCACGGAGATCTAGTCAATATCTCATCCCACCGATAGAGCTGCAAAATCTTGGTTCAAATGTAAATAAGTAATAACAGTTAGGTTTTCTTTCACAAAATAATTAATAACGAAACAAAATGAATAAGGGATATCTTATACAAGCTGTTCGAAATGTCCACCACCAACATCCAAACATTTTCGAGCTCGTTTGGCGGTATTTCAATTGAAGGGTACAGGGAAAAAACCAGCTAAGTTCATTTGAAATTGCGGTAGATTCACCATTTGGTGGAAAAAGTTCTATTTTCTCTGAAGGATCAAGCGGTCAGGAGAAGACAAGTCACAAGTTTTATGTTGTCAAATTCGCTGATTTGGTACAAACTGATAATGAAATTTCACCTAAATATGCCAATAACTCTGATATCATTATTTGTGACTTGGCTGGTTTTTTCCCTGTACCCTTGAATTGTTGTGGCGTTATTCTTTGAATGGCTTATCTAAATCGTAATTCTAGGTCATCGCGGGTCGTTGGGTAGGTTTTGTAAACGATGTTCCTCAGTAACCCCAAATAAAAACATCTTAAAGGGTGACTCAGGTGATCTTGCAGGCCACCTGACAGGACCATGTATTCCGAGCCACTTTTCCCCAAATCTGTCACGAAGGTAATCCGTCACGATCCTACTATTGTGCGGAGGTGCACCATCCTGCTGAAAGAACAATCGATTTTCCAGATTTTGCAGACATTTCCCATACACTAAAATTATATCCACTTTTTCGTTTCTGTTATGAACTGGTGGCATTCTTAATTTATTTCTATTAATAATCCGATCAATTCAGTGACTAACTGACAATTACTCGAGCATAAAGAAATGGCCCTATGCGCCTTCTTGACATTCGACAACAACTCTCATGAAGCAATAAATAGGGCCCTAACGAACAAGGGAGTGGACAGAACCACATCCGCCAAATGCTGGCTACAAGAACTGCTGAAACGAAAGTAAAGATGAAAGATATCTGCTTTCGGGTCAGCACAAACAGGGGATGCCCACAAGGAGAGGTACTATCACCTCTGATGTGGAGTCTCGTAGTAGACGAACTACTCGGAACACTAACCGGGAACGGAGTCACTTGCCTTGGATATGCTGACGACATAGTCGTTATGGCCCAAGGCAAATTCGAAGGAACCCTCTGCGATCTCATAGAAAGGGAGCTAGTAACTACCAGAAGATGGTCCCTTTCTGTGGGGTTGAGCATTCACTCATCGAGAACCACAGTGGTACCATTCACTAGAAGAACAAAGTTTTAGCACCTGAGGGCTGTTCGCCTCGACGGAGCAGACTTAGAATGGAAGCTAGAGGTGAAGTACCTAGGGCTTAGCCTAGACTCAAAACTACTCTGGAACAGACATGTAGAAAAGATCGTGAACAAGGCAAAATCATCACTGGTATTGTGCAGGAACATTGCAGGAAAAACGTAGGGCTGTAACCCATCAATACTGCGATGGATGTACACCATGATAGTGAGGCCTATGATCACCTACGGAGCAGTAGTGTGGCACAGCAGGACCGAACTCAACCGACCACAACAAAGAAAATCCTGGAGAAAGTACAAAGACTAGCATGTCTTTGTATAACAGGAGCAATGAGGTCGACTCCAACAGCAGCAATAGAAGTCATTCTGGACCTCACTCCTGTCCATATAATGGTGAGGAGAACGGCTTGGGGAGCAAACCTCAGGTTGGCTAAAGTCGGACTCATAGGGACAGCACAGAACGCAAGGGGCTCAACCCCCACCGAAAGTGCACACCTTGGCGATCTCCCAACTGACGAAATTACCTGGAAATTCAGTTTCGAGAAATTCTTTCGGACGGAATTAAATACTAAGAGTAGATGAAGCATAGAATCCATTCGAGCACTGGGAAAGAATACCATAATATTGTACACGGACGGGTCCAAAACTCCCGACGGAACTGGAGCAGGAGTCTTTGGGCCTCGCACCAAATACTCCAAACCGATGGGCCAGTTCCCCAGTATTTTTCAAGCGGAAATTCACGCCATAGAAAGGTGCATTCTATTTAACCTCGACAGGAAATACCGGAACAAGGAAATCGCAATCCTCTCCGATAGTCAAGCAGCCATCAAAGCGTTGAGCTCATATAACATCAACTCAATGATGATCTGTGAATGCCTAGACAAACTTAATGATCTAGACAGGAACAAAAGAACAACAAGGTGATCCTCCTCTGGGTGCCGGGGCACGTCGTAGTAGAGGGCAATGAACAAGCAGATACCCTGGCACATAAAGGGGCATCAACGTTAATTTCATGATCTAGTTAGAAATAGACGACGTTATAGTTAGAATATTTCATAAAATGATATTCCTTACAACGGAACATCCTATATTTTTTCATGCATTTCGATTCGTAATAACATTCTCAACAACAAAGCTAATTTGCCTTTGTTTCGTAAAGGTGAAAATAACAAACGGATCCGATAAAGCGCTATAAAATATCGAGTAAATGTTCAAAAACACCGCCTTCTTGTTGAACACATATTTGGGCCCTTCTATTGACACTACGTGTGTCATTCAACACAATGCGGCCATCAATTCTATTGATTATTATTATATAATTTTTCAGTTCATCTACATTATTATGTTTCATTTTGTACACCTAATTTTTCAGAAATCCATAAAAAAAAAATCTAGAGGTGTCCTGTCTGGTGAACGAGGGGGATACTCAACAGGGCCATTTGTAGCAATCCATCTGTTTCCAAAACAGCCTCGCAGCATTCTTTTTACGCCACTGACATTATGCGCTGGTGCTCCATCCTACTGAAAATAGATCATCTGACGAGCCTCCAGATCAAGATCATCGAAAAACTCTTCCAACACTCTTGTTAATAAATTAATGTAACTGGGTCCGTTCAAAGAACCATGGTAGAAAAATGGACCTATAATTCTGCCTCTAAATAGACTACTCCAAACATTAATACTAAATCGTCTTTGCGGATTATGTCTACTCCAATAATGAAAATTTTTTCTTTTATACATCCCACGATTTGAAAAATTAGCCTCATCGCTCCATATAATATTTCTATAGAACTTTGAATCTTGTCTACATTCATTCATAAACTACCGACTTAACCCCAATCGTCTCTCAGGATCACCAGGTTCTAGTGTTTGCACTGGTCTAAACTTATTTGGAGAAATGTTATGTTTCTTCAGAATTCGTTGAACACCAGACAGTGGAACAGCAATTTCTTTAGATGAATCTGTGATGGAATTATTTGGATATACCTCAAAGTAGGATAAAACGTCAATTTCTGTATCTTGAGATAAAACGTTTTTTAGTTCTCCTCTTCTCAAAAACTTTTTCTTGAATCGACGATGAAGCACAAAAAAAAACGCCGATTAGGTAATTCACGATCGGGGAACGAATTGCTCTAGTGTTGGAGTGCTCTTACGCATTTTTTTTGGCAAACCAAGTAGGATTCTATTTCTAACATATCACAATTTTCTTGATGGGAAAACGGCATTTCGAAAAATATTCGAACAGTAGTAGTTGTCATTCGTATAAGTACCAAAATTGGGTGTTTGGACAATCATGAGGTTTTATTTGCCAAAACAAAGAATTTTTTTGTACTAGTGAAATAAATAAATTTTTGCACGAAAGTCAATCATTTTCCACTTTAGGAAGAAAGGTGATATAAGCTTTGTTGTGGAGAATGTTATTACGAATCGAAATGCATGAAAAAATATAGGGTGTTCAATTGAAACAAATACAATTTTATGAAATATGCTGAAAACGCGACTGTCAATTTTTTTTGTTTACGGCATCGAGAAGGCCATTAAAAATGCTACTAGTTTGCCCATTTAACTGAATTCGTAGCATCAATAATAACGGAGTTGGCAATGGTGCCGACTTAATTTGGAACACCTTAGATTTGATGATTATGGAACTGACAGGTAAATAAGATGGACACGTAATAACTTGAAAGTGAATAATAATTTTGAAATACTAATGGGACATGGGACAAAAAAATTGTGGGTAATTCACTGATAATTTTGCCTTCAGTTCAGATATTATAGGTAAATTTGATAGAAGGAGAACTAATAAATTGGAATTTTTGGTTTGATAGTGAGGCCCTTACTATCAAGCGTATGCTCCTCATTGTGAGGTGTTTTTTATGCTTGCCGATTAAATTTCTATTCTATATGCTGGTTCGATTTCCAATCCTTCATGACATAATAAGGAATGCAGAAAAGGACACGAAGAGAAGATTCGCGAGAAGATAACAAAAATGAAAGTACTGCTGGAATAGTTGGAATCGTCCCGATGCAGAAAAAAACCATTATTTACCACAATGCTCTTGCATCCGCACTTATAAATAACCGAACATAAAAAGGCAAAACCATTCACTGCACTGAATATTCCGAACACATCCTCTAAAAGGAGAACTCCATAACCACGATATGAATCAAATAAAAATTTATCGACCTCGCGTATCGGGATGTGATACACAGAATCACGACTTTTGTCGCGTTCGCCGATTACAATCGATTATTTCCTTTTTGTATCAACGTTACCATAGATTTCATTGGTATTCACGTTCCTCTTAGTAGGAGCGTTCAAATATACCTATTCAGTACGACAAGCTGATTGGGATCAGCGATTACTACTTCGTTGAATGGATAATAATTCGAAGCTGAGATACCAACTGGGAGCCCGCATTGCATACATGTACATGTGTCCAATTAAACAGCATATTAAACTAGATTTGAAAATTGACTTCAATATCATGAAACATAAAGTAGTAGATTCGGTTTGAGTGGAAACGCCACTGTCATCTCAGCATTCATTGAAATAAAATAGAAATTGGGATACTTTCATATATCCACCCTATACATTTCTCAAAATCAATCCACATAACACTCGAACTAAGCTGAGTCAAGTGTTTTGGTGTAATAACCAAAAATTTGCCATGGCAAGCAAGTTCTTATCATATCGTCAGAAGTCGAAGCGCTCTCGAAGTGATAAATTCTGCCTTTTTCAAATTATTTTCAATAAAAGCAATATTTCAATGGATTCGTCAGGCGGGGAGCTCCCAGAAGCAATTTTAAAGGCCGCAGATGAGGTAAATTCAGTAGATCACGAAAAAAATAGGAGCAGCATTACAACCAATGTTTAAAACTGGTGTGATGAGTGAATAGCTTCAGAGGAAATGATTTAGTGGCGTATTTTCCGAGCTGAGTGAGGCACTGAAATCCACTACCCTAGCTATGGTCGCGTTACTCGATGGTGAAATGTTTAGGTAAATTAAAACAAAACTTGAACATAAGCAAGTTTCATAAGTTGACATCGTTCTTAAAAAATCAAAATTTGGATTTTTGATCACAAAAAGTGTATATTTTTACCAAAGAAGACAAATCCAAGTTTATGCCAGCCCCTAATGAGATATATCTCATGATTACCGTAAGGGTAAATCTTCGGTTAGACTGAGCATCCGAATTTCAAAAAAAACATTTTTTGCAACTCACGTAGTTTGGTCTCCCGAACAAAAAATCCAAATGAATTTTTTGGCAGTCACGACTGTTTTCGGAGATATTGGCCCATTTTCTTGTGAAACTTCACCATTTGACAGATTGAATTTCTGTTATGGAAAATTCACGAAAATTTATTCTCTTTCAATCACGCGCAAACATGCGCTCACATATGTTCGCACAAATATGGGCATTATCATGCGCATACACAAGGGGCAATAACATGCGTAATTAATGTAAACGCAGAGAGAAATTCAGCGTACCTCATGACTATGATCCATATTTCTAGTATGTGCTCTAATCTAACCTGACCTTACGCAAATTTAACCTATCCTACCCGACCAAACGCATTTCCATCGCTACTTTTCCCATGTTTTTCAGCTTTATGTATGAACATTTCTCTCTTATTTCTTGATGGAGACCTACAGAAAGAAATACGCGAGCGAAACAAGTGCGCGCATTTACAGCACTACTTTTTCCTATGTTCTTTAACTTTAGGTATGAACATTCCTCCCTTATTTCATGATAGAGACCTATAGAAAGGAAAACGCGAGCGAAGCGACCGCGTAACATCACTACTAAAAAGTTATGATAGAAACGGGAATGCGCATGCGCATTTCTATCCTCCTCTTGTCCAATTTCTTGATCTTGAGATAAGAAGATGAGTCTATTGCTCTATAGTCTATAGTCTATAACTCATGAAATTCTTATACGAAATCGCAATGAACTCACTTTCCTACCTCAAAATCAAGAAAATTGACAAAATGAGAACGGAAATACGCATGCGCAGGCACGCGCGCCGATTTGCCAAATATCGGGGCATTTCCATTACTACTCTATCCCACGTTTTTCAACTTCACTTATGGACATAGAGATGCGCATGCGCACGCACATTTCCATCGCCACTTTTTAGTAGTGATGTAAATGCGCGCTCGTTTCATTCGCGTTTTCTTTTCTATAGGTCTCCATCAAGAAATAGAGAGGAATGTTCGTAAGTAAAGTTGAAAAACTTGGGAAAAAGTAGTGATGTAAATGCGCGCGCTCGCGTATTTAAATAAATAAATAAAATTGGCAACGGCGCAAATGAACCTGAACAAACAGACCCGTTGCCAACATTGCATACACAAAAAACCAGACATTCAGTGTCCAACAATCGAATTCCAATGATTTGTTTACGTTTCGAAAAAGGGTGATGTTTTCGAAAAAATAATAGTTTTTTCGAGTAAAAATTGATAAAAACCCCGTAAATAAGTGTGTGTTTGTGGTGTTTTCAATGAAAAAGAATAAAATTTCGTGTATTTTCCATAACAGAAATTCAATCTGTCAAATGGTGAAGTTTCACAAGAAAATGGCCAATATCTCCGAAAATACTCGTGACCGCCAAAAATTTCATTTGAATTTGTTGTTCAAGAGACCAAACTACGTAAATTTCAAAAAAAAAATTTTTAAATTCGGATGCTCGGTCTAACCGAAGATTTACCAAAGTAAGTACCATTTTGCTCTAGCCGGTGCTCTTCACAGAGCGGAGGGTGAAGGTAAAAAGTGACTTAACTTACGTAGTTTTGTTTCCAGAACAATAATCCGAATCCGTCTAAATTATATTTTCCAGGAAAACAGGAAAATCAGGTCTTCTTATTAGCCAATTACAAAATTCTAATCGCCTTTCGTGATTATCTGGATAAAATTTATGTGTATTCTGTAACATTTAAAACCGCTTCTTTGAGTTGCCTTCAAACACTTTTATGACAAATACTCATATCGGAGGAAATTTGACCCGTAGATTTCCCCGGATTCATACTTATCTGCAAATTATTAATTTTTATTGAAAAGGACACAATGTCTGATTTACCTCATATATACTCTATTTACCAAATTTTCTTCAGTTTCCTGATCCATTCTTTTAAAATGAACCAAACTCGGTGAGATTTTGATCCAATAACTTGAACATAGTTCGATGTGGTTGTCGTGGTTTCGGGATCCAAGTTTAAATACATTTTGGATGTCCTAACACTTTCTCTATCATATTTGTAATAAATTTTTATCATATCCCATTTTCTTCATTCGTGAAAGCGATTTTTCGACAAATATTGAATGACTTGTACAATAACAAAATGTCATTGAGTGTGATAAATCGAATGTCAAATTTAGAAATAGTCAAAGCCTATTATGAAAGAATATTTTTTTTTAATGTCACCGGTTGTTCTAAAAAAAAATAATAACATACATTAATACATCATTGCAAAAGTAATATCTGGTTCTATTCAAAACAGAAAGTGCGATTTATTTTTGAATCCTTCGGAAAATGAAGTAAGAAAAAAAAAATGACTTATTTTCCAAAATGTTTGTTTCTCCGGATATCTCCGGATATACTCGGAATTTTGAAACTTTCTCAACGGCATATTGTAAGTCAGGTAAATGTGCAACTTTGTCCCAATACAACCATCTTCGTTTTTCCCATATTTTCCGAGTTCCGAATGGTGAGAATCGAATTTGAAACACCCTGTATATTCTATCATAACGTGATCATTCATCGGAAGATATCTTTTGAAGTGATAATGTACTCTTTTATGTCAATGATAGCCATGCACTACTAGCAACAGTTCCATACATTCCGATTACTTCTGACCAATCGTAAAAAAAAACAATGTTCGTCAAACATCCAAGAACTGCTTGTAATTCCTCCAGCAAACTGCGTCACATGAAACGTCGACAGGTTGATGGCTTTTAGAATTCCTCTCGAACCATTCTTCGAGCATCAGAACTGACAGCTGGTTCGAGCCGTATCTGTACACAATCTTTTATACTTTTTATTGAGTGCCCCTGTCACAACAACATATTGTGAAAATATCCCAGCGGTATCCAATAAAATATTAAAATTGTATGTCTATTATTTGTCATTCGAGGAGTACAAGCTGGTTTTACGATGTGCCAGGAGAACAGGCCTATTATGAGCTTATACATATTGCCTGCATTAATCTCAATGCATCACAACAGGAACATCTCAACTGTTTATTTTTAATAAAAACTTCCAATGCCGTGTGAGAATAATTTTATTTGTTTATTTATCCATCTATGCCATCCACTCGATGTAAAATCATGTTAAATCGAAAAGATTGTCAATTTCCTGAGATTTTTCACTCCTCTTAATGATTCGGTTGATGAATCTATTGAAGATATTGTTTGAAATTGAAATAATGATGATATTCAACTCAAAGAATGGTTGCTGAAGAAACAAACCCCCCACCCCCAGTAAGTTGCTGGTTACAAGGTTTTCAAACAAGCTTTTTTTTAATTATACTGTTTTATTTTTTTGTGAATTGCTATATGTTTTGAGGTTGAGTGGAAGAGCGGCTATACTTTTTCTCTAATACAATTATTCCTTTTCAAAATGTATATCTCAAAGCTGAACTCCGCCTTTTATGCCACCAACGTTATATTTATAAAAATGTGAATAATTGAAACTTAACGCTATTATTTCTTTCTATTATTTATTAATTTTTTAATCCGTTACCCAGACAGGCCCTGTCTCCGGAGCCCCGACACTTCCGAAGAGCGCGCTGGTGTGACATTAACCCCAGCAAACACTCCCCATATCCGTGGGGTGAGTGAATACTGGGTCCGAGAATCATGTGCCCTGAGTAAACGGAGTGAACCAGGAATAACGGCATTCTGCATTCTTCCGGCTAAGTTTTCTGCCGCATCACGGCAAGCCGGTATGATTTTTAGATTTGAGAGCAGCGTGTCCATCATTCCACCAAGTACTCCTATGATCAGAACCACCATTTTGACAGAATGTTTTGGGTGAAGCCTGCGGAGTTCAAAGAGTAAATCTCGATATTTTGTCTGTTTTTCCTCCTCTTCTCGAACGATGTTAGTTTCGCCAGGAGCCGAGAACTCTATGACGAAAATCGTCCTACTTTGATGTTCGAGGAGGACTACATCAGGCTTATTGGCTTGTATTTGCCTGAGGGTGGTAAATGAGTAGTTCCAATAGATCCGGCACTTCTCATTCTCCATAACGGACTCAATATCATCCGGAGCATATGGCAACACCGGTGTCTCGTCTATACCATACGAGTGTCGTAGGTGGTAGTACAACACTCGTAGGGCCGCGTTATGCCTGTGGATATAGGATGAGACCGCATAAGCTGGACAAGCTGACAGCAAATGCATTATGCTCTCAGCTGCCCTACGACACGCTCTGCATCTAGTGTCAGGAACCTCTATACCCATCACGCGATTACGGTAGACAAGAGTGTTGAAGACACCATCTTGGCAGACCATTATGGTTTCCGACTTCAGCCCACCTGACCTGAGAAAAGGGAAGGTTAGGTTTCTGGATAAGCCAAGGTCTTCAATGTTCTTGAACAAGACCCCATGCATTGGCTTACCCTTATGTAGCTGTAGGAGCCTCTCACACTCCGCAGCTTTCACGTAGGCTTTTTTCTGAGAGGGTTCCAACTCAGTGACAGAGTTTGGGTTCGTCCGTTCAGTGTCGAATACGAGACCGAGTTCATCGGCTGCACGTTGCTATCTTGAAATCGCATACCAAGATGAGAAGAGGATCTGAACTCCTGTTGACTTAACAGGCTCCATCCAGTGCCATTCTGTTGTGTGGACACTTCAAACTCAAAAGTCCACGGCCTCCCCGTTGTCTGGGAAAGTATAACCGTGGAACAGACGATTAAGAAGCAAGCTCCTATTAAGATGCATCATTTTGCGAGTTTTTATGTCGAGTTGTCACAGCTCTTTCTTGAGTCCATTTCAGTACTCCAAAGGAGTACAGTAGAATTGGAACGGCAAGCATATTAATTGCAGCAACTTTGTTCTTCCCCGACAGTTCTGATGACCAGATCTGTCGAAGTTTGTGCTGATACTTGCCGCGGAGAGAGTTTCCAACAGTAGCTACCTCTTGGGTGTGGCGTTGTTCCACTCCTAGGTAGGTAAACGTCTCTCCGGCATCCAGATGATGTAGGATGCTTCCGTCTACGAGCTGAACGTGCTCTCTGTATTCCTCGCATCGTCCTCTCTTGAGATGAACACTGGCACATTTGTCGATCCCAAACTCCATTCCAATAGCATTTTGCACCACCCTTAATAGGCATAAAGTTCACGGTCATCCATGTAAAACAGATGGGTGACCTTATGCCTCCGGTTGCTGGGGGTGCCGCAGTTGTATCCGCGGGTTTTCCGTGGTACAACGGACAATGGCAGTAGTGAGATGCAGAAGAGAAGAGGGCTGAGGGAGTCTCCCTGAAACACTCCCCTTCTAAAGATAACCTGCTCTGTTTGGACTCTGACTTGACCAGATGATTTGGTAAATCGAGTTTTCCAGAGCGGCATCAGCTGTTCAATGCATCTCACTATTTGATCGGGTACCAAAAGGCATCTGAGCAAATGCATAATGAGTTCATGCGATGTTGTATCAAATGCCTTGAGGTAATCGATCCAGGCCATTGAAAGGTTACGCTTATACTGCACGGAGTCCTGCGTGATGCATCTGTCGATCAGCAGGTTATCCTTGCAGCCAGCAACCGCCTTCTTTGACCCTCTTTGCTCATATATCCGTTCATACACCGGCTCAACTGTGGAAAGTATTCGCATGTATAAGATGCGTGTAAAAACATCTGATAACATGCGTTTAAGCATGTCACCGATCTGTAGTTCTTCGGATCGGACAAATCTCCGTTTTTGGGTATTAGCACGGTTCGCCACTCGATAAACTAATCCGGAATTTGTTGCTTCCCATCTAGCCATGAATTGAAAACTCTTGCGACAGAATTAATTTAAATATCGAATACATTTCTGTATTCAGGTAAACAAAAACATGAGACACTCTGATTTGCATATAAAACCTTATTTGCATATGTGGTAGTAGCACATATTAT
This sequence comes from Chrysolina americana, assembly GCA_958502065.1. Taxonomy (NCBI): domain Eukaryota; kingdom Metazoa; phylum Arthropoda; class Insecta; order Coleoptera; family Chrysomelidae; genus Chrysolina; species Chrysolina americana. The sequence goes on from OY293416.1 coordinate 10,459,376, forward strand.
TATAACATGAAGATTTTCTTGCAGAAAGAAAGGACAAATATAGGGTGAGTCAGAATGAGACTGACAAAATCCAAGTACAGATTCCTCACCTCATTTCGAGGTGAAAAGTTCATATCAAGGTATGTCCTAAAATTATTTTTTTTTCTCCAAAATTCCTAAACTCGGTACACTAATCAAGGTTTATCAACGTGATAATTGGAAGTTATGATTTTTAATGTTCGTAAACCAGTGGCGTAGTTACGTTGGTATGTGGAAATATTTCCCTTCGTATTTTCTTTGGACAAGTGAATAAACAAGTGAGCGTTTGACATCAGTTAGGCTCATCAATACTCAACTTGAAAGTCATAACATTCCATGTACCTGAAAGTGAAGGTTTCTGAGAAAATTGAGAAAAACGGCAGATATGTCCTGTACACCTGTATTTCAGAGGGGATACGTTTTAGGACACACCTTCATAGGAACTTTTCACCTCGAAATGAGGTGAGGAATCTGTAGTCGGAGTTTGTCGGTCTTATTCTGACTCACCCTGTATATCGAATCCAAAGCTCTCTCGTACTGAATGGTTTTCTGTTCATTGAATAATTTTTATAGAGGGATTATGACGTGAACTGTTCATCAATATGTGTCTATCCCATTCGAATGAAATTCTGAAAATTCGGCCTATGGCATAAGTCAATATGAACAGTCGATTTGAAATATTGTCAGTGGCGTAAAATTTTCAGCAATACCAGATTTGGGCACCTGGAGTGAAACAATTCGTAAGATAACCCTTGAAGTGATGTTTCAATTGTATTCAAGGTATCATGATTTTTTTGATAAATTTGTGTTCGCACTAGTATCTTTGAAAATGCATAGCTCCAAAGGTTTCAAACATTGAGTATTTTGAACTTTCAATAGTGTCAGCATACGGGATGGTCTTCGAAGTGATGTTCTCAGAATCTCATCAGAAGTTGTATAGGCATTTGGATGAAATCGGGAAAGGATCACATAATACGTTCGACATCTTGAAGCCGACGCTACATTGGCCTTCATAGCAAAATTAACACGTTGACTCCCACGTCGGTCTATAAGACCGAGACAGAAATATCCCGACGTGCCACCTCGATCTCACAGACCGATATTGAGGTTGATACCCCAGGCCAACTCGGTCTATGAAACCGAGGCAATTGAACTAAGCGACAAGCGTCGGTCTACATGACTGATAATAATATTGTGAAGTCAGAGCGAAACGGCTTCAGTGACAATGTCTGCATCAGACACACAGACCGAGTCGGCGTGGCAGGCAAATCAGTATGTACGCAGAAGTTTCGGAAGGCGAGTAATGAAAAATAAACGTTAATTCAATGAATAAAATGTAACAAATTTTTTGAGGAAGTACCATCGAGCAAAAGTGTTCCAGATATATGTAATCTATAGATTATGTAACAATTCAGTTAACATTTACTCTTTCTCAAAGGAGACTGGTATGCTGCTTTGGACCAAAATATCTATAGAAACGAAACGAAACATATTTATAATGCAGGTTGAGACAAGTATTGTTACCAGCGTTAGATCGAGATCAAACTCGGTCGTCTGAGCTAACGGACCGACGTGGCGTGCACGGGTATACCGGTGCCGACTCGATTTCTGAGACCGGTTGAAAACAAAAAATTTTGGATACAGACTGTCAAACTTAAAGAAATTCAATGATATTCTAATGTTTATAGACATTATCTACGCATATAGTGTCTGAGATGGTTTCTGGAACGATTTTTTATTTTGCTTCGCTTCGCAGTGAAAATATGAGCCTTGCAGTCAACGTGTCGTTACGAGTCAAAATATACGGTTCAGTAGCTCAAATGATTCAACTAAAATAATATAGAATTTATTACTATTCATACAATAAATAATATGCATCTGCTATTTCATTTCTTCATACTAGTAGCTTTAGCCTTTCGCTTGGCTTTGAAAGTAAAACAATCGCACTCTATGAAGTTTCAGTTGATTCACAAGTATTATATGATGCTTGAAAGTAGTAGCCTCTTCGGTGTATTACTTTTTCAGTTTCCATAAGAATCCTAGAAAACAGACAATTGTAGAGCTAAATTATCTTCATCATTATTACATTTAGCCAATTTAAGAAATAGCTGAGTACGATATATGAGCAATTTCCAAATTTCCATGATTTACTTAAGCATGTAAACATTGGGTCATTTATTCAATTTGATTATTCTAACCTAAATGTCAAAATTAGGGTTAACAATGATCCTTGACATAGAACAAACACAATCGAAAGTGAACTACTTAATCATGATTGGAATTGATCCATAATCATTGATCCAAGTAATCTCATGAGCAAAAGAATATCAAAAGGAATAGTAACAAGGGACAAACCTGTACAAAAAAATAAGGAGAAGCCTTTTTTTTTGGGAGATTCTTTTCAATCTTGGAGAGACACATGGCTAGATCGAGTAGCTCTTGTTAGATAGAAATACTCTCACCTTTGGTGGATTTGCCAATAGCATTTAGTTGTGACGGAATACGTAAGTTCTCTTGCAATCGAGCAGATTAGGAGAAACACTGTGTGGATTTATACTATTCTGTGCTCTAAACTGTGCTTTCATTCCGAGACACATCATTCAGGCCACACACCATCTGCAGGTAGGTCTTGTTACTATCCTAAAATATATGTTCATAATTATTGATGTTCAAATCATTTCTCATTACCTTGTGATTGCCTTAGAGGTTGTCGTAGAATTTGCTCGTATAATGAAAACCCTATTTCAGGCCTTCTTTTACTTATCGATTTCCTGGTATACCGCTAGACTATTGACGACCAAGCTTATGCACCTGATTAAAGTCACAGGTTAACGCTGCCTGCTTACTCGCTATATCCTAATGAGGGCTCCATAGGTGATGCAGAGTCTTGCCAACTACAAGTGTTACAGAAGACACCTATAACACCATTCAGGCGAGCTCCTTCAATTTATTTGCTATCTTAGATGATTGACATTCATTGCTACACTGCTTTTCCCTATTTATTGATTAATTATTTCCCTTGCTAGTAGCAGACTTGATAACAAGTAGCGCTTAGAGCTGACGCTTTTATATCCTAGCGTAACTAGTAGTAGGTTCATTGTTTTTACTGGAAAAGAAATTTAGCTTGAGAATTATTTATGAATTTAAATGAATTAATGCTAACCTTGGTTTATAAAAAGTTGTGAACTCTTATGTTTTCCATAACAACATTCGGGTAGATGAATGTATACTGTACCGTAGCTAAGCTTGAGTGCCTAACTGACCAACTGCTTCTGTACGTATTGTCCAAAAGATAGTGCTAGCTGTTCTGTATATAAAAACTCTCTCCTCATAGATACAATTATATCACCAGCTTCACCTGATTTGGCTGTATTATTCCACGCCCAATCTACCCCTGAACGAACCGGACATTTTTCCCGTCCAACATCTTTTTGTTACCCCACTTCAGCACCCTCCATAACAGGGATAAATAGAGGTAACAGTGTTAAATTCAGCTTCAATTGATATAGGGTTTATATGTCTAGATCTATAAATTTTTGTATAACAAGGGTTTTTTATGAAAATATTATGAGAATATCAATTGCAGGTTTGGTAGTATTGAAGTGATAAAGTAGGCCAGCTTAAACGTCAATCTGCGGTAAAAATCCCAATTGACATTGATATTTTTACCTTTTGGTTAAATTTTCATCCAACCAATCAACCAAGGAGTTCATGGAAAACTTTTGAATGCTTCTGAGATACATGTTATCCACCAAAACAATTTCTTCTCCTTTTTTTCTTCTCGAGTATTCATGATTTAATTGAAATGGAAATTTCTGCGTGGTGACGACGAGACATAAATTAATGCAACCACCTAGCAAACGTACCAAGAAATATAGAACAATTAGAGTAGTCAGGCATCAGTAACCGAGCTCCTAAGTGATGACAGCATCGTTTGTGAATTCACTTCATATGAGTTGATAGAGCGTTAAGGCAGTAAGCACCGTGTTCTTAATTGATCACCATGCACATGCTGGGCGTCATTCTACGTGGGCGTAGAGCCGAATATTTCATTGGGTTCAACGTTATTTTTCATTGATGTATTTCTTTTTTTAGAATATGTGGTGTGATTTCATTTTTCGAAAATTTTAGAAAATTAAAGATATCAACTTGATTTTTTAAGAACAACTTCCGATAATGTTGGGATACAAATTTAGAGCCTTCGTAGTTATATCTCAGGTGAGATTGTATAGTTATGTGTAACTTTAGTATCTCTCTACCAAAGGAAACATATCGATGAAAAAATCCCCCCCTCTCACAATGATTGCAGGAAACTATAAACTTGTAGAGTCATAATTGAAATAAAATCACTTTTGTGAAGGAATATTTAGACAATCGAAGTACAGGATGAACAAAGTGATGACGAAAAGTATGTAGAAACATCGGTACCTAGATCTCGGGATTTACAGGTAAGTACAGGTTTGTACAAATAAAAGGTTATAGAACGAGTAAAATATGTAATGTAATAATAGCTATTAATGAAACGAGATTATTATGTGACTTATAATAATCGAGGAAGTTGCCAGGCGACGAGACGCTTCACGCCGAGTCGCCTGATGCAAATTTACATTCAAAACTTCGTATAATTGTCAATAATGATGTGAAAATAAAATCAACAACTTTGGTTACTGTCATTATAGCGTGCCAAAAAAAATAATAAGAATGTTGCTGGCCAAGATTCAGCGGACACGCCTGCCATTTTGGGCAAGAATGTTGCAAGTGTAACTATACATTTTGAAAACCGTCAAAACATTAATGTCAATTTTCATAAAGAGAAAAAAAAATTGGTACCTATCTAGAGTAGAGTAACAAACAATATGATATACATGAAGTAACGAAAAACATCATTCGAAGCCTACAAGACACATAACTGGTGATAATATCAATATTCGAATATATTATCAGAACATTCACTTACGAGGCAATTTGACGGCTGATTTGAATTGTAAACAGAAAAAAAAAAACGGAAAGAAAACCTCCGAAAAAAAAACCCTGGAAATAATACCACTACATGCGATAACAATGGCCAGTGCACGAAACGTAATGAAATTTCAACTGTGTTCATGTTAAAGAAACTAGACCATATTTGATTTAATTTGCAATAGATAGATAGATAGATAGATAGATTTATTTCCATCACATTAAATACAATACAGTACAATAGTGACAAGTCAAACGGATAGTCGGAACGGACAGTTAAAATAGTTATAATACACACTAAACACACTACAACTATACACACTAAAATGTCTTGCAGGTTAAATATTCTTCGATGGAGTAGAAACAGTGCCTCAGTAGTGAGTGCTTAACTCTAACCTTGAATCGGTTATAACACAATCCAGTGATGTCTGCCGGTATTTTATTATATAAATTTAAGTTGAGTGAATTTCGAGCTGATAGATCCAGTCGATAAAATTGTGGCCTCAGTTGTGCACCTCTTCGAGTTGGGTAATTATGAAAGTTAGCATTTGTGTGGTACTTCATATTATTTTTGTGTATTTCTAATACAGTGTAAAGTATGAAAATACATGGCAAAGGTAGAATTTTAAGTTTTTCAAATAAAGGACGACAGTGTTCTCTGTAAGAAACATTGGCTATGATCCTGATTGCTTTTTTTTTGCATGCGAAAGGCTTTAATTGCATGAGAAGACTGACCCCATAAAAGTAGGCCATATGTTAGGTGGCTGTTAAAAAGAGAAAATTATGTCTGTAATACCATACTTTGACTAAGACACTTTTTCAGTTGTCTCAGTACGAACAGTTGTGAAGAATTTTTTTGCATAAACCAGCAATATGTGCTTGCCAATTTAACATGTCATCAATTTTAAACCCTAATAAATCTACATGTTGCTTCATTGTTACTTGCCGATTTGATGATATGATAATTTTATGTGTCTTGTCCCTGTTTAGTTTTAGATAATTTGGAGAAAACCAAGTTTCAGCGTTTTTATCTGTTCTAGAGCATAGGTCCATTAAGTCGTTAACATTTGAGTCTGCTTCTACCGTTGATACATCATCTGCATAGCAAACTGATAAGCTTGGAAGTAAGAAATTGAAAATATCATTAATATATAACACAAAAAGAGTTGGTCCCAGTATGGAACCTTGTGGAACACTGTGCGAAATGCAATACAGAGGGGTAGAACAACAGATTCAAGGCAAAAAGCGAATATGTCACCAGGTTAGTTCTTTTAGGAACAATCGAGTCATAAAAATATAAAAAATCGTCTTTTCTGGTCGTCGACGATGAACATTCCACAGGATAGGTTAAAACTTTTATTGGTATTGTACAATGAATCAAATATGGTCTTAGTTTCTTTAACATGACACCGAGTATGACACACAGTTGAAATTTCATTACATTTTGTGTACTGGCCATTGTTATCGCATATAGGGGTATATAGGGGTTTTCTTTCCGTTTTTTTCCGTGGGGTATTTTTACCGTTCTTTTCCGGATTTTTTTTCCGGGAGTATTTGTTCCGTTTTTTTTTCGGTTGTATTTTTTCCGGTTTTTTTTTCCAGTTTTTTTTTCCTAAATTCGATTTGAATGGTTGACTTGTTAGGAATTTGTTAAATTTTTCATGGATAGCATAGTGAGACGGAGTGGCAGTATGAAGAGGTTTGGTCAGGAGTCCCCCATGTGCTATTGGAGCCAGGCAATTGGGTCCACAGCGACTAGAGTGCCATTGTCTTGGCAGGCTAATTGAAAGTCGGCAGGTCTTCGCCAAATAGCATGGTAGTGATCTGTAACTGGCCACTTGCAACTGGGTCTTCTTTGAAGAACGTTGCACAAATATCTATTAGTTGTAGTTCAATGTCCGTCGTGGTATTAGCCAGGGAAGTAGTTGTTTTCTGACAGATGTTTGCCTTCATTTTCCGCTTGGTGGAAACGCTTAGAGAGAAGGATACCCCTGTATTCTTTCAACATTGTTGATACCTCTCTGGCACAATATATTCGAACTCGTTCGAATGTTTACAGATTTCTCTTCCCGGAGACTGTGCAACTTGGGAGTGTTTTGTCTTGTTCCGTGCGGATGGCGCTTCGATCAACTTGGTTGCAGATCGTGGTGTTATCCGTGGGGAAATATAAGTTGAACAGTTGATTACTATTCATTTGGCAGGGACAGGACTATTATAATGTTGCCCGACCTACCCTGTCACTGATGAGAGGCAATAAACCTCGAAACATGCATGTCTGCAGGTGGTCATTCCCAGCCAAATTAAGGATAATTTTCTGTGTAATTACGAGACAAGCACTTGCAATTGGGTCTTCTTTGAAGAACGTTGCACAAATATCTATCAGTTATAGTTCAATGTCCGTCGTGGTATTAGCCAGGGAAATAGTTGTTTTCTGACAGATGTTTGCCTTTATTTTCCACTTGGTGGAAACGCTTACAGAGAAGGGTACCTCTGTATTCTTTCAACATTGTTGATACCTCTCTGGCACAATATATTCGAACTTGTTATGTTTACATTTATTGGCCACGAATAGTCACACATCAAACATGGGCAAGACGAATTTAGTCTGACACGGGTATGCAATACTGTGTAAAAACGACTGCAGAGGGTGGCCCTTCAAACTCAGTCGAAGGAGTCTGACAATGGTACCTAACACTCGACAACTCTTCTGACGGGTTCGGCCTCCAGAGGGTGGTGCTTCAATTGACAATATTCCACAGGCTATCGGTGATCGTTTTTTTGTTGTCAGGTTGGTAATGAATTTCGGTTTTTAATATTTGAAACACTGACGTGTGCCATGTGTCAGCAATGACAAATGTCAAATTATTATTGGCTGAGGATTGGTTATGAAAAAAATGTTGAAGAAACTGAAACTATTTTCCATGAACCCGATAATAAGTTATAACTTCACAAATAGGGTTAAAAAAGAAATAAGAACTTCAATTTCCAAATTACATCAAATCGAATTTGACCCCGACTGGATAGGAAAAACAGCATTTAGAGTGAAACATGGATACTATAAAATTACTAGAATGCCATTTGGTTTGAAAAATGCTCCAGCAACATTTCCTTGCGCTGTGGACAATATCATACATTCTAATTCCTTACAAGAATATATAAACAACTTACATTCAGATTTTCGAAAACTCCACAAGTTGTTCACAACAAACATTTGAACAAGCCCAGTAATTATTTGGAATTGGCCGACAAACTATGATATTATTCCAAACTTTTATTGTCTAAATGAGAGGGAAAATAATTATCCTCTTGGGTTTGAGACAAGACATTTCGATTGTTGGTATCTACAATCGTTCCCAAGTGAGACAAATATCTGCCAGACAACAATTACTTCCTCTTACGAAGATTTGATTTTATCTGCCATCTATTTATGTATATTCATTCAAGACGACACTATTGCAGGTGCTGATTGTGTTCATCCAAGAATGGTGGTGAAATACCATACGTGGTCATTTACTAAAGGTTAATCCACCTGGCCAGGTAACGAATGGGAAGAACACTGTTTCTTCCTTCGTAAATATGACCATAGTCTTCTCTAACTGATCTGCAAAGCTATCAGCTACGTATATTATATAGTATAATATTTAGGAAGAGTTCAATGTCCGAATGAATGAGTCTTTGTCTGAAGCTAATTTGCTCAGTCCAAACAAATAATGAGGGTGGTTACTTTCGAAATGAAAACGGTATACGTACATACACAAATGAAAAATTAGGAACTTTATGTTATGCCCTTGAAGAGATCATGATGAGATTTTCTGGGAATTTGAAAGAATCGTAGAAAAATATTAATTATTTTTGTTGATCTCCAGAACATCAATTCATTCATTCGAGCATCCAAGCGTATATTTGTTGCTGAGGACGCCAATGTACAATGCGGAGAAGCCTTTATTACTTTTAATAATACGTTCATTTCGTCGCCTTCAGAATATCGTCCGTAGACAATGACTGAATTAGCAGTTACCGTAATTGGTTGATTAAAATTATCAAACATGAGTGGGTTCATCATTCCTGATGGGTATTAGTTCAATATCCATGAGCGAGCCAAGATTTTATTCCATTCAATTCAAGAGTTCAACTCAATAGTATGCCCAATAATATTTTTTTGATAATCACTTCTGAATACATTCAATTCAAGTCAATAATCAGTACAACCTCCATATTCAAATTATATTTTATCTTCATTTCGAGTAGCTTGCAAAACCTTAAATACTAATACGCTTGGGTTGTATTTTGCAGCATTTTAGACGAAACATTGATGAGCAACCAACTTTTAGATGAAATACACAATTTTTGTTATACCTATCAATAATAAAAAGGTGCGTTCTAGTAAATAGCAATTTTTATTTCGATGGTAATAAAATGTTCGAATAAATTATGATTTGTTGACTCTTGAAATGAACTCGAGGATTTCATGTAAGAATTTCTTCAATGCTGAATTAGTCGAATGGTTAGGAATTTTTCTCGACTTATAACAACTCATCTTCAATAATTCAGCACATGAAAGTTTGGCAACGGTATTGACCTGCCCGGTTAAACCCAAATATTTCACAATAATATCTTTTAGAACCAAAATAACCAAATTTTAAATAATGCATACAAAGAGTCTTCAAACGTTGTCAAATAGCTTTCACACTTTTATAGTGTGGCTGTTAATAAGTGACAAGCATAATAAATTTCAAACTTATTTATAATCGATTCTCATTTTAGGAAATTAGTTAACATGGAATCAAAATTATTCAATATTCATTTATTTATGGCTTTGATTCTGTGATAAAATAACGAATTGATATTCTACTATTTTTGTCAATAGTGAGTTGAAGTGGCCACGTTTATATTTTGCGCGAATTTGGTTCGCTAAGTTGACCACACAATTTCAAAACAACAAAACAAGAAAATATGCTACTGCCTATTAGTTACATGTTTAATGAGTCAACTGTTTGGTTCTTAAAGCCGATTCTCACTTGGCGTCGCGTCGCGATGCGGCGCGTTGCGGCAGCGCCGCGTTTGACTAAATTTTGTTCAGCAGTTCAGTCAGTTCTCCTCGACTTTCCGGAAGGTTTTTCGATAAAAGTTGCAATGAGTTCTTCAAGTGAGGAAGACGAAGTTTTTGCTTTACACAACGAAGAGAAAAAAAGGAAGAGACAGAAGCGAAAATATTGGGTGCATAAGATTTGGAAGAACAGGCTAGAAGAAGGCGAGTACCATTTGCTGTCAGGAAGACGAAGTAAACTTTTACTAATACATGAGAATGACACCCCGAAAACTCAATGAACTACTAAAGATTGTGTCACCGTACTTTACAAAAAGGGGCACCAAATTGCGTTCTTGTATAGACGTACGTATCATACAAATCGGGATTTTCGTTGACTTGTGTAATCAATTTTTCGATTTTGCCTTCCATATTCGCAATATAAAGAAACACAACACAACACAGATCTTGTGAGAGCTATGTCATCACAGAGTTTGTGCTGAGAAGCGTGCGCATGCGCTTCGACGCTGCGCTACCGATGCGTTGCTGCTTTTCAGTTTTTGCATAGCGACCCGTAGCTGCATACAGCGCTTTTGGAAGCGTTGATTTGTGACGCGTAGCTACGCTGCTGCTCTGCCTCGCTAAGTGGGAATTGCTGCATTTGAAAACAAAAGCACTTTACGAAGACGCATTTTGCAGCTATGCGTCACATCGCGACGCGACGCCAAGTGGGAATCGACCTTTATTCAGGATGTTTGGTAATCATTTAGACAGCATACCACTCTTTTATGAAAATATTTGCAACTCTACTAACCCATATTTTATGATATAAAAACCTCAATTCCAATCAGAATTAGATATTGAAAAGTAGATTAGAAACATTCGATATTGTGTTCCTAGGAAAATTGATAAGAGAACACTCTCAGAGCCAGTTCATCAATGTCGTGTTAGGGTACTTTGTTGACTCGTGGTTAGAATGAATATGACATTTGCTAAATGAAAGAATCGACTCACATTCTAATCATGAGTTGAATTTAGCTCGAAGTCAAAGTACATTGAAAAAACGGCCCTTAGTACGTGACGGTACAGACGTAGGGCTAAGCAAGGATTCAAATCAAATTTTGCATCGTGCTGAAAAGTCATGATAGTATACACCATCTTACTCATCCAACTATTTTGTATAGATGATTGTCTGTTGTTTATAAATGAGAAATATTTGCCATTGATATGGAAATATATATTCATCTACAGAAAAGAAAATTTAAAAAAAATCTCATCTAAAAATAATTCAAGGTTTGATATTTCTGTAAATAACTAATACGAATCAGAAGATTATTTTGCTGTTATTGAAAATACCATTGAATTTTTTACGATATTGAAGGATTTAATTCAATGCAAAACTCTCTTCAAAAACATTGATTTATTACAGTAAGTGTTATTCTAAGCAGTTGTAAAAGTTTCTGATAGCATAACACTCCAGATCCGTACCTCAATAGTCAGATCCGTACCTCAATAGTAGGAGTGTCTAGTAAACGCGTTTACCAAGACGAAAAAATTCTTACTAAAATGGCTCAAGTTATCGAGCTATTTCAGTTTCATTCAATCGGAAGAATAAGAGCAATGATGACTGCGTCTCTCAAGACCTTATCAAATATATCACAACTACATATCGGTTCGAAATAAGACTGTATTCTTCAGCTACTGTAGAAGCATCCTACATCATCTTGATGCCGGAAAGCGGTAAACTTCCCTAGGGGTGGAACAATGCCACTACCAAGAAGTAATCACAAGTATCAGCATGTACTCCGACTTAGGTCAAACTACATGCACGAATGGAATGCATGGAATAGATCACCAAAAGTTGTACAAGAAAATGTATCAAATGAAAACAACGAGTAAAGACAAGCTCTACCAGTGAAGTACGAACTATCTAAGTGATTATTTTTTTCGTATGATTTTCAACCAATGAGAATGTCCAATTTAGTTAAGTTACTTCGTATAATTTCGACAAACCTGATTATACATAGAGTAGCTCCACCAATCGAAAATTTTAAAATAATTTCATTTTCATAGTAACCACATCGACATCAATATACAACAAACAGAACTGTCAAATTGTGACGTTTATCAAAAATGAGTCGATTCGGAGATTCATCAAATGCAATAGACGAAAGTATACAAAATACTGAGCCTCATAATACAGTGATAACAAAGAAGTACGTATGGAAACAATTTCTTACGTTTTGCAGTGAAAGAAACTATGTGCTAAATGAATCAATTTCCACTGAAATGATAGCGTCCATTTTGAATGATTGGGCGAAAATGTAATGGAGAAAATTATAAAGAAAATGTGGTTAAAACGATGTGGAACATTACGGCAAAACAAGTACAAGAAAAATATATGAAGGAGTTTAATAAAGTAATTGATCCATTCTCTAGTCCCATATTTTTAGCCGCACGAAACGCAAGAAATTCAAAAAGAAGGGAACTTCGAATGTTACCGGACAAGAGAAAGGTTAGTGCATCAGCATTTAAAGAAAACGAGTACATAGCAATGATAGAAGCGTGGGATGAAAATACACCGGAAGGATTACAAATAAAATTTTTCTCAATTGCTTCTGTGGAACTTGCGTGGAGAGGAAATGAAGGAGCGTCATGCTTGACTCATTATTTTCAAAAAGAAACTGGAAATGATGATACTCCAACTGGCAGAATACAATATAATCCTATTTTTACCAAAACCACACAGGGAGGAGCAAAACCATGTGCTAATAATAAATGGCTTGTACCTAACCATAATGAAGTGAGTCGTTGTCCAGTGAGACTTTTAGATAAGCTAATGATGGAAAGAAGCGAAAACATCAATATTAAAAGAGATAGGTTATTTCTGACAGTAAATCCCAACTGGAGAAAAGAAAAAACCCTTGGCTGCTACAAAAATATGCTAATTGGAGTGCATGAAATTAGTAAATGGACCAAAAAGTTTGCAGAATTGGCAAATTTGAACATGACAAACAAAAAATTTTCAAATCATTCTCACCGAGCCACTGCTGTTTCACAATTGGCAAAAGCAGGTGTATCGGAACAAGAACTTATTAAAATAACAGGACATGGTAATAGCAATTCTATCAAACCAAAACATAATAAATAAGATGAGATCCAATTTTAAAAACGCTGCAGGTTCAAGTAATAACACCTCCAGTATTTCCAGCACTTCAATGAGCAGTGGCCACGTTTCCTGCGCCGAAAATAACTCAGTTAAAAAAAACGTAGTATATAATAATTGTAACTTTCATTGCACCAATTTGTATTTAAATTAATAAATTGTTTATATATTTACTTAATTTACTCAAAAAATAATCGTATCTAATACAATACGTACTTCAAAATAAATACTGTTATACATCTTAAACTTCCTGCATAATTACAAATCATGTCAGTTTGACAGAATAATCCTCCCGCTTCGCGGTCGGATTATTTAAACTGTCAAACTGACACTCTTTATAATTATGCAACAAGTTATCGATGTATAACCTGATTATTTTGAAGTACTTATAGTATTACTACTGAGTATGCAAATTGCTACAAAGCGAAGGGTTGCAGCTGGGATTTGAGGGTCATCAATCTCAGTTGGTCTTGGCAAACATAGTACTATCAGAAAATATGAGACAACTGAGTTAGATTACTAAAAAGTATTTATTGGAGTGATAAGTAAGCAGCCCTACAGAAATTGATTCTCAACAAGTCATCGCTTGACTTGTTTAGGAATATTGTTTTGGTACTTATAAATAACTATTAGCTTGGACAATAGGAGACAGTGAAAAGAGACAACGAAAATACCGATTCTCTTGCTGGAGGAAAGTTATGGAATATTCTCGTAGACCTCAATTCACTTTGGGGCATCGCATATTCAAGGACATCTATCGAAAATTGACTATACTCAATCTTGGACAAATATAAAGAGCTGTTGAGGCATGAAGGGGAAAAAGAATATATTATAAGACACCACCAATACCAAATTATACATATGTTATTACTACAGTATACAACGTGTGCTATTATTGGTCCCGCAAAATAAAACGATACAGGTTCTGTCAGGGATATCGAAAAATATATCCTGTGCTATTGTGAAGGCATAACGGCTTTGGCATATACACAGAAAAAGAAAATAGCATTTTCATGCTACTCGAAGAGGGTGGTGATTCAGTATTATCAACGAAACTTATTTCTTAAAATAAAATGTCATCTAACCACCTCGTAGACGGATTTTTTCTTATTCTGCTTCAAAAAATGTAGGTAACTGCTTTGTCCATAGTCCAATTTATTCATTTATTCATATATTCAAACAAAGAGAAATGTATTTGAACTAGTCTGTGTGAACCTATGATATGTTAAAGTTATAACTTACAAACCATAAATATTTATCGATCAATACAGTATATTTTTTTACAATTCTGAATAAATAAATGAAATAAATCATAAAATATTAAAAAAAAGTAGAAACAATATACGAAACAAACCAAGTTGTACAATATAATAAATAGTAATTGCTATGTAAACGGCATATCAAATTCCAAATTTGCCGCCCATTTGCTCACAAAAATCATACTACTGAATATGATTTTGAAATACTTCAAATCTGTTCGGAGATGAATTATGGAAAGAATTTTCAGAACTTAATGAAAGGTAAAATTAAGGTAAAATAGATCGATGTTATTAGTTGTATTTGGAAACCATAATTATCAGTCGCCAATTGGTTGGCGGTCAAATACACAACTTTCCCTTACCAATTGAGGTCTGATTAGTAGTTGAGGAAGGATAACATTGCATAATTTAACAAATTTTTTAAGTTTTATTTTAAATGTTTACATGGATTTTCATCAAATATCGGCTACATCGATTCATAAAATTATCAATCAAAAATTGAAAAGTTTGAATTTTATTGAAAATAAAAAAAAAATTATAATGAAGGCCGGATAACTAAAAATTAAAAGTTAGAGTGAAAATGTAAATTTGCACTTCAACTCTACTTCTTTCTAGTCAGGTTTTTTTATATTAACTATCAGAAAAATGGGGAAACACGTCGACAATGATGTACAGGAGATCACATATTGACATTTCCGTATTCGATGTAACTTTCTATATGATGGGCAAATTTAAAATACATACTTTACTTCGGAAAAATAATCCAAATTAAGAAGCAGTCACCTTGAATGAACTTCTGTGGGTTTCCAATTTTTGAAATGAGAGGAATCGGCAAATTTTTCAATATTCAAATGATACATATCCTCATTTAAACCATCAAGTATGATCTCAAAAACAATATTATAAGTAAGGAATTTTTAATGACCACATCCTAGGTCCATTTTTGCTCGAATATTATGAAGTATTTGAATATGTTGGAGAATAAAATAATTCTGTTCATAGAACAACTGGATTTGGAAGAGCTCCTACAGTATGGCGACTAATATATCCGGATCTGAAGCCCTTAGACTTATTTTCATGGGATCATTTCAAGTCTATGGAATACGAGTTACAACCACATCATGAATTTAGGAAAGCTAATGTGAGGCATTGCCAAGACCTAACCCCCAAGATTCTCAACCATGTGAAATCGGAAATAGAAGCTTATTTGTATCGTATAGATGATGGAATTTTTTCAACATTTTCTATGGAAAGATATTCTCAACAGAACCTAATGAAAAATCTCTTTTTCCGATTTGTTACTCCCACATTCGTCATTTGAAGGAATATATTAAAATGCAGGGAGCCTATTCTCGAATGTCGAGTGACATTTGTTGTATTCGACAGTTAAAAAATTTTTAAAAATTATACCTCGGTCAATTTCACAACAATGCATCAATTTGAACAAACTGATGCGTAATTGATTTGATGGTGATTGATTTATGGAAGTGTTTAGGGTTAACATATGAAAATAAAAGAAACTGAAATTATTGACGTGAGTAAAAAATGAAAACGTTTCTTAGGAGTATATGTTTTGGTGTGTCGCAAAAACTTTCAATTGTTAACAAATTTTTCCAATGAAATTTTGCTGAGTTTTCTGAAATTTGATGTACCCTGTATGTTGTTTGACTTGCAAGCATTCTAAGTTCACCTGCTATGATTATCAAAAATGCACCAACTCCGGCAATATTTGTATTTTGGTTATGCAATTAAAATAAAAAATTTAAGTATGTTGCACATTCAAATGGCCACACTAGAAATAGTGATTCTGACTACTCATAAATTGAATTCCATGATTATCGAAGAAAAAGAAAACTTTCAGTTACTACCAAAAATTCTCTGGATATCCCCTATTATTGGATTTTTCCAACAATATTCTAATATGTGTCTTGGTAAATCATTGAAGTCATCCAGGCTTGCAGTTCAGTTTCTATTATAAAATGATTTTCAAACTTCGTATATGCCATCAAGAATCACTGGATATACACATTGGTATATAAAAATATCTCTTGTCGTGTTCTGCAATTTTATAGAAAGCGAGTTTTAGAGAGACGCGAACAATATTAGGTAGTGTTTAGTGCCTGCATAAAGGTAGTAATTTTCTTCAAATAATTAGTTTTCAAGCCTAACCACAACAACATGTAGTAGATTCATATAAACGTACTATATATTATGTCAAAGAACAGTTCAAAACCAATATGTTGAAAATTAAACGATTCACCATGACATAGGCAAATCCATAAATCTTCAAATGGTTTGTTAGAAAGTTGTGATTCTTCTAGACGATATCTTCAAGTATCACCTAATGAACCATCATCCTCTTCCTATTTTCAGTGAAGTTTCACGAGCTTAATCTAAGTTTTGAAAGTTATTTCTTGTTTTTTTTCATCAAAGCATTTCATTCTGGGATGAAAGTACCTCCAAGTGTTTTTCAGATACTCAAAATGCATCCCTTATAAATCGCGAGCGTCATCAATTTGATATATAAAAACAAAATTCTGCACTCACAATTGACTTTTCCAAATGGCAGAACTTCTCGAACGAATTCAAATTCAATCACCCATGCTTCGAAGTTCAACTCGAAAGACAATAGCTGAACGAAAACAAACAGAATATTTGAATTTCAATGTGGCCGCGTGACACAACGCGATCTCGGCAAAACGAGCGTAGTAAACGCAGCAAAGGTTGTGAGAGGACTGAACGATGATAGAGGAAGGCCCCCATTCCTAGCCATATAGCACATGGTTCGAGTGATAGAAGTGGCCGAGGGCATAAGACGCCAGCTTTTGTTGGATGGGTTGTCGATGTGATTCGTAGCAAAAACGTTGCGAAGATTGCAAATGAAGAATTGCGGTGTTTTTGATACTCTATCGTCCCTCAAAACACGTTGTGGCGTATCTAACGAATATACAAAATTTAGATAGGGTGCATACATACAAAATATTGCATGCTCTTTTGATTTCAATTTAAGTCGACTGAAATTAGATATAATAATGGCATCTAGGAGAAAAAAAATTATAGTGTTTAAAATTTGGGTACAGAGTCTCAATAACCATCCAAATTTGGATTAAAAGAGTTCCTACCTTCCGAAAGGATGCTTCATCCCCTTTTCTTCAAAACCGTTTCCCTGACAAGAAAAATATATGGAAGTCAATTTATTCTATTTATTCTTCTTCATCTTTCATAACCTATACATTTGTTCCTACATCTAGCCCTAATTGCAAAAATAGCGTTTGAAGTTGGTTAACGATGGTAAAAGGAAGACAAATTCACTGGAAGAGATGTTCAAGGAAAAATCAATGAAAGGGCAATTTCTGTCGATATTCAGAACTAGAAAGTTCTTTGAAACATTATTTGCTCACGCGTTTAGTGGATGTGATACTACATCGGCATTTTTGGCAAAGGAAAAGCACAAACTGTAAAGTTGATGAATACTAGAAGGGACTTGGACGATGCTTTGAATATATTCAACAATCTATCATCGAAGAAACCTGACGTTGTTCGAGCTGGAGAAAAAAATTACCCTTGCTTTATGCAAGGCACTTTGTACTGTTACATCATCAAACCAATATACTCGTAGATTCATTTCATTGAACAAATTTTTTGTCGGTCAATCTAATCAGGCGCTGCTGTTATCAAAACTACCACCCACATCTGCTGCTTTAGAACCACATTCGTATCGCGTTTGTCAACATATTCATTAAAGCCTACTGATTGGGGTTGAAAATGAGTCAGAAAAATTTTGATGTCAAATCCTACAACGGAGATACCAGCTCCTACTTTCATTCTCAAACTGGTATCTTGTAATTGTAAAAAAAGTTGTGGAAAACGATGCGGTTGTGCTAAGGTTGACTTGAAATGTTAAACAATGTGCTTCAGTTGTTATGGACAAGGATGTCTTGATTCACTGGTAGAGGAAGAATTACCTGAAGATAATCCAATTATTGAATTAACAGTTGTTACTTTTTAATAGTTTTAATAGTATTGTAGTGATAAAAACGGTTTTGAAACTTCTTTTGGCTTTTATTGCTAGGTTTGTAAACAACAATCTGCTTTTTATACCACATTTTTCTATAGTCAAGGTATTTTAAGTTATCGGGTGAATTTGGGTTGTTATTATGAGAAACTGTTGTCTTAGAATTAGACGAGAAAAACTGTCAACCATTAAAATCGCGATACCGAAGGTAGGGCAATTTACGATTGAATTTTTTTATAGTCAAATTGTTTAAAGAAACAGTTTAACATTTGAACACCACAAACATCGAGTTTCGGCAGGACAATTTAATGAATGAGAACAATATTTATAAAACATTAAATATAAACTCAGTTTTACCTAAATATATAATTATTTAAATCGCAGTTATTGAAATTCATACTAGGAACACGGCGGGTGCCACAGCTAACGTTTATGTAGTAGATGTTGAAGTATTTTCTTTTTCCAAACGAATTGATTGAATAATACTCGAATGACACTCTTTGTCAATTTGTAAGAATTGTTTTATTGATGAAGAATTGCTGTGTCCTGTTATTTTTATTATACTTCAACTCCGCTCGATTTGAGTGATTTGTAATTTTATTTACCAATGCGTTGTATTTAGTCCATTTGGAAATTTCATTAATTCCAATTGGCACATTCTTATACCAGAGAATTTTTCTTCTTCCAAAAGGGTTTTGATGTAGGAAATATCAGGAGTTATCCATTTGCTGTCATATAATTTATTTTTACTGCCTTGTATCATTTTCGAAAATAGAGGATTATACTGGATACGTCCATGTATTAATTCGAACAGACTTCGAAAATATGTGCTGGAGATTATCATTATAATGAAATGAATAAAATCGACAAAGTCGAAGTACCCCTTCTCTCCACACGCTTCCACCAAGTGAAAAAATGAAGCAAAGATCTGTCAAAAAACAACTACTTCCCTGGCTAATACCACGAAGAACATTGAACTACATCTGACAGATATTTGTGCACAGTTCTTTCAAGAAGAACCAATTGCAAGTGCGTATCTCGCAAATAAATTATTTGGCCTCGAAATCTTCATCTGTGAGTTTACACAGGAGTTCGTCCGTGTCTAAGCACCATAGATGGGGAGACAGGCAGTTTCCCTAAGGGCAGTCTCTCCCACCCTGGCCTCCAGTCTGAGGTCACCTCAGAATACTTTTTCTCGTTAGCGACTTTTTTAAGAGGATCGACATTAATTATTTTCGTGATGAAAGAATCTTGGTTTAGTCTGAGATGATGAATGTAAAAATTTTACCAATGTAATGCAAATGTAGTATGTAAGTAGCAACAAGTGGATTGACGGTTTTGTCTGAAAAATCAAAATCGATATCTAGGAATGTTTATAGAGCTCAGAAGAATTTTCGTTGGAATTTTTTGATTAAATTCTGTAATCAATATGTAGGTCATTCAAAATTACGGTCGATTTTTTATGATTTGCGATCCTAATAATAGGTAAACTCTAAAAACAATCGTGTACCCATTTGATACGATTGATGAAATAATTATAGAGGACAAGGTTTAATTTTTATAGTCTGATTCAGTTTGAAATTGTCGTGAGGGAATTTTAGGGTCAGAAATGGTTGCTTTTATGCAGAACCATAGGACTAGTGGTGGACAATTTTCTGTGGTAAGGAGTTACCACAGATACTTGATTAAAATTTACAAATTTCCTGTTGTAATTTTGGATTTCAATATTTTTTCATATGTGGCTGTAATTCCATATTTGACTTCACGTGTTTCAAGAATTCAAGTATTTTTATTGCAATATATGTTTTTATGTAGCACTCTTGAGAGCTACAATAAATCCTAACGGAACAGGCCAACTCACTTTACACCTACACTCTTCAGTGTATTTCATATCCTTGGAATTATCCCTTTCATGAGAACTATTTGGTGAAATTCATTAACTATCTACATATCAGGTTTGAACTGAACAAAAAACTTTCTTGAGCAATTAATCTTTCTGAGAAATATTTAATTAACAAGTTTTTAATATCATTTCTTTGAGGCAAATGAGAAATACCTTCCTACAATAAGTTAACGATAACTGAATAACTGTTATTAACAAGTGAAATTGATAAACAAAGAAATTTTTTGAGGGGAATGAATTTCTTATCCTCCTATACTTTCTGGGGTTTCTGGAGTTGCTTAATTTTTCAGATATAGGGTGGATTCAGGCAGCATTCAGTAACAATTATTAAATAAAAAGTATCAGTTAACAATTATCACTTTATGTAAGTAATGTATACCAAAAAAACTATCAAAAAAATTAGAGTAGGGAAAAGGATTCTATCAAATGGAGTGACATTATGGAAGTTGAAGTTCTGAACTACATCCAAAAATATTGTTTTTTAACTCAAGACATAATCAACCGGAATATACAGTAAGATGACTTTGAAGAGACAGGAGTCAAATTTGGAACCCGTTTATCTACTTCCTCCTAATGACGAGCCTAATAAGATAGGTAAGGATAAGTATCAAGACCTAATGCCTATTTGGCAGGGAGTCACTCCTGTTGTTCAAGTCTCCGAGTACAGAAACTTTTACGCTTTCCTTCCACATAGCGAAAATGAAGAGGAAGAAGTGAAAATTATCAACTTTGTATGTTTATTTTATATTATGTTTATTTTTGCCTAATTAAAGAACAGTGTAAGCTTTATTTTGTTTCACGCTGAGTGACGTAAGTGACCATATTGTATCCTGCAATGGAAAATATCATTTTCAAAAAGTAGCGTATCTCATTTGTTATAAATTTTTTCAGATACTGAAAGGATTTGAACTTGCAAGCACCAGGGTAAATGTATCTACTATTCCAAATGTACTTACCTGCAACCTACAAATAAGATCATTGCCTTAATTATCATAAGAAATATTCCACATAATTAATCAAAAACTTCGAATGCTTCTCCTGAAAAAGTATGAAATGTGAAATACGCCATTACGTGTTCTGAGGGACGCTATGTACAGTGTGTGTGATTTGAAATCGCAACACCCTGTTATTTTGGAACCCATAGACAATTTGGAGCTCTTTTCAAAGATGTTGACACTTATGAATTATTCCTATTTTCAAGGCCTACTATGCTCTGCTAAAGGCGTCGGAATTTCGAGAAGGATGATTAGGAATTTTTTTCTCAGATAGTTTATTCGATTTGGGCATATTCTAAACAAATATACAGTGCGGCTTTTAATAGCATCCCCCCTGTTGACTTTTGAGCGGTTTGACATACGAACATTTGGAGGGTATCACTGATACTGCTCTGTGAAAGAAAACACATTGCGATTGCTCGATAGATGGCGCTGGGGGGCACATCAACTAAAAAAATTTAAATGGCATGGGGGTCATATGTCACATCATTGGAAATATAATTTAATTCTCTTTTCAACCTTCAACATTATTTCAAATTCCGTGACACTTGACCCCCCTCCATTGATTTTGAAAATTTTTAAGTTGATGTGCCCCCGGCGCCATCTATGAAGCATTTACAATGTGTTTTATTTCAAAACGTAGTATGTATCGGTTTTACCCTCAAAACGTTTCATTAAAAGTTTGTACGTCAAAAGCCGCAGTGTATACCAAGTTCCTGCCCAATATATCATATAGGGTGTTAGTTATATGATGACCAGTTCCCAAATTCATGCTTTTTTGACTGGCACTGTAGGAAAAACTGTAAATTTCAAAGAAAAGGTAAATAATGCATTCAATTGAGAAACATATTCAGACACGAAACTCTATTTAGTTTAGTTTAGTCTTTTAAGGTATAATAAATAAACAATCAACGATTGTAAAAATACCCCTTAAAGTTGTGACATTCAAGTAAGTGCCAGTTTATATTATTCAGCATTGAAATCATTCAGAAATCAAAGCAGTCAACAAGATGATAATAAAACAAGATGATTTGAAGAAAGCCATAAATACACTGTAGAACGTTTCATAGGCGATAAAACAGAAATTTAAAATATCATCCAACGATGACAAGACAGGGCGATTATTCAAGAGATAAGGCCCACTATAGCATTGATTTCGAATAGCTTAAGTTGTTCCACAGACACATTTTTGTCGCTGATGGTTTCGTTATCGTGAGTTTTTATTCCTTTCAAATTTTTTATGGGCTCACGGGATACTGTGATGATGAATAGGAAGGCTGTCTGTACTGACTCAGATCTTTCTTCAAGATAGTGTGTTATTTATTTGGTAAATCATCGCCGTAGTCACATGAAGCAAAAAGTAATTCAATTGATTTCTTTAGAATGGAATTATTCAAAAAATGGTACCTAGTTTCGTCACAATCAGGATGAATTTTGTAGAAATAGTGGAACTCGCATTTTGGTTGCCACCCATTCTTGTGTTTGTATATTTTTCCTACTCATGTATATGAAAATGATAATTTTTCAACCGCTATATGAAATAGTATATTACGTTACTAGTGTAGAAAGTGACCCATTTCACATGAGTGGGCGAATGTTGTCGAGTGCCGAGTGCGACAATCCCACGAGTGTGAAATGACACTTTTCACACAAGTAATGTCCACTATTTTCACATTTTCGCGATTATATTTGAACATCTCTTTATAACTGTAATCAATATGGACCTCAGATCTTGTAAACTCTAGATAGGCCCGATGCTATGTAAACACCGCCGTACTCAATGAAGCAGAGACAAATTTGTTTATTTACAATTCACCTCTAGTCTCTGCTGATTGCAAAAATCTGAGCTCGGTAAGTATCAAGCAATGCGTAATTTTGTATTGTTGTATTGTATTCGTCTAGTCATGCTAAATAAATATTTTTTTTCCTACAGGTCGCCATTGGGTTGACGTATATTCTTGTTGTTGTGATTAGAAATTTCCTTTGGGTTTCCAACAGTTATCGTGGGTTTTTGACGTGCATAAACAAGTTTGCGTGAAATTTGGAATACTTTTAATAGTAGTGCAGTGGTTTAGTGAGATACAATGTCGAAACACTGCTTTGTGTACAAAACGAACGATAGTCAACAAACATTCCACAGGTGAGCTAACAGTGGCGTGTCGAACGTAGAATGTAAACGTATTCTTCAAATATAATATTAAAGTTACTTGTAATGAATAATTCATTCATACATAAGTTTCCTACTGACGAGAAGATGCAAATATGGTGTGATGTTGTCAAAGATCCTTTGAACTCCAAGAATTATTTGTATATACCTATGTTCGGCTCATTTTCCCACGGGTCAGATCATAAAGAACACTTTTGAGACCAGAAGCCATTCCTGATGTACAAGCAGTTGAGAGGGGATTTTACGAATAGTTAAATAGAGTGTTATTATTTCACCCCAAAGATTATTTTTAGGCTTGAGTAAACTGGAAACATGGCAAAGACAGAGACAAGCTGAATCATATGCTTTTACCAACACAGTTTTCACAAAGTGATAATTGTTACTTGATGCTGCATGAATCCACCTTATATCTGAAAACTTAAGCAACTCCAGAAAGAGTAGAAGGGTAAGAAATTCATTCCCCTCAAAAAGTTGCTTCGTTTATAAATTTTACTTGTGGAGAAAAATCATTCAGTTATCGTCAACTTATTGTAGGTAGGTATTTCTTATTTGCCTCAAAGAAATAAGGTGAACATTTCATGATATTGAAAACTTGTCAATTAAATATTTCTCAGAAAGATTTATTGCTCAAGAGAGATTTTTCTTTAGTTCAAACCTGATATTTAGATAGTTAATGAATTTCACCAAATAGTTCGCATGAAAGGGATTATTCCAGGGATATGAAATACACTGAAGAGTGTAGGTGTAAAGTGAGTTGGCCTGTTCCGTTAGGATTTATTGTAGCTCTCAACAAACATATATTGGAATAAAAATACTTGAATTCTTGAAACACGTGAACTCAACTATGGAATCACAGCCACATATGAAAAAATTTTAAAATCCAAAATTACAACAGGAAATTCGTAAATTTTAATAAAGTAATGATGCAATGTATAGTACATAAATATATTTTTTCTCAACTCTTTGTAGCAGTATAGTTTTTTATTGGTGCGTATACAGGGAAAAACGCAAACTTTTTTATTTATGATGAAAATTGACATATGAAACTAGGTTTTAGTAATTTTTTCGTCAGGAATGATATAATCGAATTATTTTACAAGTTATGTTGTCGCTGTGATTCAGTTTTGAGGCAGAAACATGTGTTTCCCTTTATATTTTCATGTACTTTATAATATCTGTTGAAAAACGGTTTCTTACCTAATATTTATTCAAGTCTTTTTAGTGCTTCATTAAAGAATAGTGAGCTGTACAGCATAAAATTCCCAGTCAGAACCTCTTTATTAGCTTTTTTGAATTATTTAATTTAAACCATAAATGCATTATTTTTGAACTCCGAAAACCCCTATATTCCAATTATAGATAGAATAGAATAATAAATCACAAAACTCCTTACCACAAAAATTTTTCCACCACTTTGAGTTCTTTGATTATGAATAAAAGCTACCATTTCTGACCCTCAAATCCCCTCACGCCAATTTTAAACTGAATCAGACTATAAAAATTAAGCCTCGTCATCAATGGCATCAAATGGGTACATGATTGTTTTTGAAGTTTACCTATTATTAGGATCGCAAATCATAAAAAATCGACCGTAATTTTGAATGACCTACATATTGATGACAGAATTTGATCGTTATTTGAATCAAAAAATTCCAAGGAAAATTCTTCTGAGCTCTATAAACATTCCTAGATATCGATTTTGAATTTTCAGACAAAAACGTCAATCCACTTGTTGCTGCTCACATACTACATTTGCATTGTATTGGTAAAATTGTTACATGCATCCCAAGATACTTATATTCTTTCTTCACGAAAATAAATAATGTTGATGCCTTTAAAAAAGCACGGCACTGTGCACAAGGTGTTTTGTTTTGGATCGACCGTCAGAAACCCAAAACATAAAAGTGTCCGCTTGAGTTATCTTCGGTTCACAACTTTGTTTGTATTTTTGGCATCGGTGGTTTACTTCTTGATCTGAGGATCTTAGACACTGTTGTTGATCTCCGGATATGATACCTGGCAAGAATGTGTGCTCTGTAGGGGCTATGTATCTGATCGTTTGGTCAAAGATCCGCCTGAGCTCCTCCTCAGCCGGTTAACAAAGTGGTAGAAGTTAAGATAAATGCATCACAAAATACGAGGCCTGCGTTAGATGTGAATATTAATAAAAATTTCTTCCATAAGCGACGTACAAATGAAAAGGCTATCGGACTCCAATTTGAGCAAACATTATCCTTCCAAATGAAACAGAAAAAATACTTTCATGACTTGGCCATCTACAACAGAGGAGTTGCTGGATGAGATGATTATCCAGAAGTCCAATAAAAGAAAAGTCATCGACCATAAACAACGAAGCGCGGTTAAGATACATTTTTCACTAGAGAAGACTTCAGAAGGTCACCAGCACTGGAAGGTGGCCTCGAACGCCTGATAGGAGACTTTACCTCATCAAGAAAAAGAAAAATAAGTTGGCACTAGAAGTCAACTTACAGTGCTCGAAGTCCAAAGATAGCGATCTTGACATTGAAGAGAAATAAACAAAGTCTACTAGTCCAATGCACCTTCACCATATACAGTGCGGTCCAAAGGTATGGAATAAATTCATTTTTAGCGTTATTATGTATTTTATGAAAAAATCCTGAAACAGGTCAATTTTTATTGGCAATTTGACAATTTACAGTATGAAAATATTACCCCCTTCTTGCACCCCCTCTGAATTATGAGCACCCCCTCAAAAATTTTAAATGAGAAGGGGGGTCGTGTGGCATCTTGTTCGAAAGGGATTTTCATTATCTGTTCAGCAATACTAAGTGTTTCATATTTGGTGCAACCATAACTGAGAAATTTTTTTATTAAAATTAAAAAATATTGACACTGTAAATTATGTATCCGTTGAAAAAACCTGAAACAGGTCGATTTCTATTCTCAATTTGACAATTTATAGTATGAAAATATCACCCCCTTCTTGCACCCCTTCTGAATTATGAGCACCCCCTCAAAAAATTTGAATGAGAAAGGGGGTTGTGTTGCACCTTTTTCAAAAGGGATTTTCATTCTCTGTTCAGCAATACTGAGAAAATTTATTCTGAATATGTCAAATGTTGATAGACTGAAGGAAATAATGTAACATAATGTTTAGGAAGTATATTTCAATTTGTTTTACAGTTAAATTAAATGTTCAAAATGACCACCATTCACTTCTTGACAATAAGCAAGGCGATCTTGGAATTCTCGTAGAACATTTTGTAGGACCTCAGGGGTTATGTTGTTAATTTCTTCCGATATCCTAGTTTTTAAATCTGCAATATTGTCTGGTCTATTGAAATATACTTTTGATTTTAAATAACCCCATAAAAAGTAATCGAGAGGAGTCAAATCGGGGGATCTAGGCGGCCATTCAATCGGTCCACGTCTGCCAATCCACCTATTGGGAAAAACTTCTGTCAAATAATCTCGAACAATACGTGTGTAATGCGGTGGAGCTTCGTCTTGTTGATACCAAATTGATCTATCTATTCCATTTGGATCATTAACATCGGGAAAAAGTCGTTTTAATGTAGGCACTAAAAAGTTCATCAAAAAACCTAGATAAACCTCACCATTAATTGTGCCTTCAAAAAAATAGGGGCCAATAATTTTGTTTTTAATGATACCAGCCCAAACGTTCACTTTTTTGGGATATTGTGTGTGAGCCTCACACATCCAATGAGGATTTTCTCTGCTCCAATATCTACAGTTTTGTCTATTAACCGTTCCATTTAAATAAAAATTAGCTTCATCAGAAAACACAATTTTGTTTATGAACTGCAAATCTGCTTCGATTCTATCCATCATCAGTTCACAGAATTGTTGCCTTCTATCAGGGTCATCCTCATTTAACTCCTGAACCAACTGAACTTTATAAGGATGGTATTTTTCTTTATGTAAAGCTCTCAATATCGATGATTTACTTACATCATTGTCGGCGGCAAGTTGTATACTTGTCATATGCGGATTTTCCTCAATCGCTAACAGTACATCTAACTTTTTCTCCTCATCCAATGCAGCATTTCGACCTGGTTTTTGACGAGTTTTTACATGTCCAGTTTCACGGTATTTGGTTTCTATTTTGCTAACTGTAGATTGTGATACGTGTTGACCAGGGTATTTATTATTGAACATTTCACAAACTTCCGTTTGAGTTCGTGTTTTATTACCGCATCCAAGCATAATTAAAATGTCTATTCTTTGAGTTTCGGATAAATGAGCCATAGATGAATCGAATACACACAAAAATATTTTTCAATACACTGACGTCTGCCAGCAACTTACAAATATCAAAATAACAGTAGTCTACTAGATTGACATTATATTATTTATGGGTTTTGTGAATAATTTTTTGGTGTCTTCAACGACTTTTTCCTGACTTTTTTAGCAAGACAGATAAGAAAGTATAAATTGTCAAATTGAGAATAGAAATCGACCTGTTTCAGGTTTTTTAAACGGATACATAATTTACAGTGTCAATATTTTTAAATTTTAATAAAAAAATTTCTCAGTTATGGTTGCACCAAATATGAAACACTTAGTATTGCTGAACAGATAATGAAAATCCCTTTCGAACAAGATGCCACACGACCCCCCTTCTCATTTAAAATTTTTGAGGGGGTGCTCATAATTCAGAGGGGGTGCAAGAAGGGGATAATATTTTCATACTGTAAATTGTCAAATTGCCAATAAAAATTGACCTGTTTCAGGATTTTTTCATAAAATACATAATAACGCTAAAAATGAATTTATTCCATACCTTTGGACCGCACTGTACAATATAGGAGCTTCAATATCAGTTATTCGGCTACGGAACAAACCACACAAAAAATTAGATACAAGCTGGTACACATTCAGATAGATCCTATTACCATGGAATATTCTATATAAGTGGTGAAAATAATGGATGAATGTTTTGGTCCTGAATATCATGGAAAAGAACGGCATAATCATTTATATAAAATAAGTTGTGGATGAGTAATGAGGAAATCTTCGTAAACAGATCTGATAAGAAAATCTAGACCATGATGATCCATGTTCACGAAGACATTAATTTTTCGAACAACCCTAGTAATCGTTTATATGACCCGCCTAGAAGAAGATTCTGGAGATATCAGAACAGCTAATATTGAAAATGTCAATTCCGCAAAGACGAATTTCTAATTGTTGTAGATACTAAACCGATTCAACGATCTTCCATTTGTATTATGTATTGTTCCTTTCATGGCTCAAGTTATGTCTACTCTTGCCTACTTAGATTATTTAAGTGAAATAGAGATTTGATGATAACATTCCATGGTCTATATTTGAGCCAGGTATATTTTAGACTAAAGAGAAACTGCACAGGCGTCTATGTCGTCATGAAGAAAATTGGGTTCACAGCATCTCGCTCACCCTAAAAAGAAAACCAAATGTTGTTCACATGAAGAGGTTATCAGCATTTTGTGGCTACAATTCTCAAATTGGTTCAACAAGAACAGTCAATATTGAGATGGCGTTATCGGGAACGAAATAAAATAATGAACCTGGTAACCAATGTTATCATTCAGCGCTGACGTTATTTTTAACGGAAGTGATACAGCATGGGGCTGATTGTCAGTTGATCATGAAACGTCGTTAAACATTTCCAAAACCTCTACAGAAACATCTAAAAATTCTTCTTGATCTAGTTCTCAGTATTGGATATTTATATTCTGCTATATAAATAACAAAATCAATATAATATACTATTCTCGACGTATCAATTGAAATTGAAGCTCTTGTGGTGGTATGGCTTTGTTTTAACATTTTTCAGTGCTCTTTAATCTCTCTCTCCTTCTGTTGGTATGGTTGGTATTTCTGGTGCATCTGAATTAATTCTGATCAAACAACGTCTCGATTTGGCAGAGAATGCGTGTCCAGCGACTGCGGGCTTTATGGTTTGTCCATTCGACTACTTCGTTTGTGCTCGATTAGGCGGATACCATTTTGTATTTCATTTATTCCACAATAACATGTAACTCCTGCGCTGATTTTGGTCGACCTCTGTCTTCTGCTGATCTGATATTATCTCTGTTGGCTTGATAATAGTGTAATCTCTCTTCAGAATTTTTGAGTAGGTTGGTGACACCTCACATTAACTCTTTATTCACTACTTGATGATGGTGAGTTTATATTTCAGATTTATTTAGATCCATTATATGCATATCGATCTGTATATGTTTTCTTCCTGTAAACTTTATATATTTTGTGACTATTACATCCAGGAATGAAATTTGTTAATTTTCCTGATTCTAATGTGAACTAGACTTTTGGATGGAAACTGTTAAGTTCTGAAATTCTTCTTTTTCGTAGCTCTAAACCACAAAACAATAAACGTGTCATCCATGTATAAGTCGTAATTTTTACGTTGTTCGAATGGCTTCATCGCCAAATTTCTGACCATGGCACTCCATAAACTTGTTCATAGAATGTTTGTTTCCTGTCAGAACGAGTTGTTAGTGAATCTCGAAATACGTTGATGTCTTGTGGAAAAATCTTCTTTATGTAACTGAGGGCTATCTTGAATGGTACATTTGTAAATGAGCAGGACAAAACATCGAAGCTAACAAGCATATTGTTCCAAAGGCGATGTTCTTTAAGTGTTCAATGAAGTGAGTGGAGTTTCTGGCGTATATTTTGGTCTTCTCAACATGTTTTTGAAGCACTTCAGAAGATGCTTCTAAAGGTTCTTCATAAATTTACGTTAGCTCGTAAAGTATTGGTGGTGATGAATCTGCAAATGTTCTTCTCTGTCTCTGATGGTAATGAAGTCTCTTCTATCATCTGATGGTCTCCTTCAGGATCTTTTTTGTTGGGTGTTTTGGTAGTCTTCTGAAAGTTACTTGACTCGTGAGATTATTGAGTTTACTTTGGTAGTCTGCGGTATTCAAGACCACTGTTACTTTTGGCGACCCCATTTCGCCTCTTGAAATGTTGAATTTTGAAGGTTTAATTTTCCTAAAATTTCTGTAGATTAGTTGACATTTGACTCATTTTAGAACCCAAAATGTGAAAATAGAATTACCGTTATCAATAAATTGTTGATGAATTCTGCAATTTTCAACAATAAGCAAAAATCAGATACCAAATTCACTGTGTCGTTTCTGATTGGATATAAAAGAAAAAATCTGCATTTTTTTTCATAAATATAACACGTCTCAGCTCGTGCAATTCTATTCCATACCTGACTGTACTATTGTTTTCACTGATTCAATTAAAGAACCGATATAGCAGTTGCACGAGACTATAATTTCAACCATTCTTCGAGTCCATAAACAAGTACGTAAAAGATGGCTTCCTGGTTGGGTTTGGGCACGATGTTTTGATTTCCTTTGGTGGAACTTCACGATATTGTGAGTTACCTTGCACCTATTCATCGAGAATTCCACAAAAACCGGTGAATATATGTATTAAACCATTTATTCCGCATATTATGTTGCCGGGCGATTGGGAAGTGTTACACAGGTACAACACTATTGCGTTTCTCGGCTGTATGGAAGGATTTTAACATAGTATTCATGATGAATATTTTATATTTTTCTAAAGAATTCTAAGAATCAGCGATACGGACTCATACCGAGCGAATTTCAGCTATTAGTGAAGAAAGAAGAAATAGAACCGTAGTAGTTTGGCAGATGGAATAATTAAAATGTATACTTTGATATAAAGCAGTTTTGGTATATGTGAATCAGTATGAAGCAAAATGTGAGTAACAATTCAGATATGAAGAATGAAAACTGAAAAATTGAAATGAAAGTGTGGACCAGCCGTGATTAGCAATTAAAAGAAAAGCCCATGATAACTAGATTAGAAATGGAAGCATTCCTTGTTCGATTCTATCAAAGATCCTGAGAGATGCATTAGTTCCCAGTCCCGTTCTTCCTTCATCCAGTTCAATAATACCGTTAGAAGTTTTGGGTGGTGGACACACGCCTACTATTTTTCTTATTGCTTTGTTGTCCTCTTTTCAAGGATGAGGTCCCCGGTGGAGTGAAACAAATGAATTTATGATGCCAAAAAATCCTTACCTGCAAACAATTACTCAAAGTGCAAAATATGAAACATCTAACAGAAAACCATTTGCCAAAGTAGTCTTTTTTTGTCAGATATTTACCTCATCAATACGTTTGAAGCAGAGTATTTCGTTTTAAAAATTGTGTACGTTTCATTCGTCAAACTCACTGGCAAATTTTTTCATCATTGTTGAAACATTTTGGATCCAATAAAACCAGCATGTTGCGTTTTATTTTCAGTT
Source organism: Chrysolina americana (assembly GCA_958502065.1). Lineage (NCBI taxonomy): Eukaryota > Metazoa > Arthropoda > Insecta > Coleoptera > Chrysomelidae > Chrysolina > Chrysolina americana. The sequence goes on from OY293416.1 coordinate 10,491,186, forward strand.
TGTTTTTTAAAAGTACTACTGATATTGTTTCCTGCCAATTGACTGACTTTATTGGTTAATGTTTTTTTTTGGTTTAATGTTTTCATAAGTCTTTTCATCAGAAAAATTTGGACTTAGGTCAGGCTCATAGTATGTAATTTCAGGGTTGTGTTCACTTTCAAAATCTACATAAAAACTTTGACTACTGCGATGATTCACAGGACCCCTAAGAATATCCCTGAAGGATAATCAATTTCGTTTGTTGTCAGTTCTTCTTCAGGACTGTACTGAGGAAGTAACAATTGTATTGTTGTAGTATATGGAATGTTTATAGAAGCCAAGCTTACTCTCAGCCTTTTCTCCCAAGCTCCCAAGTGATTCAGATCTTCTCTTTAGAGATATGGGATTTTGATGTGTTCTGTTGGTTTAGAACTGTTGTACTGAATTTATGAGATATCACATCATCTCGTATATAAACTCATGTAACTAGGCTCTATATTATTGATAAAAAAGAAGGCTATAACTGGTCCACAAAATATTTTACTTACGTCAAAACGATCTACACAGCAATACAAATGTTTGGTTTTTGTTTATGGTCTAGTAATAGCAACGTACATTTCCATTCTATTCTAATCTCTTCATTGATAGGTAGGTACCATAATAAAGAGTTCTTTGATGTTCACTATTATTCATGCATGATGGTACAGAACACGTTTTCACAGCCATTGTTTCGAAAATTATCGTCAATCGCAATAATAATAATCGCAGGTAACAACAAAATATAGAAACACAACAAGAGAAATGATTAAAATGAAAAAATGCCGAATTATTAGGGGCGAGTTCTACAAGTCAAGTTCATCAACAGTTCATTTGAACCGAGTTCAATTGATAAGGATTAGCTAATGACATTTCTAGTTCCTTAGCAACTAAGCTCGGTTCACTTGAACTGTTGGTGAACTCATCTTGCTCTAAGTGTCAGTTATTGTCCGTCATCGTAAAATAGAGCGGTGTTGTCAGATCACTTTCCACTGAACACCCTGAAACTGCTTTAAACTGGAATCAATATATCTCTTCTTATGAAAATACTCAATTTCTCATTTCATTATGTCACTTTTCATAAATATCATTTATATCATGCGAAAATCAAGAGCTCTTCATCAATCTGACTTTTTATATTCATTTCATGATATTCAACTGTGTGGTGTTTACCGGTGAATGATCTGAGACGGCAACGTTGTCTACTGCATTCGTTCCAACTTCTTTTGTTCTCTACAGTCATCGAGCGATCTCAATGATTGGCCAAGTACATATTACGTAAATTCCCAGTCTTTTTTTCATCGTGTTTGAATTGAAGAATTTCTTTGGTACATTTTTGAAAAGTACTTCGAACCAAAAAATCAATAAATATATTTTGCGACTTTACTCATCGCACTGAACGTCGTGTTATTTTTTTAGAAACTAGTGTTCTCGTCTATTGAGAAATTATATAGATTAGGGACTGAAAAAAAGCCGACAGAAAGGAGGGTTTGGGTCATGAAAAATGTAGAATGTCCATATTTTCGAAATTCAGGACCAAAACCTGACCACTATTGGGTCACTGTTGACGACATTGAAGGCAAATGTGTTTTTGATGATTTTTTGGTACCCGTAATTTCGTCCACTCCGCTTTTGAATCAGATCAGATAATTTCTTGAAAAGAAAAGAAAAGAAAAGAAAAGAAAAGAAAAGAAAAGAAAAGAAAAGAAAAGAAAAGAAAAGAAAAGAAAAGAAAAGAAAAGAAAAGAAAAGAAAAGAAAAGAAAAGAAAAGAAAAGAAAAGAAAAGAAAAGAAAAGAAAAGAAAAGAAAAGAAAAGAAAAGAAAAGAAAAGAAAAGAAAAGAAAAGAAAAGAAAAGAAAAGAAAAGAAAAGAAAAGAAAAGAAAAGAAAAGAAAAGAAAAGAAAAGAAAAGAAAAGAAAAGAAAAGAAAAGAAAAGAAAAGAAAAGAAAAGAAAAGAAAAGAAAAGAAAAGAAAAGAAAAGAAAAGAAAAGAAAAGAAAAGAAAAGAAAAGAAAAGAAAAGAAAAGAAAAGAAAAGAAAAGAAGAGAAGAGAACAGAAAAGAAAAGAAAAGAAAAGAAAAGAAAAGGAAAGAAGAGAAAAGAAAAGAAAAGAAAAGAAAAGAAAAGAAAAGAAAAGAAAAGAAAAGGAAAGAAGAGAAAAGAAAAGAAAAGAAAAGAAAAGAAAAGAAAAGAAAAGAAAAGAAAAGAAAAGAAAAGAAAAGAAAAGAAAAGAAAAGAAAAGAAAAGAAAAGAAAAGAAAAGAAAAGAAAAGAAAAGAAAAGAAAAGAAAAGAAAAGAAAAGAAAAGAACAGAAGAGAAAAGAAAAGAAAAGAAAAGAAAAGAAAAGAAAAGAAAAGAAAAGAAAAGAAAAGAAAAGAAAAGAAAAGAAAAGAAAAGAAAAGAAAAGAAAAGAAAAGAAAAGAAAAGAAAAGAAAAGAAAAGAAAAGAAAAGAAAAGAAAAGAAAAGAAAAGAAAAGAAAAGAAAAGAAAAGAAAAGAAAAGAAAACAGAACAGAACAGAACAGAACAGAACAGAACAGAACAGAACAGAACAGAACAGAACAGAACAGAACAGAACAGAACAGAACAGAACAGAACAGAACAGAACAGAACAGAACAGAACAGAACAGAACAGAACAGAACAGAACAGAACAGAACAGAAGAAAAGAAAAGAAAAGAATTGAAAAACTTATGTCAAGAAGAGAAAAGGTGACGATAAGAAAAGCAAAAATAACATAAAACAAAAAGATGTTTCAGAAACTGAAGACTCTGAGAAAGAAAATAATGATATGCTGGATACTAAAAAAGTTGTGCAAAAAATTGATATTTTCAATTCAAGTGAGGGAGACTATATTGTAGTGAAGTACGACGATGGATTTTATCCTGGAATGGTAATCAAAGTTGATCGTCTGAAAAAAGACTCCACGGTATGTCGAAGGCGGGAAAATATTGGATGTGGCCGACGAATGATGATGTTTTAACGTACTCAAAAAAGGATTTGATATGTGCAATTGAAAAACCAAAGATGTTAACTGCAAGTGGACTTTTCAATATACTTGATTTCCTGAAAGAAGTAACCTAATTCCTAGTCGAAAGTTAGTTAACTAGTTAAATGATTTATTTTTCATAGTGTTTCTTGTAGCATGTAGCCTATGGCTTCTACTGACGAAAATAGGGGCATTTACCTTACGTTAAACTCTGGAAACATATCGAAAGTAATTATGATGAAAGTGTATAAGTATCACAATGACATCCTCCTCTTTGTGAAAGAAATCTGTGATGCCAATAACTCCATTATCACCCAGTATATCGCACAATATCCTCTCAATTCATAACGCTCAGGGTTCAACTGTACTGAAACATTAGAGACCGTTTAACTCCTCCCAAACGGTCATCTTCGATACTTTTATCATTGTAATAGCTAGGTTCAAGCTAATTTCCGTGGAACTAATTATGGGTACTACATAACTTATTACTTATTATAACATTTCGAACATAATGAAGGTATACTCGCAACGTCGTGAAGATTATTTTTCTTCTGACATAATTGAGACTATTACGGCTCGAGTTTTTTTTCCTTGTCATGATTTACAGTAGTATTGGGATTATTAAGGGGTAATAGCTGGTTAGGGAATGTGATAACCAATCTTGAGGTTAATAATAGTGTATCTACCTACCCCGTAAAACTACTTCCTAGTCAAGAATCTGTGGGTGAATAGAGTGAAATTTCGTATTAACATATTTATTGGTGAATCTAGTGGTTCAAAGATTTTGAGTAGTTGAGGTAGGTACAGCTGTTTTTTCATGTTCCGCTTCCCACGACAAGGCTTTGAAAGTCATCAAAGCTTTGCCGTTAGTTGGAAGAACAAGCTCGGAAAAATAAGATGACCAACATGACTCCAAAATGACGACAAATGGCTGTGAGATCTGATCACGACAGGTCTTGATAGGAACGCTGAGGATGAAAGGATGAAAGGATTGGTGATATTCAAAAAGATATCGTCCATTGAAATATCTCTTAAACAGACACATACCATTCTGCGTCATTCCAGAGAAGTGAGGGACGTTGTAGGAGAAGCATCACTGACGAGAGAAATGTCTCTCTTTCTTGTCCATTCTTCATTTCATAAAATAATTCTTAAACATTGAGAAAACTCTAAAACGGATATACAGGGCTTTTCACGATGAGGGTTAATTAGAAATTTCTGGCAAACCAGACAACGGATCAACCTGAAAATTTGATAGTATGCATAAATGAACATGATCTACACGTCTAAAATATTTTAGACGATGCGGCGTTGCCGCTTCTACTGTAAAGTATCTCCCTATACCTATCTCTTACCGTTTAAGAGATATAAATTAATTTTGATTTTTTTTTCACCAAACATGTACTTTTATAAATGCTGATAATCTTGAACTCTCTGGTACTAAGACGATCAAATTCGGAATGGAGTGAAGTAATATCATAAGGATCCTCACTTCGGAGTCATATTTTTTTTGCCTCAAACAGGGAAACAACGTCAGTTTCTGTTTGAAACAGTTTATCTCGAAAACGGTTCGAAATCGAAATAGGGTTATCTGAACAAAGTCAATCTAAAATTGGATGTAGAGCTCAAAAATGTGGAAGAATACAGGGTGTTCCATTTGAAAAAATTGACTTCCACTCATTTTTTCATGTGAACAAAGTATCCGCATTTTCTAACGACCCTGTATGAGGCAAAAAAATTATGGCTCCGAAGTGAGGATCCTTATGGTATTACTTCACTCCATTCCGAATTTGATCGTCTTAGTACCATAGAGTTCAAGATTATCAGCGTTTATAAAAGTACATGTTTGGTGAAAAAAAAAAATTAAAAATAATTTATATCTCTTAAATGGTAAGCGATAGGTTTAGGGAGATACTATATGAAGTTGTTGACGAAGTGATAAGAAATCATAATATGATATTATATACAGGGGATTCCATTTGAAAAATCAAAGTAACCGCTACTAAAATTTTCAGGTTGATCCGTTTTATGGTTTGCCAGAAACGTCTAATTAACGCTCATCGTGAAAAGCTCTGTATACATCGTTATTAATCTTAGGGATTCCTGACAAAATTGATTTGAAGAAATTATCTTCCTGAAGAATGAAATGATAAACTCCACATTCTCACTGAAGAAAAAACAAAAACTAGTTTAGAGGAATTCGTGAATAACTACAAATGTAGTTGAATGTATCAATAAAAGTGTGATGTAATGTTCAGAAACCACAAAAATAGTTCCAATGATATAGAAATAGAAAAGGAATTCTCAAAGTATCGTAGCTGCCTAAATCGTCTCATGAAAGACACAATATACCGGGTGTCCCACATATTTTCATACAGCCAATATTATCTCAGTTATTTATGTAAAGTGGTTAAATGAAAAATCTATCTAATCTACCTATCTGCTTTTCGGACTATGCTTTATTGAATGTTATTCGATATTTTTGGCCCAGTTCCTCCCATATTTTTGAACATTTCAGTTGTTCATTTGTCTTCTCTAGGTGATTTTAAATTTTTTATAGGTTTTGTATGACTTCTTTAATTTCTTGTGATATTATATAATTCATTTCTTCGTTTTCGTTTCTATCTTGTGTTTATTTGTTTTTGTTCGTTTCTTTTTCTATTTAATGGTGGCCATCTAGTAGCTCTTGGAAATATTCTCTTCATCTATTACCTCTCTGTATTCTCTTATAATTTCTTCCTTTTTGTCCCCGGTGTTTTTCCTTGTCTAAGTGTTTTTACCGTTCCGTAGAATAATTTCTGGTTTAATTTGTTATTGGCTTCTATTTTTTCTCCAAATTCTTCCCACTTTTCCTTTTTTGTCTCAGTTAGTAGCTGTTTTACTTTATTCCTTTAAATTTTGTACTTTTTATAATTGTCTACTGTTTCATCATTCAAATAAGTTTTCCATTTCTTTATCTGTATATTCAATTCCTTTTTAATTTCTTCTGTCCACCAAGCAGTTTTTTCTTATGTTTGCTTTCTTTAGTAAGTCTTTGTCGCCACTGATAGTCTCTTCAATACATTCAAGAAAGGAACGGTGGAAAAAAATATGCCTGGGACTTGTTCAAATCCCAAAACTTTGCCAAGTAGCAGAAGTGTTGGTGTTGAAGTGGATCCTTGATATTAGGGGTGATACAGAATGTCACTTGTTTTTTCAGAATCAACCGAAGGAGATGAAATGTTATAAATTACTGATGGATAACTTGTAATATTATCTGTTCTCTTTAAAAAAATAGAAGAACGTTGGAATTCACTGCAAGGTATTACTTGTGAGGAATTCTCGGCTATTTCTTCCTATCGAATACCTTGTTCATCCGGGCGTATTTTATTGATGCTCCCGCGATCATTTTATTACGATTTAGGTATGTTTTTCAACATAAAATGAATTTATGGAGAAAAGATTCCATAATTACCCGCTAAATGTCCATTAGATGAAACAACTCGCCTAGTAGGTGGTTCGTATGCCGTAACTATATTCAAATGAGTGATTTTAAGTATCCAATACAAAACGGTAAAGTCTACTTTCAAAGCGTAGCAAATTTTGAATGGTTCAGTTTTTCGTTTGGAAGATTGGCATGCCATCTATTCCATGAATTTTGTTTACTAGTTTGATAAGTGGAATACGTTTTTACGATATTATATAAGTATCCTCAAATGAAAAACAAAATTCCTTGATGACGACAATATAAAAGTATCTTCAAATTCTCATCCCATAAAACATCTAAACGGGATTAATTCATTACCAACTCTAGCAAAGGAATCAATATGTTATCTACCCTACATATATATAATCAAAATTTGAGAAATGGTGAAGGAAACGTCATTGAGAACAAGAAATAATATTTATATTCCAATACTCGTCAAGAATTTGTCATTTTTGATGTTAGTGCACGACGTGCAAAAAAGTATAGGCCCAAGTTGTTCAAATACAGGTAATACACAATACCAATCATTCTCATTTCAACAGTTTTTTATTAAACATACCTATCGCAGTCATATTTCATCCATATTAAGTTTTTACAATATTCATATTTATATTACAATTGCTGTTATTCTGTATGTTAATTCCAATGATAATTTTGGTAATACTGAATGAAATGTCTTTCCTTGAATTGTTCTCGACTCCTATATTTCCACTTTTCTTAATATCACCACTGAATATGCCATTTTCAATTTTCACTTTTTTTTTTCACTGATTCAAAATATCAGCCCCTGAAACAACTGAAAGCGATGCAGAGGACCTTCCAAAGCTATATGCCAGTATATTTTACAATATTAGGCGATCTAAGAAATAATGCAATAAGAGATTTTCGCAAAAGCGTTTATTCCGACTAGGTACTTGAACGTACCTACATTCTTCATTCCTATACTGAAAAAAAATTATTTGGGGCTTTCTGCTATCTTAGAACGCAGTGACCCTTAGTGACGTTCTACACGAGTAAAAACGTATTGCTCCTATACAAGGCACTAGTGGAATCAATACTGCGTTATTACATTGTTGTATGGGGTGGATGTTTCAACAATGTAATAAAAAGTCTGTAAACATCGCAAAATTTTATACTGAAAATAATATTAAAGAAAGTACGTTTATTCTCCACACAGCAAATCTATCTAGAAACAAAAGTATACGCAATTTGTATATTCAACAATGCCTACTATGGGCTTTTGAAAAGGCTGAAACAATGCTATATGATAAATCTAGAATTACTAGAAACACAATAAACCGAAACCTGGATATTCCACTCTTCAAGAACACAAAAATACGTTTTTTATTATGGACCAAAATTTCACAACTCACTACCGCTCCAACTGAGGGAAATATTCAACATAAAAAATACAAAATCAAAGAACATATCCTGAATAAACAAAAATTCTTCTACTTATGATACCGATTTCTCTGTCATTTCTCTTTTCTCTTAATTATCTTTCTTCATCTCTCTGCCACAATTACTCCTACCATAAGAATTCCCGGAAGGATAACAAAAATTGAAAAAAACCTATGAAACCATTTAGTTAAAAACATATCTGTGCTATACAATACTTGAATAAACAGAATTTGAATCTGAATTTTGAATTTGAATTCAAGCAATTTCAAATACTAACCCTTCCATGCTTGTATATTCTTGAGCTGATTATGTATATACATTAAAATGAATCAAAATGAACTAATGAGGAATGAGGACACGCATATGTATAATACTAGGAATAAAGAAAAATTTCAACAACCCTATTCAAGGTTATCAGCCTGTGAAAATTCACCTAAGCATATTGGTATCGAATGTTTCAATAAAATAAGTGATATAATAGATGTGAATTTGAATGACATTTTATTTAAAAATAAATTGAGAAACTTTCTTCTAGAAAATGTATTTTATAGTATTGAGGAATTTTATATTCGTTGATATTTTACTAGTGTGACTATTGTATGTATAAATGTTTTGTTTTTGTGACAATATCCTATTTTATAATTTGTTTATAGATTGCCTTTTGTTTGACTAGTCTGATAAGTTTTATGCACCTGTGTATGTTGAGTGCCTTGCATAATCTTTGATTGATGAATAAATTCTATTATATTCTGTTCTATTCTACTACACCTATAGTGACAAGATTGAATCGTGTTTTTATAAATAATACCCCGCGAAATGTCTATTCCACAAATTAATATTTGATTAGTTTTTACCTATACTTATGTGATTTAGGTTATTGAAGCTGTTTCCAGATAAATCAAAAATAATGATTTTTCAATCTGTTTCCCCATTAATAAAAATGTCCCCATTTAACCTGACGGAGTGGAGCTGCTCATATAAAAAAATTGCTGTCACGCCACATATTTTAAGATAGTGGGGGTATCGTCAATTCAAACAGAAAATGTTATATCACCATGAAGTTCGACATTTTTTGAAGTTTCATCAATAGAGAAGCTACTAAGGTATTTCCTCACATACGAACGCTGTGTTTTTTGTCACTGAATCCCATTTGTGAGCTGTAACTCTTTTTGCGCCCTATGGATTTCGGTTCTGTGAAAGCCATATTTGAACTGAAATTAATATTTATTGAAACAAAATACTAACAAACATTTTTGCCTCATGAATTACTTATTTAACATCCACTTCTACATCCAACTGTATATTTAAAAATACTGAGCACAAGAATCTGTGTCAAATACCACATCGTCTAAACTTGTTTTCGGAAAACCATCATCGTCCACGCAAAAGTATTGATTGACGCCATCCACAATAATGCCTTGCGCAGGCAGGTAATTTCCATTTCCGCTGCAAGTGAGCGGAGTCGAGTACAACTTGTGATCTCTTCCACAATTGCAGTTCATCGTACTCAAATCTGTTGTTGCATCACTTTGCCAAGACCCAAGTTTGCTGCCATCTCTCCACGTGCAATAAGCCAATCCGTCACTGATGTTATACGCCCCAAAAGCGCCATCCCCGTCACACAGTTTCGTACCCAAGTTAACAAATTGAACTCCATGATTCTTCAGAGTAGTCGATATCTTTGCCATGGCATATGCAGCGCTATCGCATTGCCTCAAGTACTGACTTCCCACTTTTGAAATGTCGAAACATGGTAGTTTTGTCATGGCTTTTTCAGGTACTGCGGGAGCGATTAGATCTCCCGTTTTGGGTTCCACACACCAACATAAGCCACTGTCACATTGCAGCGGCTCATAGTTGCCTATAGTGTCACAGTGGAAGGCCACATAGGGCCTTCCTGCAGCTTGCAATTCAGCTTTCTTCCTGCTACACTCGCAGGTCATGTCATCGGCTTTTTCGTAACTCTCTTGTCCGAATAGTCTCTTACCCTTTGCGTCGAAACAGAAACACCTTCCACTTTTTCCGCCTTTGCATTGCTTGGCTTTCCATTTCCCTGTGTTATCGCAACTTGGTTTGAATTTTTCGGCCGTATATTCATTCTTTTTATAGTCTACTGTGTTAGCATGATATGCCATACAGGAGCCACTACCAACTACGCACATTTTGATACATTTTGATCTTACGCCACCACAGTCTGCGTCCTCCGTGCAGGAAATTTCGCTATCAGCAAGTGTTCCGGAACATCTCAGTGCACAATCATAACCAGGGGGACACGGACAACTGGATTTGAAGTAACCTTCTGTTTTGTATTGCTCACAAGTTGGAACGCAGCTTTTTGACTCGTCTATCCAATAATAGTAGGTGATTTTGGTAGTTTTTTTAGCGATACAGTCGTCTTGTGAAAAATCAGACACTAACATATCACAAGTCTCTTCAGACTTGAACACGAATGATAAAATCGTAATGAAACCCAAAACACGTTTCATTGTTTCGGTGCAGTGAATAATCGCGATAAGACTGATTCAGAATAAATACCTATGCGGATTCAGGTAAAAAATTATTGATTGATAACTGATAGATTATCAACACTTATCTCCTGATAAGTATATCACAAGAAACAAATCGAAAGATAGCTAATTCAAAGTGAAATTATTAGACAGGGTGATAAACAAAACTAGTCAATTGAGCAATAATGTTGATGACCAATAGGTTCGATAAAACAAGTAAGTCATAGAACAATATAGAACAGAATAGAACATAATGAAACAGAATTGAACAGAGGAAAAGAGAATAGAGCGGAATATAACAGAATAGAATAAATCAGAATAGAACAGAATAGATCAGAATAGAACAGAATAAAACAGAATGAAACAGAAAATATTGACGAAGCGTCGGATTTTTGGCAAGGGGCATTCCAATTGGGCTCTCTCTATACGATATGCTCCAAGCCATAGCACCCTCATTTTCTATCCGATTTAATGATAATATTTCCCATTGGCAAACCCGGTGCAGGTGAAGGACGGTTATTATTATTATTTTTACAAAAACAAGAAGCTTGAGTACAAAACACAATAAATACTTGTATCACATTTTATATAACATTTTTATAACTTCCGTAATTTCTGTAGTACATCTGAACTTTGTAGCACGTTCTATATTTTTGAAATCTGCATGAAATTTTGCGTATAATTATAGTGTGGATAGCGAGTGAATCTGCCAATTTGGAAATTTTTTTCTTAAAGACTAAAATTCATAGAGTTTTCAGTTTTCTAATTTCACTTTTCTGAATCGATTGGCGTTCCCGAGCTGAAAAGTTCATTTGGTGGATGGAACGAGTCATTTCCCTCCATATACTTTTCCTACTTCTATCCGTGACATTTTTGACGTTGTCTTTTTATATTCCAAACCAATCTGAGCATACACAAATCATGCATTTTTGGAATCAGCATGAAATTTTGCTTTTATAATGCCGATATCAAATTAATCTGCCGATTTTGTATTTCTCATTATTTTTAGGGGTCTACCCCTTTGAACTTTTATCGAATAATTTTGTCGAATGACTTGAAATTTACAAAGATTTTTTAATTTCATTATTCTGAATGCATTAGCATTCGCAGAATTGCTCTTTCTTTAACAGTTCTCGAGCTGAAGAGTTCATCTGGAGTGGGTAGGAGTCATTTTCCTCCGTATTGTTTTTTCTACTGCGGTTTGTGTCGAGCACTGACATGATCACTCTTAAAAAGTTTTCCAAAATTTCGAGCACTAACCAGCTTTTATTTGAAGTTTTCTACAATTCGTTTAACAGTGTTTTGTAAGGTCTTGTGCTTCTGCGTATACCGAATAGCAAATATATCACATGTTCTTGAGATAACCCTATTACATTCGCCATAAATAATAGATAGATTTAAGTAATCTTCATTCAAATAATTCATAAAATCCGGCATGATTGATTGCAATGACATTTCCGTGGCAGTTGATTGTTTCCAACGCAACCGCGGGCGCCATGGCCAACTGAGAATAAGTAAACTCAAGAATACGAGATTTTCTAGAACTGAGACATGTACATTCGCCAATATTTCTAAAACTGTTCAACTTAAAATTTGAAATATACGATATAAGACATTATACATGAAACATGTTCAGAATCATGCGTGAAATCTAAAACTTCGATAACATACAGGATGTCCCTATTAAAATATCGAAGTTGAGGTCCACTTCCGATATGACCGGAAGTGCCACAATCTTCAAAATAACAATAACTTAACAACAATAGCGAACTCCTCAATTTTCGAATTTGGCTCACCTATGGTTTTCTATATATTGATCGAAACAGTTCCCGGATGGACCCCCTGTATATTAAATCATACTGTTTCGCCTTCAAATTTTCTCAATAATGCCTTTCGCTACACGGATCTGGTTAATTTCAGAATAATGAGACATAATTAATGACAGAGTTGTAGAATTTTTATTAAACGAGTCACCAAATAAATTCATAATTAATAAAATTACTAATCCGTATCAAAGCCGCCGAAATCGTTAAAAAAGTTACTGTTTGTTTAATTTATTGCCTAATTTCCTTTCTCGGCATGATGATATAATGGAGTTTATTCTATCAGGTGGCTTATCATTGTGAAGAAGAGTTTATCGCTTGGAATATGAGTAGATGTTCCAAAGGAAAGTCATACAGCTACTCTTTTACAAAAATTGGTTACATTTTCATTTTTAGGAAAGCGGTTCCGACTTTTTAGCATTTCCTGTTGGTAATAATTTGTCATGAAAATTTGAGCTTTACAAAATACCTCAAGATAATTATTGCCAGGGAACATGAAAATTTCTATGTGGTATAATTACTAAATGAATAAATAAAACTTTCTTGCCCAGGCAGTCGAGAGCGAATTAATTGCCTTTTTCCTGTCTATGCAGGTAAAACACCATCGTCAGTTATCTCTTATGAATTGTTGAATAATGTTCATTTCTTGGTGTGAAATTTTCTTACCGAACCCCCCGCGTGCTTGAATTAATTGCCGAAAGTTTATTTTTTTACAAACTCATGTACTCGAAAAATTTTCGGCAATAATTCAAGCACTTGGGAGATTATAAGTGATTATTTCCATCATCTGTCAGAATGTATGTACCCACGATAAATGTAGTTCAATTAATAGCACACAATAGCAAACGAAAATAATTCCAAATCAGGTATCAAACACACGAAATAAAGTTGAAGGATAAAAGAAGTTGGGATTCGTTAAAATAATTGAAACGATGCGTTTTCATCATCCTAATAAGAGGTGTCAGTAAAAAAGAGCTACTAAAAATTGTCCGAGTGGACAACTCGAAAACGGCTAGGAATATCCCCAGGGATGTACAAACAAAAAATATTCGCCTCTCAATCCTATATCACATGGTCGAAAAATATACGGAGTGTTCCATTTGAAGAACTCGAGAAAATTTAATTCAAAAACTGCCGAATTGAAAAATCATTTTCAGTCATCCGGTATAATTTTTGGGAATGATAATGATTCAGAAATATCACTAATATGTCTGACGAATAGGATTATAATCATGACCTCCTGCATTCCATAATCTTGAGAACGGTGGTTTTTTCGGTATGCATCTGCAGATAGCTTTATTTTGCCAAAAAAAGTTATAACTCCCAAGTGGTTGGGAGATAGCAAAGGATATTGGAGGTGTGGATGAAAACCACTAAAATGCTTGAAAAAATGGATTGAAGTAGATACATAGCAATTCATTTGAAAAAATGCAATTGACCCTGTAGATTTTCCTTGGTTCAACCTGTATATCCGACAATAATTTCTAGATATAGACACAGCTCTCTAGTTATATTTGGCTTTTGAATTATCGTCCTAACTATCTTAGAACTCAAGCAATCGGACTCTGACGCACTATTGCCCCTCCCTGTATAAATTCAGGCAAATGAGAAAAATGCTGTATTTACCAAATCTTAAAACCATATACTATGCACTTGTAGAATCCCGTCTAAGGTACGGAATCATCAGTTGGGGAGGTACTATGCCTAGTCACTTGAAACAGGTTGAAATACTACAAAAAAAATATTAAAGCTATTCACTTCAGGAATATAAACTACAGCACAGAGCTCCTGTTTAAAGAAGCAAATGTTATGAGTCTGAGGCAACTGTAAATCTATAGTTTGATAATCTATCTATTCAAAAATCGCTCTAATTTACAAACACTTGACCACCATCATCAAACCAGAAATAGGTCTAAAGACTTGATACAACTAAATGCGGCTGAAAAAACCATAGGAACCAGGTATATTCAATTTATGGCACCACGTTTATTTAACTCTCTTCCCGAAATGTATAAAAATATTCAAAAGATACATAAAAAATCTTGATGCCGAAAATATTGAGAAAATTTTTGAATTCTAAATATCAAGAAAAAATTTAAATGAAAAAGGAAAAGAAGAGAAGGAAAAAAAAGAAAAATAACATATGCACGATAATTACGAATAGTAACAAAAAAGAACACATTGTAATAAATAAAACGCTTTAATGGTCATAGCACCCCATGCTCAACCTTGACGGTCTTAATGGGGTGAACTGACCAAATCATATTTATATATATACTTATATGTCCAATGTTACCCTCCCATTCTGTTTGTTTAGTTAGTTTACTCCTGTTTGTACTGCTGGAGGATTCCGTAACATTGTTTTGTTCTGTTGGATTGAAAGCTGTTGCTTTCTCACTGTCCCTAGTATTATCAATTGAAACTCTTTCCAAATTGACACGTTACACAAAATAGTATTTTTACATGCATTTTCGTTGATTTTCTTAAAATTTCACCGAATTCTAATGTACTAAACCGTTTTCGAATAATTTTTAACTTTTCATGCAAACTTATGACAGACGTCAGATCAAAAGTATCAGTTGTCACATAATAAAAACAAAAATTCCCGCGGATATTTTCAAGGTAGAAAATACCCACTATGATAATGCTGTGATTGGCCTGAACGTACTTTGAATTGATGGTTTCGATTGGTTGCAAGAATTGTAAAAAATAATCATGCTATTTTCATGGAGCAAAGGCATGTGTGTCAGTGAAAAAGAAATAACAGAAAATTTTAAAATTCAATTATTCAATGTGTTCTAATCGTACATCATATGGTCGAAGAATATACCAGGTGTTCCATTTGGTAAATATACAAAAAATCAAAGATAAAAGTTCCGAGTTGAAAAATTATTCTAGTCACCCTGTATAATTTCACGGATATGTGAATGGATCAGAAGTACCACCAATTTATCTATCAAATTATATTATTATTATTAACTCTTTGATTCCAAAGATGGCATTATTTTGACAAAAAAAATCATAATTTTCAGAGATAGTCACTAATAATATTGAAAGACGCGTGAAGATCACAAGATTTCTTCAAAAAATTAACTAATATACATAGCATTCCATTAAAAACAAGTACTCGATTCTGCAGTTCTTTGTCGGTTCGCCCTGTACATTCGAAAATTATTTCTGGTTATAGACTCTCTTGTCTAGTTTACTCTGATTTTTTATTCATTTTACTACTCATCATAAAACTTCAGCAATCGTACTGTGACGGTCCACCCTGTATAAAAAAATCATTTCAACTACAGACACCTCGCATAATTTTGTATTGCAAAAATCATATCAGATGAGGTTTGTCGAGGTTTGCTGGTATAGTTAGGGTTCAAATTAGGACGGAGGCCGCTTCAATGGTTGAGCTCGGTAATTAAAAAATCCCAAATCCGGCGCTGCTTCCCCTAGCTGAAACCAATCATGATTATTATTCTTTATTTCTTGATCGAAAATGAAGAATCAAAACAAATTAATTTTCAGAAGGGTTTGAACCCGAGCCTAAAGCAAGTTATTACTCATAGTACACGCCCCTATTAAGATATTTGTCGGTACGGTACACAAACGGTGGTAAATTCCCCGCCTACAGCCACAATCGTTCACTTGTTCGGTGAACCGAACCTTTTGGTTGAAACATTTGTAACGCTTAACAAGACTATCAGAAAAGATTGGGATATTAATCACGGTCTGCTGATAAATTCAGATATTCGACCATCGCTCCATTTGACGTTTCCGATAAGATGTGAGGATTTAATCATTTATCCTTCCCTTCAGTCCGATAGTTTTTTATGGGTCTTCACTGAAATTTGAATTTATCACCCGAAACGACATGTAGAAAATGTGATAACGTTTTCTGATACGAGCCATATAAACTCATATAAACCTTCGAAACACAGTCAAGATAACTTGGAGAATTTAAGAAATCATTTCAGTGTTTATGAAGTTTATGAAGGTATTTCCTGAAAAATTCAAGTATGCATAAGAGTGGTTGAAGACAAAATCTAGAATCATTTAGATTTAATGCCACGGCTGTTATGTATCCACATAACATAGGGTATAAGGATTTAAAAGAAACACATCTTACTTAGAAATCGGTACCTCGTCGAATACCCACTGGGCTGCATGCTTCTATCAAAGTGTCTTTATAAAAAGATACCCTTTTTATGATATTATTAAAAGAAACGGCATTCACCATAAATATAAACAAAACCCAATATATGACACCTCTTCCTTTAATAACTTCATAATATTATATAACCTTTCTAAAGATGAGGCACATACCCGAGAATTAAATGAAATATATAAAACTACATAACAAGTCGTTCAGGTACCTTTAGTTGGCTGTGCCGCCTCAGTACTCTTTCTTCGCAATAATTTTTTTCCGTTTCATTTATTTGCTTACTCGTTTTCCCCTGTGCGCTTACATCATCTTTCAGATTATCGTTCAACTCAGATCGTGGCACCAGCGAAACAAACTCATTTTTAATTTCCGAAACTTCTGATAATTCTTTTGCCACCGCCTTATCTTTTTTAATTTGGTCGGTATGCCTTTTCCAAGTTAAGCCACAATCTGTTTCAATAAAAAAAGTTTTTCTGTCCAAATTTTGTAAAATTATGCCATGACACCATTTTTCTAAATTTGCACGGTAGTCCCTTGCATATACCCAGTCATTTACCCTGAATTCTTCAACATTTTTTTTTTCATAATATAGTTTTGTATTGATTCCACCACCGCCTCAGTAGAGGGCAACATCAAGTCAAATTTAGTTCTTAAACTCCTGCCCAAAAGTAATTTAGAAGGTTTTTCGGCTGTAGTTGAGTGTAGTGTGTTTCTGTACTGAAGTAAAAATCTGCAGATTATTAAATGGGTGTCTAAATTAGGATCTTTATATTTACTCTTTATGATGGCGTTTTTTAGTATTTTGACCGCACTTTCAGCTTGTCCATTTGTGGTTAGATGATAAGGAACCCCCGTTTGATGTTTAATGCCACTGTTTCAAAAAATTTTGGAATTCAAAACCAGTGAAAGTTTTTGCATTATCAGTATATATCTCGAGTGGCAAACCGAACCTTGAGAACAATTCCCTGAAAACTTTAATTGTAGCCGAAGATGTTATGTTTGCCATCTCGAAACACTCAATCCATTTGGACGTGGCATCTTCAATTACCAGAAACCATTTATTAAAACAAGGTCCAAAAAGATCAGCATGTAATCTTGTCCATGGATTGCTAGGCCATTTCCAAACTGACAACGAAGATTTTGGGGAGTTAGGAGAAAGTTTACAACAAATGCTACAAGATTTCACTAAATTTTCTATTTGATTGTTCATGGACGGCCACCAACCATATGATCTGGCTAATAGCTTCATTTTCACCATGCCCATATGTGCGATGTGTAGCTCGTTCAAAATTGAAATCCAAAATATTTTTGGTAGTATTATTCGGTAGCCCCACATGAGACAATCTTGCTCTATTGTTATTTAATTTTTTCGAACAAAAAAATATTTGAAATCGTCATTTGGACATGATTTCGGCCAACCAGACCTGATGTAAAAAATAATTTTACTGAGTATCGGATCTACAGCGGATTCCTTTCTTATCTGTTTAACATCAATGGGTAAGTGAGATTCTTCAACATAGTTTATATACGAATAGTTGTTATCCGCTTCTGAACTTGAAGGTACATTTAATTTTGATGTAAAAACCGGTAGCCTCGATAAACAATCTGCAAAATTTTGTTTTGAATTTACAAACTGGATTTCATAATCAAATGCCGACAGAATGTAGGCCCAGCGTTGGAGGCGGTTTGCAGCAAACATTGGTTTATCCCCAAAAATAGCAAGTAAGGGCTTGTGATCAGTAACTAATATGAATCTTTGACCAAAATGGTACTGATAGAATTTTTTTACTCCGAAAATTATAGCTGCTGCCTCCTTTTCTATATGCGAATATTTAATTTCGGCAGAATTCAAAAGTCTGGAGGCGAAGGCAATAGGCTTTTCTACATTATTATCAAAAATGTGAGATAACGTCGTTCCTAAAGCATATTGTGACGCATCAACGGTGAGTTTAATTTTTTTATTAGGATCAAAATTTGTTAAGACGGAATTTGAAAATAATAATTTTTTTGCATTATCAAAACTCAATTTACATTCCTTAGACCAATTCCAAACTGTATCTTTTTTGAGTAGTTTATACATGGGTTCCAGAACTTGTGAAATGTTGGGTAAAAACTTACAATAAAAATTTATCATCTCCAAAAATGATTTTAATTCCGTTACAGTTTTCGGTATCGCAACTTCAGTTATAGGCTGGACTCTGTCTTCAGATGTGTGTAACCCTACTTTATCTATCACGTGACCCAAGTAGTTTACAGAGATTTTGAAAAAGGAGCATTTTTCTTTTCTTACTTTTAGACCACATTTATGAAGAATTTGAAATGCATATGATAAAGGCATTAAATCATTTCTTCAAATTTGTTCCAATTCCACGCACAATCGACTTTTTCATATTTAAATTGCGTTTCATTATCAATATCCAAATAAGTAACTAAATTATTTCATCAAAGGTAACTGGGCCCTGCGTTACTATGTTTACCGCTGATGACGTTTGTTGAATTTGTTTGTTTACTGTTTACTTTGTCATTGTCAATTTTAATAACCAGTTTGATTTAAATTATTACTTGGAAGGTTGCCTAGCAACGAACTTTTTCTGCCTAGGCAGTAAAAGTGGACTTTTTCTGCCTAGGATAATACCTAGTAAAGTACAACTTCTAAGCCTGCCAAGTGTCATTAAAAGGCCGCTTTTAATGTCATTTGGAGAAAAATGTAATTTTTCAACAATTTTGCCTACTGTTAGTTTTTCAATAATATTACTGATGAAAAAATTTTTAGTTGAAAAAAAATTTATTCTATAAAAGAAAAGTTGTAGTTCTGAAAATGTAGCTGAATGCTTTCGTTTCATTCAATTCTCAGCCTTTGTTTGACGCATGTGCTGGAGTATAGTTACTCAATTCGTCTTGAATCCGGCTCGAAGGACCAAAAATTTTGAAAATTCCATTTGTTCAAAACCGAGTTAATATAATTCCTTATTGAAACGATTATAGTCCTCATTTGGACTGTATTGAGAGAAAAGCGTTGAACCTAAGTCGGTTTGTTATAAAGTTGCCAACAACGCTCTTGTTCATAGTTAGTTACATAATATAATATAAAATGCAAATACATAATATAGTTACATAATATAATATAAAATACAAATACATAATATAAACAAATACAAAGGGCTAAAGCCAAAAAGTTTCAAAATTAAATGTTCTTACAATACCTTGAAGAATTAAAATTATATATTACTACTTTCTGATACGAGCGGCAACTCTGTATTGAAGAAATTTTTTTAGAAGAACAGGGCATGAGTGATTATCTTCGTCTTACACATTTTTTAATTGATTTATCGTTCGTTCAACAGATACTTTTAATGATCCATTCACCTTGAAGCATTATTCATTTAATATATCAACATAAAGATCAGAGTTCTTCTGGGATATCGCCAGATGACAATAGTCATTAATGAACAAGGTTTTATCAATTTTACTTCCATACACCTATAGCGTGGGCTATTACGGAAAATATCTGTCAAAAAACAACTACTTCCCTGGCTAATGCATTCATGCAATAAGCAGGCACTATTTCCAGTGTTCACTGCAACCGATCATCAGCATTTTTTTTTATTTTTGAGATTGTAGCAATACAAACAATACAATTCACACAGCGTCGATGATATACATCATCAGTTGCTATAGGATGGCTACCGACGTCTGAAAAATGCTAACTACATCCAGCATTCGAGAGAATTTAGGGTCCAGGTATTTCATCAGATCCTGCTGCCGTAGTGTTGAACTCATTTACTGTCCTAGTTGCCAATGCTTTAATGTTTTGAAAAATGGCTAAGGCTTTTGCGGCCAAAGTTTTCACTATCGCTACTTTCATTCGAGTTTACAGGCCGTCATTCACGTCAACGATAATCAAAAATATAACCCTGGGGACAAGTGATGTTCGACTATGTGTTCACTAACGTCTCGCTTTAAGATTCTCTGATAGAGATAGCCAAGATGTTTCCGTGTACCCTTCAAGGCAAGTCTCGCCTGAAGATACTTTCAATGGAAAGGAGATTTTTAGGAGCAATTATATGGGGTGGCGATGAGAAGTCCTCTCAGCCCGGTAATAACCAACCTCTTCATGTTGGGAAGAAAACAATAGAGGATTTTGATTTCAAACCGACCATGTAGCTACGATACGTGAATAACACCTTCGTCATTTGGAGACACGGAACGAAAGGGACAGACTGGGCCAGCTAAATGCTCGACACCCTACTTTTAAGTTCACCATGAAAGATATGGCTCGGGACTCACCCCAAACTGTACCGAAAACCGACAAAAACGGATAGGTATCCTCATGCACCATCTAACCACCATCCGACTCAAGAACGACGCAACATGCTTCAAGAATACGTGAAACAGAGCATCTCAAGAAGAAATGAAGCATCTTCAAGTAGTCAAGTGTAGCCAAGACCAACAAAGCCATGAAACAGAAGACTTCCACAAGTCAAAACCTTGGAGGTGGCTCAGGCGGTGGCACGTGTATACCTACGATCCCTAGGGTCACTGACAGAATCGAAGAACTTTTGGGGAAACACAAAATAAAAATCGTTTCCAGACCGACAATACTGCAAACCCAGGTTGACAGAAGAGACCCATTATCAGCTGCACGCCAGGATCAACGTACTCCCCTAGCCCGCCAGTAGCTGGTGGCCGCTTCCTCTCAAACCCCTCACTTTGTTCATGAAAACATAGGTTCCTGTATTGAAAATATCTGAGACTTACCAGTTAGGATGCTTTCCAGTATTTCGGTTGCATCCATACTGTGCTGCAGAATGATTCTACATCGCCATTACTGCCTTTAATTTGGATAGGGATGGTTCCTTCCTGGTCCTACCGATAAATTATTGCTGAATGTCCCCAAGTGGATCTTTGATAGTTTTGATTCATTTTCATTAATTTAATATAAATATTTAAGTTTTGAATTGATTTAGCCGATACGTGTTGATGATCGATGTTAATATCCATAATAAAACTATAGTTTAAAAGATTCTCACCACAGAGGTTTACAAAACCCATAATTGTTTCGCTGTACAACAGCTTCTTCAAGTGAAGAAGGTAATAATATACTAAATTACATTTTTGCTATGTTGCCTTAAATTAATCAATTTTTGATCACAACATAACATTACGAATTATATTCCATTTACGAGGATATATTGAAAAATTCTTTGCCTACTATAGAACTAAACGAAATTTCAATGTCAAAATATTTTAATACTCAACATATTCTCCTCTTAATTGGATACATTCATTACAGCGAACCTGCAACGTTTCTAGACCTTTCCAAAAAATTGTTTCTTCTTGCTCTGCAAACCAGACCTCCACAGCTTTTATTACCTCCTCGTTGGAAGAAAATTTACGACCTTTTTTCAGTTGAGGAAAGAGATGATAGTTGGACGGAGCCAAATCTGGTGAATAAGGGGGGGTGAATTACTAGAACATTCAAACCCTAAGTCACGATTTTTTGCATGGCAACATGAGATTTGTTTGCAGGGGCATTGTCCTGCAAAAACAAAACACCTTTGGATAGCTTTCCGCGTCTTTTCTCTTTAATTTTTTCCCGTAGAGTGGTCAGTAATGTCGAATAGTCTCCAGTTATTGTTCTACCGTTATCCAAAAAATTAATCAGGATTAGGTACTCCATGGCAATCCCAAAAAACTGAAGCAAAAACTTTTCCATCAGATTTTTGGACACGAAACTTCTTAGGTCTTGGAGAACCGGAATGTCGACATTCCATCGATTGTTACTTTGTTTCTGGATCGTAGAAATGTACCCAAGTCTCATCCATAGCAACAATTCGGTTTAAGAAGTCTACATCGTTTTCAAATCGAGCACAGATCGAACGCGATGCTACTCTACCCTTGCACGCTTTTGGTCAACATTCAAACATTTGGGGATCCATTTTGCAGCAATTTTTCTCATGTCCAAATTGACATGAAATATATGATGAACGCGTTCGTATGAAATATTCAGTGCTTCAGATATCCGTTTTAGCCCAATTCGACGGTCTGTTAAAATCATGTCATAAACTACATCGATATTTTCGGGGATTGACCCAGAAACTGGCCTTCCTGATCGGTCATCATCTTCAATGGAAAATCTACCCCGTTTGAAGCTTGCAGTTCAATTTTTCACGGTCGCATACGAAGGACATTGATCACCAAGGGTATTAAGCATATCATCGTAAATCTGCTTACCTCTTAACCCTTTTAAATACAGGTACTTGATGATGGCTCGATACTCCAATTTTTCGATTTTCACAATTTCGGTGGACATAATTTTTCGTTTGATTTATTGCGTAACTCTGGTTTACTTTTTTGACGTCACTGTCACTTCTAATAAGTTATTGTTCGTTGCTATGGTAACGGAATATTTTGTTTATACAGGGAACTGGTCTAGGTTACATCCTCGTAATCTTTCCAGGACAGCAATTAGAAAGTGGTGAGTTATTTAATTCGAATGGGTCATTGAGTAGGTTCCGAGAATTCTTCCATTTATTGATCTCCATACTTTCTAAAAGATTGAGCTTCATACCTTTGTTTTGAACATGATTGAATTCGAAATCATGGTCGAAAGTATGATAAGTGGTTAGCATAAGTAGAATTTGTTTTCCCGTTTACAAAGATGTTTCTGTGTTCGGTTAGGCGTTTTTTATAAGTTCTACCGGTTTGACCAAGATAAAACTTGGGGCAACTACTACAATTTAATATATAGACTCCAGAAAAACAAGTTAAGTGTTCTACTTTATCCTTGTTATGTTTAATATGCCTGCCCAAAGTGTTGTCTGTCTCAAAAGCAATATTAAAACCTTGCTTTTTCAAGGAATTACCTTTTATAGTGCTTGGTTCACCGATGTGATTGTTTCAAAGTTTTGGTGGAGAATAAACTTCTTGAATTGCTTTCTTTCACTATTATGAATTGTGATATCTGTATGAAATGGTTTGTGAAAAATAGAAAATTCATATTTATTGTTCACTTCAGTTATTGTCGTGGGTTTTGTAAACCTCTTTAGTGAAAATCTTTCAAACTATAGTTTTATTATGAATATAAATTTTTAAGTGTTGTTGACTCCTGTCTTTCATTTATGAAAGTTCACATACCTGTTCATATAAGCTTGTCGACTTAATAATAAGGATTTTAATCAGCAAGTCCAATTTCAGCCCTTCAAGAGAAAAAGATCATCCAAGACGAAGAAAGGCAGAGAGATATAAATCTTATACCTATTTTGTGACATATGATTTTAATTTCACGACAATCGAGCCCAGCTTTTCCATATATTTGATATCATCTATTAAAATTTAGCTTTTGAGGAATCATTGAGTGATCTTTCAGTAACGATATTCGTTGACGAATTATATTTCACCCTTCTCACTAACTATTTAGGCTGTTATGGTAATAATATAGCAATAATGTAATGTCAGAAAACATTTAATCACATTGCTAATGCCACGTCGAGTATTGCATTGTATCAAGCAGTTTGCCATTCGATAATTCATGAGCACTTAAAATTTGAGTAATACTGAAAATAACCGTAAATAAGGATTGCAAGGACTCATTCATTTATAACGCTTTTTTATTGAGAATCATACTTCATTTATTTCAAACTCAATTAAAGGTTTTTCGAAGCCAAAAAATATTGTGTTTCACTATAGTTCATGAAGTGCATTACATCAGTATCACGGACAGAAAATTTGAATTGATTTGGGAATAATCTGAAACAATTTGTGTTCTGTTCAGTTTGACTTTTCACATCCGTGATGTTAGAATAATAAATCGCATTATAAACTGCTAGTTAGCTGTCAATTTCCGCCTCAATAAATGATATTTACTTGATGTTTCTATAGATTGTTGACAAGAAAAAATTATCTTCACGATTGATTGTGTTTTGAAAAATAATCTGTCAATTATGATGAAATAGCAACTCATTGTAAGTATTCCTATTCTCGTTAAATAATTGCATGTCCTGCAAATTTGTACAATCTGAGTTGAGCAAATTCTCCGCAACAAAGGAACATTAACCGTCGACGTAAATGAAGAGAAATCAGCTAATATTGGTTATCCCGTTTTGATCTATCACACGAACTCCCATTAACTCCTTATTAGCGCAGCAAACGGAATTCATTTATATCATGGAAATAGATAGCAGAATATACCTGCAGTAGAATAGGTATTTCCAAATGTCTAATGTTATTTCCTTCAGAGCGTTGATTCGCGTTGATTTGTTTCACTTCTAACTGAACACGTCTTGTGAAAGTTTTGATTGCTTTGAGTGGGTGCGAGTGGAAATATGCGCCGACTTGGTTATTTAATTCAATTGAATCACATATTATACAGAGTGTTCAAAAAGTTGTTTTGCTTATCTTCCTTTTGAGGGAATGTTATCAAAAGAACACCCACAAGAAGTGGTTGCTGATAATTCAGTGATATCAGTGATAAAAGAGGGTCATTTCCCATCTAATCCTGTCTTTGGTTTTTTCTTTCCAGTTTGTCACTCCTGCCCTGCGTAAGTCCTCTTCTACTTCCTATCCATTTCCTATTCTCTTTCCTCCGCCGGGGTCCCATTGTAACATTGAGTAAGTCATTGCCCCTTTTTCCGTCTTCCATACATGCCCCAACCATCTAATTCTGTGTTGTTTTATTTAAATATTATGTCTTCTTTATATTCCTGTCTAATTTTAGGTTAGTTCTTATTCTGTATTCTTCCTCTGAGATATGTTTTGCTCTCATAATTTTTCTCTCAAATTTCCTCATGTCTTCCTTGTCTTTTTTTGGCATTGTCATCGTCTCCCCTCCGTATAACATAATTGGTCTAATTATGGTATTATGAATATTTTTATTTTACTATCCTTTGTTAATATTTCACTTTTCGATAATGTTTTATTGGCAAAGTATGCTCTGTTTGCGTTAAATATTTTTTTTTGTATTTCTGGTCTTCTCTCTTCAGTTTCAATTATTGTTACTCCTTGATATTTGAACTGTTTCACTTCTTCAAACTCTCTCGCTCATATTTTGATATTTCCCTGTATTTGTTCCGTTCCAAATCTCGTTCTTTCTTGGTTAATCTCAAGCCCAATTATTTCCCCTTCTTCTGAAATTCCTTTTAGCATATCTTCCATTACTCTTCTTGATTTGGTAATTATGGCTACGCAATAATTCGTCCTCGTCTTGTCATAAGATTCTTTTTGTTAATTCTTCTCACAACATATTCTAAAATAAGGTAGAATAACGCCGTTAAAGGTGAGTCCCCCTATTTTACCCCTCTGTTGATTGTGATTCCTCTGTTTCTCAATTTTTTGTTCTTATTGATGAAAACAACTGTTTTCATCGTCATTAATATCAGCTTTCTCAGATTTTGTGGAACTAACTCTTTCAGTGGTGTCAAGAGTTGGTTAATTTTTATCGAGTCTTTATCTACAAAGAGCAGTTCGAGGTTTATCTTGTGTGTTTATATGCTCGTTCTATCACTTGCTTGAGTGTATGTATCGCGCCTATGGTTGATTTTCCTTGTGTGAATTCGCTTTGATATGACCCTATTATGTTTTTTGTAATACTTGCCAAACCTGATTGTATTATTGATGTCATTATTTCATACGCTGTGTTGAGTAGTGTTATTCCTCGGTAATTCTTACAGGTTTGTTGGTGTCCTTTTGCATGGATATTTATTATTTATCCTGTCTCCCATTCTTCTGGAATTTTTTCCTCTGTCCATATTTTCCTCATTAATGTAAGCATCCTTCCCTTTAACTCATGTCCTTCGTATTTTTTAAATTCGATGTTAATTTCATCTTTTCCAAGCGCCTTACCATTTTTACATTTCGCAATGACTCTTTCGATCTCCTCTCTGGTGCAATCATTTGATACATTATTTTCTTCTTCGCTCATTTCCTCTTCGTCTTCCACTACTATTGCTCTCTTTTCATCCTTTGCGGCTTCATACACCACTAATTTTTTGTAGTATTCCATCCAAACTTGTTTGTATTGCGATCTACATCAGTCCTTGAGAGGGTGGTGGAAGAATATGATGTCGGAATGGAATTCCGGATCGGCGAATATACCATCCTACATCACCTTAGTCCCGGAGACACGTATAATTAGAGGTGCAACAACGATGCTCCCAAGAGGTAACCACGACAAATAGGTATCAGCACAAACTCTGACAGATCTGATTATCAGAACTGCAAGTTATACGTTCGCCGCTGCCGTTCCGATTCTACTCCAGTGCTGCAGAGTGATGAAATGGACTCATGAGGAGGAAGCTGCGACAATTCGACGTGAAAACTCACAAAATTATGTATGTTCATATGAGTTCGCATCCTCAATTGTGAGGAGATGGGATCGGTTCAGCAGAAAGCTCACTTCAAAGCTGTGTAGGCAGAAGTAGCTCTGCAGTTTTATAAAGATAAGCCAATGTAGGGGGTCGGCATATCCTTTGCCTTTACCTTTGCTTTCCTCAGGTGAAGTGGGCTGAAGTCGTAGAGGGATATATGATAGCCTGCCAAAATGATGTCTTCAATACTAACCGTAGTCACGTGATGGGTATAGAAGTCCCAGCCAGACTCTAGATGTAGAGCGTGTCTTGCAGCTTCTCAGAACATTTGGTGTCAGATTGTCTAGGTTAGTAGGTCTCAGCTTATATCCACAAGTGTAACGCGGCGCTACGAGTATTGTACTACCTCGTACAGGCTCTTATACCGATGTCGAATTGAAAGCAAAGATTTCAATCAACAAAGTTGAACAACCAGAGTAAGTGTGAACTTCACGAACGATGAGTCCAATTTCAACCCGTCAAGAGAAAAATAAACAAAGCTTTCTAGACCAAGGGAACCAAAGAAATTAAACTGAGATGACATTCTCATATTCTGTTAGGCATGATTCCAATTTCACGAACAATAAATCCTAGTGTTTCCATATATGTAATAATTGAAGCCCAAAAAGAGCTGGGCAGTCAGAACAGACTGACCCTATCTTAGGTACCAGCACACAGAGGTTATAGAGGCAATGGAGCCGATTCACTCCATGATAGCCTCAGTCAAAAGGATGTCTCCAACACCTACCGTAGTTACGTGATGGGTATAGAAGTCCCAGACTCTAGATCTAGATCTTGCGGCTTCTCGTACACATTTGCTGTCAGATTATCAAGCTTAGTAGGTCTCCGCTTATATCGACAATCATTACGTGGCGCTATGAGTATTGTACTACCTCGTACGGTATAGATGAGACGTCGATGTGCCACCCTCAGGAAAATATAAGCCTCAGTTCTCATCGACTATCAAAATAAAAATATTTTCGTCATAGACTTTTCAGTTCCTGTTAAAACGAACATCGTCCGGAAAGAGGAGAAGAAACGTTTCTATCAAGACTTACTTTTTCAACTCCTCAGGCTTTAACTGAACCCCTTTATTGAAATGGTGGTTATGATCCTGAGGGTACTTGGTGGAATGATGGGCACGCTGCTCTCGAATCAAAAAAGTACATACCACATATTCAAGGAGAGCGTTTACTGGGGTTGATGACACACTAGCTCCCCCTCCTGATATATAGGAACACGGAGATAAGGCCCCACTTGTATATCCCCTGCGATATGGGAAAATGATGATAACAGTACCTGAAACTCCTATAGAAAAAGGTGACCCAGAACAGACCCCTTCAATTGGGAGATAGGAGTGTTGGTAGGCTCAAAGAAGTCACCAATAAGGAGGGTGTGAAGTATCGCGGAAAACAAAAAGTTGAGCGATAGATCTCCTTGGATATTTCAAGAACCTTCATTCCTTGTGGATAACCGACTAGCCGTTGATCAAGTGGAATCTTATTGCAGTTTTAAGTTTTCAGTAAGAGGCTTTTTCAGCATGGGCTCAATACTATGCACAACCCTGGAAGAAATTTCACAGGCTCTCGAAGATTCTAAGAACTTTGCTGGTTCAGGCCGAGATGGGTCGAAAAACTATTAAAAAAAAATCATTTCCAAGAACTCACCTGACAGATTTTATTCAGTCTTGGCTAATCCCGACGTCCGGTGCTTGCTTGGGGTGCGCGCCGACCACCCGGGGTGAATGCGTCACCAAAAATCAGTAAGTCACCCCGGAGCACCACAGCACATAATATATTGGTTCTCTGCTAATGTATATGGATCCTACGCTCCCAAGAAGTAACTACACAGAAGTTGAAAACTGTATCAGATATAGTTGAAAACTGTATCTGCTGTAAGTAATAGCATAAACTCTGGTTTTTATGCTTGCTGTTCCAGTCCCACTCTACTCATTTGGACTGGTGAAATGGACACCAGAGGAGCTACGACAACTCGAAGTAAAAACTTTCGAAACGGTGCAGTTCCATAAGTGTTCGCATCCAAAATCGATAGTCCACGGTTATATTTCCCCAAACGAAAGTTAGGCTGTGGATTTTTGAATCTGGACTGTCCTCATGATAGAATGGTACTGCATGGAGTTTGTGAAAATATCAGTATTTCAGACATGCTTCTCTACTTGGTCTACGACCATGAACCATTACAGATCAGAGCATTTCTACTCAAGGCAACAGCTGTGCAACCAATCGTATCGAGCTTGTCGCGGGGCAAACATTCTCGCGCCGTCATAGGCACCTGCTATTTGTAAATTCACCCTGCTAGAATCTTGATGACGAGAAATCAAATCATCGGTCCATTGAATATATAATGAACTCGTTTCACCGTGTAGTCAAAGTATCTCAGCAAAAGATTTGTCCATCAGTGTGACAGTAGATCCTTCATCAATTTTATGTCCTGTAATTTGGGAATACTTGCATATTTCATCAGTTACAATACTGTCTGCCGATACGAGTGTGGTTTCAGGTCTTCTCGAGTAAGACCGTAAAGTTTTTCTACTTAAGGTATCAAATTTAGACTTAGACTGAGTAACATAGCAGACAGCTGTGGATTTGTCATTTATCTAAACAGAAAAATCTTCGAGATCTGGCCTGAAGAGGCCATCGTTCCAGATACAGCATTTTTGGCTTCACCTCTCAAGTATTTTTGTAACCTGTACATCTTTTCTTCTACGGAGTATTCACAGAGAGATGAAATGCGTTTGAATTGATTGTTAAAAGTTGAGCAGTCCTCTAGATTTCTATCAAAGTAAATGAAATCCTTTTCAACAACTTGTCTAGCAATACATTTGTTTTGTCTTGGTAATGCGACGGATTTTATTGCCTCAATAATTGTCTCACACAGTTTCTGTCACGTCATTTTTCATTTCTAATAATTTCAGTTGATTGAAAAGTCTTTTCATTTCTATCTCTTGTTTCAATCTTTCAACTTCTATAGCATGCTTCTTTTGTCGTAGATTAGTACTCTGAGCTTTCGAATATCTGGATTACTTCACGGAAGATTCAGAATTCGAAGCAGTCTTATCTCTAGGGATTTCAGTCGATTTGTTTGTCTGTCTTGAGGACTCCCTATCCACAGTGGTTTACTTGTCGTTTTCCGGGTTTTGGCACAAATTCAAACTGGTACTGTCTGTTATATTTCTTTGTGGTATTGACATGGTTCCGAATGCCGGTGGCCATTCGAAATTGTTGTCAAGGCTACGAATACCTGCCGTTTTTCTGGTACTACACCTGTCACTCCTGTTCACTGATTTATCAATTTCTTGAACTGGATTTCCACGTTTTGGTTATATCGTCTCGAAGTACCAATGTTAGTTCGTCGTTGAAAATAATTTGTATGCCTTCTTTTGAGGATTTAATCGAAAATATAGCAGAGAAAAAGATTTGACATATATATTTCTCAACGTCATCACTCAAACTTACACAATATCAAAAAATATTCATTTACAAAGTCATCCACAAAAACAATGTCAAATTTCATTGGAGTAGCCT
The DNA here is from genome assembly GCA_958502065.1 of Chrysolina americana. Taxonomy (NCBI): domain Eukaryota; kingdom Metazoa; phylum Arthropoda; class Insecta; order Coleoptera; family Chrysomelidae; genus Chrysolina; species Chrysolina americana. The sequence continues at coordinate 10,521,431 of OY293416.1, forward strand.
CATAGCGCATTCATTTCGTTGGCGTCGCATCCACTAACTGGATGCATTTTATTGCCATTTGCTCTGGATTTAATTAGACGGATTTTGTTCGGAGCGCTAATGGCGAATTATTGAAAAGTCGTGTGAACGATTAGCATTTTGTCCCACTTTGTACCTTTCCGATTTACTTTAACAGTTAACGTGTTGTATTTTGCACCATTATCAGAAATTCTTTATCCAATTGCTTGAGTTACTATTGTCCTTTCTATAGCCTGAAATTTTTAACAGAGGCGCATTTCTTCTTCTTAAGATTGGGTTATTCAGTCCGAGAGAATAACCGGAAAAGTCAAGAAGCATATACGTTTAACCCTCAGGAAGGTGAATATATGATAGGGATGAGGATGTGTATCTTAAGAGAAGCATTATTGAACAGTATCAGACAATGAGAAGAAGGGATATAGCAAGAGCACTTCTACGTATTCAGGAAGAAGGCAGAAATGTTGAACAGTTGCTTTGACGTTTCAGATTTTTCTTCGTCAGTGTTTTGTATTTCGTTCGTTCATTTATACAAATATTTTCAATAAAGTTCATTAAAAACTAGTTTAAGCAGGTTATATTTCGTTTCATGTTAAACAAAAAAAAAAAGTTCTACGTACCTAATTATTACTTTGGTAATAACAGCAGACGTGACATGTAGGAATGTAGGCTTCACGGCTGGCGTCAATGTTTCGGTTGGTTTCCGGGGTTTGAAGTTGGTCTTCTTTGGTTTAAATCTCCAAACGTTTCGACTGCAACTGCGGCAGTCATCTTCAGTGGCGTGGTCGAAGTACTCGTCTAGACGTATCAGCTGAAACTGAAGCTTTCGAGTTTGCCATGTTATTTATAGTGATGTTTTTTCGCGCACTTTCTGTAATAGCGAGTTCGCGCGCACTTTCCGCGCGATTCGGGTGACATGGCTTCGTTTTGACCCCTTTCAATGCTGTGTGCCAGATCTTTGGTAAATATGTTCTCTCTTCTTTTCTATTGAAGTTCTCTTGGTGTTTGTGTATTTCTATTCCTTCTAGATACATTCTTGTTGAATAATGATTCGACGTTGCTAGTCTCTCGGTATTTTTGAAAAGGATCTTGTGTTCTCCGTCAGACAATGTGTGCTCAGCGACTGCGGACTTCTCGGTTTGCCCCAAACGACAACTCCGCTTGTGCTCGACTAGGCGGGTACCAATGCTCCTTTTCGTTTGTCCGAAATAGACCTTCCCACAATTACGTGGAATTCTGTAGACTCCCGCTGATTTGAGTGGATCTCTGCTGTCTTTGGCTGATCTTAGATATTCCGATATGTGACAGCCCAACCAGCAAAGTTGTCTTATAACTCGGATGATATACGACTATTCTATTGTATAATTATTTCAGTTATACTCTTAGACATTCAAACGACCCTTAAGGTCCTTTGCAGCAAGGAAATGATGTCCAAACTGGTAAGGCACTTCCAAGGGGAACTGAGAGCGATGGCAGGACAGAATCACAGAATCACGTTAAACCAGCAAGTTGCAGGCATTGAGAAAGCAGACAAGCTAGCAGGAAAATGTTCGGAAAAGCTCCCAAACCAAGAGAAGATGCTAGGGGAACCGACATGTAGAGTAAGAGCGTCTCTAAGAGAAGATTGGAGACAAACACAAAAACTACTGGGAAAGCATACTGAAGCCAGCTGAGAACCGTTACGGTGCCCCTGACTGGTCAAGTTCCAGTGAAGGAACACTTCAACGAAGTAGGATTGTATAATGGACACCTGACCCGGAAACTGTGCGGTAAGGATCCGGGAACGGCCATATAAACAGTCCTGTTGCGAGGACCAAGACCACCAAATACAGGCATTTTTCGGGCAGCTATCTGGCGATCCAAAAATATACAGTTCCTACCCAGTAAAGCACTTGTTCAAGTCACGAAAGTACTGAATTTGGTACTGCGATAGTATAGACTGTAGGCAAGAGAATACAATGGACCAACAGGCCTAAGTGTTATCGGAATCAACAGCCAGACACACCTACATAGAGTGAATAGCCTTGGATTATGAGGTTGAATTATTTTATTATTTGTTGGAAAGTTTTGTTTATCGATACCAAATACTGCTTTTAGTCTAATTTACCTAGAGTATGACGCAATGCTACGAAATGAATGCACTCCGAGTGTGCCGATCGTGACTGCACTCTCTAGCTCATCCTCTGATTCCGAAGGTGATATGTGAGATTCTCTTCAGAACAGGCCTTCTGTGTCGTTGCCCTTATGCATTGCCGATGTGCGTCATGACTCATATGTGAATTGTTCGCAGAGCATATTGAACAGAGTTATGGTACCGCGTACATAGTAACATGTTGGACTCATCCTAGCGAAGGTGGGATCATCAAAATGATGCTTAAATTAAACAATATTCTAGGAAGAAGTCGACTAAGGAGCAAACTTGGTTTTGAAAATATTACCATATTCTGAGTCGAAACATAAATGGATTCTAAATACAATCCGCAAATGAACATTTCTTCGGCATGCTAGTATCCCTTACCACCGCTGTATTATATCTATCAGATTATTTGCAAATGGTCTTCAAGATATAGACTGCGAGTGATCTTCACAAACAGCATGAAATCGACCCAACTGAAAAAGGAGATGATTTACAAATCAGTTCTATGGTATATTATTGAAGTAGAAGCCTCGTCAACAATCCGATGAATATAACTCAGTACCTTTGTAGTTGTTATCGGTTGGTTTCTTACAACTTTCATATTTTCATTTATTTCTAACCGGCGGCGTGAGGTGCTCAGACTAACGGGTGTCGTTTGTAAAAATCGATCTACAGCTGCCATCTATGATGGTGAGCGTGAGCAACTTTGTCACATGTAACACGTCTTGATACCTGACATATGACATATTGCCGGTTGGTAGTTTGCGTCTCACGAATAAGACTAGGCGTAATTCAAGAAAATGCTGTTTTTGTTACATCAAGTAAGTATTAATTATTAGATTATTTGGTGAATATATTCCTCAGCATGTGTTTTACTTCACTTAGACTATTCAATTCAGCTTATATTTTTGTATGGAATCAACAATTTAGTATATTTAAATTTTAAGGTTAGATAGTTTCTTTGGTGAACTTTGAGTTGATGTTCCTGTTGGTGCAACGGGTGGTGGTCGTAAGAACATCTGCAAATAAAGATTTTGGGCCGCAATGGTCATGATAGTAGAGCGCTAGTCTATCAGTCAGTAGGAAGTGGGTTCGATTCCCAGCATGGTAACTGGTCTCGTGCTAGGAATCGCACATTAAAAGGTATGACCTCGTTAATCCTTAGCTCGCAAAAGTTTTGACTTCTGAGGACTGTCTTTAGTAGGGGGGTGACAGCTGGTTAACGGAAAAAACAATTTCACAACAATTTTTACAAACAATTTTAAGTAGCAGAGTAGCGACTCTGCTGATTCTGAGGATTCTGACTAATAATAAAGAGGGCGTTTCCTTTTGTTCGTTTTTTATTATGTAGCTATTTCTGGAAGTCAATAAATAGAATAAACAAAGTGTTATATTTGAATTTTCTTCCGATACAAGATGCTTGTTACAATCGACACCTACCCCTGTTACAACTGGGTGTCAATTCGCGGGTGCGCGTGCACAAGAGGGTAAGTCAGTATAAATGCAATTGAGATATTGGGTAATACGTGTTTGACAAAAAGTGTAAGATCACTGTTAAAATTCAAAAAGAATTCAATGTGTTGAAACTATAATAAATAATACTCTCTTTTACGTGACATATTTGAAAATTATACAAAAACATTTTTGAAAAGTTTGGGTGACTTAACTCTCAAGTCTCAAAACATTCACTGAACTTAACCCTTTTTTCACCGGAACTAGGTAACAAAAAAAATGTCCAACCGTGGAATCTATTTAACGTTTTAGTTTTCAAAGAACAAATGAATACATAAAATATCCAGAAAAACTTAACCAAATTCTTTTTCTCAGGATTCGTCCTCTTCATCCTCTTCAGGATAGACGTCTACGGTAGTCCGGTCAGTAATGAGGTTGTTGTAAAAGTCCCACCATGTACGGGAAATATAGGGCAAAAGTTCAATAAGGTTTTTCTTTTTTTCCACAGTGATTGGTATTGGTCCATTGTAACAATTTTTTGGTCTCAATACTATGTTATGTTTTCCTTTTCTTTTGAAACTCAATGTTTGGAATGGTGTTTCAATGGCAAGTGATGATTTGTACTTCAACGTTCCTAATGATTCTTTCTCATATCTCAACCAACATACGCCTCTCCAAGTTTCTCCAGATCCAGAGCTACTAATTTTTCGTTTAGTAAGGGACCTTTCAAAAATCCGCAAAATCCATGAAATCTTCGGATACCATTTCAGTTACTTGAAATGGTTTCTTCTTTCCCGATTGGCGAACAAGTTGAACCCAGTCGTGAGGATGTTCTATTGGAAACTTAAACTTTTTTTACTTTTTTCGATTATGCTGTGATGTGTATCACACTCTATGTGAGTATGACCTGCCAAAAGAAACTTATGATCAATAATTTTGAGAGAGGGAGAATCTTGAAGGGTGACCATACACATTGCATCAATATGGCTATTTTTATTTTGTCCTCCACAAGTATCTGAATACATTGTTATGTGTTCAACATTTTTGTCCAAGTCAAGAACAAGATATTTAAAGAGGCATGAACCAATAGCGTTTCCACCTCTCTTGGCAATTCCTTCATGCCACATATAACAAACAATATGCTTGGCCTGTATCACAGTCATCCACAGTGAAGTTGAATGTCCATAACTGTCTTTTATAAAATGCCAGAGAAGTTTGTACCACTGGTGTTGGAAGACACTGTTGCATGTCAAATGTAATAGTTTGCTTTGATGAATCTCTGTCATTAGCTTTAGATTTATATGCCAAATCGGCTTTCAGGTGATGAGAGTCTAGTTGCTTTTTCAATAAAGTTTTGTTCACCGAAAAGTCGATTTTCTTAGCGAGTTTATCGCATGTTTGGCAAGTATCTTTATTAGGTTGTTTAATTTTTATTCCTAATTTGTGGAACTCTCTTTCGTATATTTTACGAGATACGGGTTTTTCTGGATATTTTAATCTATATTCAATATAAAGTTGTGCAAGTGTATAGAAAGGTGGCAAATATTTTTGTTCCGAATCTCTTCTTGTATTATGACTTTCGTAAGTTGGTATAGACAGAATGTGATTTCGAACAATATCAATTTCATCGTCGGTTTTTTTATTCGCAGAAGCATGTGTTCCTCTTTGATCTTTGTGGATAATACCTGAAGTCTCTGATCACTTTTTTTGAATTACGTTTTCGATAAATTCATTTGTTTCGTCGAAAGTTTTCAGAAAACATGCTTTACAGACCGAAATATTTTTTCCATGAACCTGTAGATGATAGTATGCACTAATCTGTCTAAAGTGTTGTTTATCGGAATCAGCACATCGCTTCCTCATAGTCTTTGTGTCTCTAATTTCGATTAAGCTGGCACTGTATGATACTCTTCTGTTGTAATCATTCATAGCCCAATATGCCATAAAAATCGTTTCTCTATCAGGTTCTGCTATTTTCTCTTTACACTTTTGTCTGCAATCATGTAGTGGTTTCATCATACGCTCTCTAACACTTTTCCCTTTCAAGGTTACTTATGACATTCCAGTATTTCGTTTAACTTTCCTTTCATTTCGAGCTTTTCGAGTATCTTCCTTTAATTTACGTTTACGACCTCTATCAGGTCTTGATCTATTTTCCTGGGTTGCAACTTCTTGTGTACTTGTACTTGCAGAAAGGTGATTTGTATTATTATCAATTATTATTGATCTTGCAGATAATAATGGTATTTCTAGTTCTGAATCGGAATCTTCATTATCCTCTATCTCAAAATCAGGATCTGCTACGCTGTCGTCAGAATCAAAGTCTACGTTTATATTTTCTGCGACATGATACGGTAAAGACAATGCATCACTGGAATCTAAAAAAACCTAATATTACTGAATGTCTTCAATTACATCAACCATATATACCTTCATCACCTGCAGGCTCTTCTTGCAAATTTCCTTGGTAACAAACTGGATTGCCATTTTCCGTAAACAAAATACGAAAATAATGTATTTATAGAAAAGTACTATTAATTGTTTTTCACACTAAAACACCCTGCAAAAGTTAACCAACATTTTTAGCATAGTTAAACACTTACGATTATTGGTTTCTGCGGAAACAGATTTCTCTTTCACCATGTCTAAAATTTTTCTAATTCTAGAGGACATTGTCAACAAAATATTGCTTATCAAAGTAGATAAATAGTAGTTTTACTGTTCTCACTTGTCACATCATAACCTCACTATTTGGCTAATCAAACGGCGATATGTTCAATAAATATATTCGTGCGAAGAGAGATAAGTCAGACTTAACTTTGTTTGCACATCACAAAATGTCATGCGCAGAACAGATATGTTAGTTCTTACGATATATCCCCTTTTACACGCCAAGTTTTGATATAATGCTAACATAACTCTCTAGACACATCAATGCACAGTCTTGATATCGGCCCTCTGACATACCCCTTTTTGTACAAACCTTAAGGACTACTTTATCAACTCTTTCTGGACATAACCCCAATTTCACTAAAAAATGACATATCCCCTTTTACACGCGCACCCGCGAATTGTAACAATAGTCAGTGACGTGCCTTTTAGCCAAAAACCCTAAATATTTTCGAAAGTTTAAAAATACCCGGCCACTCATAAGATTATAAAGAAATTATATTTCAAAAATGAGTTTGCTTAGACTTACTATAAGGGCAGAAAAACATGTAATGTAATTTTTGTTACAACCGTCGCCCATCTCCCCTACGAAATATAGAGAGTGAACAATCGGTATGCATTTGAAACACTAAAAATCTTTCTATGGAAACGTCATAGTGGAAGGTGCATATTTCATGATATATTGAATTACTAGTACGGAAAGTGATATTTCCAATAGGGTAATAATTCGGGACCGTTTGAATGCAAGTAAACCTTGGTTCGGTTGCAATTTGATGTTGAAGGTTTCCTTAATTATTTCACTATTTATTTCATTTGCGTCTTAGCACAAAATTTAGTCTCTAATTAATTGAACTATAAAGAAATAACTACTCTCAACATTAAAGTTCTTGAGTAAATCAATATTTGATATTCTTGAAAGAGATTTCATGATTTCATTGTCAATTTCAGCAAAGAAATCTTGTAAAATATCAAGAGGTATATCGCTGGTAGGATACTGGTTTTGTTTTATTTCCCTCAAAATTAATTAGTTTTCAACATGATTTGGATTTATTTTCGGAAGAAGTGATGGAGTTATCATAGGCCATTTTTTTTATTTCCATCTGTGAATTTTATTCGTTTCCGAAGTTCTTGTAAGCTGAAATATCTGAAGGATATCATAAAAAATGAGAAAAGAAAATTTCAGCCATGAGCTTATGAATTGAATGATTTTTTCTCATTTGAACCATGTAACCGGATACTTTTGTTTATGGAAGTATGAATTTTCATTGGAAACATTTCATCGACTAAACTACTGCAAGTAACTACAAGAGGCTGGAGTATCAACACTCTGGAAAATTGCGCAGGAATCCCATTTTATAAATGATAAGACCTGTTTTATTCCAAGTAATCTACTAATTTCTGATTTTTGACTAGAAATTCCAGCAAAAGGATTTCAGTAGACAATGCCAATCACTCAAAGCAGTTGAATTATCTCTAAAATCCACATTGAGGTCCCCAGTTATCACAATTTTAGTATTAGACTTGACTATGTGGTTCAATAGACTACCAAAATTGTTGAAGAATGATTCGTAACTGCCTTCAGCTGTTTACTTTTGGAGGTTTGTTGGTTCTATGCTCTGAATTCAATTTTATTTTTGATAAATAGGGCAGAACCGCTATTTTGTAACTTTTTCCTGCAAGAAAAACTTTCCAGTACATTTCCATCCAGATTGAGATTTTTGAGATTAGTTTTCTTTGCCAATGTTCGGAGACGTCGAATAAGGAACTTGAGGTCCACTTCCGGTACAACTAGATGCGCCACATTTTCGAAAATATATTAACATATCAGCAATAGTGAACTACCAAATTTTCAAATTCAATTCACTTATAGTTTTCCATCCATCGATCAGTGCAGTTTCCGGAGAGACACCCTGTGTGTTGAAATCATGAGATGCATTATAAATGTCAAACGCCACTTTGTTATGACTTTCAGAAGAGTAATAAGTAGGTACAGCTTTATTGGTCGTAAACTTGTCAATTCTCAACTGGGTACCGTCATAACTTCTGCTGACAGGCTGCAATAAAAGGAGAGCACCATTTCTATGAGTGATACAGTTTGGTTGCACGTTCTGTTGCGAACCCATAATTATTGTCTATTCGTGATTCCAGGTTTCCAGTCATCGATACAGGAATATTAATTCGACAATTTGATTCAACAATTCGTCCTGTAGGAAGTGGAACAGGAAATTAGAATAATTGCATTTATTTATTCTTGATCTGTGAAAGGCTAGTGTTGGAAAAATCAGTTTCTTATGTTTTATCGTAAAAAACGAATAAATGTGGGTTGAGTATTTCAGGGAAAGACAGGAGGAGTTCTGTTTGTTGTCATTTGATTACCGAAGGTGGTGAAGAATTGCCAAAACTTCTTCTGAAGAATGAGTTCTTGAACAAATATATTAGGCAAGTTTTCAAGCTGTCCACAAAAATATATAATCATATTGCAAAGCAAGCCTGGGTAATTTATTTCATCTATACTGAAAAACTTTCACTCCTGTAATTGTGATAAAAAATTTAATAACATTTTTTGTTTGCTGTTCATAATCCTTTAGCATCGTTGGCCACACAATTCAATGTCCGTAAGGGAAAGTTATTTCCTTTCAGATATTTGCGAAATATTTCCCACTTTGTGGAGAGAAAGAAATATTTCTCACTTCATTTGAATTATCACTTCTTTATTAAAATAAAAAGGCATACGTAGATTCATACGTAGTCCAGATGGACTGACTGAGAGTGTAATGAACAATACATCTTTCTAAATATTACCCTGGCTAATACCATCGATAATTTCTTCACTGTTTCCCATTTAAATTCATTAGTGGGTAGAGAAGAAGTTTGTGAAGGTTGCGTCACTGAATTTATTCCGGACAAATATCCGTCAGAGAAGGAAAATTTCATTGAAGTCAAGCTGTGGACAATTTCCGTTGGGCCATGCATAATAAAGTGCGAATATTTGAAGGTGTGTTTCTATATGGGAAATCAATGATAGTCTGCGTGTTGAATTATGTCCCAAAAATGTCCCTCACGAACGGGGTGTAGCACAAGCTATACCTTCACTCAAGTAGCAGACTTATATTGGGACAATATGGATCATTGTATGAAAATATTTGCAAAATATTCAAAAGCAATATTGACAAAACAAAACATGTGAACATTTCGGTAATGGTCCAATATTGCTTGCGGATATTTTATTGGCAAAATTGGTAGAATATTTTCAAAAATTGTCGAATCACTCAGTACTTCTACAATTACAGTTCTCCTTCTTGAATACTAGTTTAGAGAGGTTATAGCTGACGTTCCATATGTAGGGAAAAATTATATTGAACCAACCTGCTGTCAATCTTGGCTACAAAATATTGTTATTTATTGTTAGAATCGATATGAGGAGAATATTGGGATTGCTTTATTCATTATAGATGTTGGAAACAATATGTAGACAAGATTGTTGAACTGATTTTGGTGAAAAAATTGTCAACCAAATTGACCCAATAAACAATAATATGATTTTTTGTGTATTGGTTCAAAAATATTCAACTATTCAACCAATGTTTTTCATTCTTAGTATCGATATGAAAGGAATTTTGTGATTTCAATATTTATTTTAGATATTGAAAACAATATGTAGACAATATTGTTTTATCGATATTGCTAAAAATTATTAGCCCACTATTGACCTAATATTATGGTGACAATCTACATTTTACGAGTGTTTCTGAGGAACTTTTCATACCATTTTTATTCAATAATGACATTGTTCTTCCGTTAGAACTCAGCTTCAACAGTGGCGTACGTCTGAGAACTTGTTTTGATATTTTTTAAGCCAAGGATGATGAAAATTATTTCTTGATTTCTTGTTCAATTTGAAAGATAAATACTCTCCGAAAAAATTTATGCTTATTACTAATACCATCAAAATATTCTAATTAATTACAAGACAAGCACTTGCAATTGGGTCTTCTTGGAAGAACGTTGCACACATATTTGTCAGATGTAGTTCAATGTCCGTCGTGGTATTAGCCAGGAAAGTAGTTGTTTTCTGACAGATGTTTGCCTTTTATTTTCCACTTGGTGAAAACGCTTAGAGAGGAGGGTACCCCGTATTCTTTCACATAGTTTGTAAATAAATGGCGAACCATTACACACCAATGTGCTGGTGCACTACCGTACATGTACCACATATGATTTTTTATGGCCAACGGAACATCCTCAAGCAGCAAAGGCATTCGTTCTTGAAGGAAAATAGCGATAATATTGTCCGTCAAGTCGTCCTGGCAGGGATAATGACCCATAAAAATGGTTACCAATGAATCCTGCTGTTGAAAATGGGTTTCAGTTACGGCATGGAGATTTTCTTTCGCCCACAAATTATTGTTGTGGATATTATGAATGGCAGTTCTTGAAATAGAATATGTGATTTAAATTGCAGATTTACTTAACATTATCAAGATATAGCTGATTAATCACACGCAGGAAAATTTATGGAAAGTAATGCCTTCCCTCTCCGATGTGATACAGAAAAATTTCTTAACAATCTGCGGTGGCAAATATTCAAGTTTCAAGCGATCTTGATCATACTCGTTTCAGAATGTTCTTCGAGTTCGTGTCGTTACTATTCCCCAATTCCAGGTGTCCTTCTATTCTGAGGTCCATCCGAACACTGCCAGTTTCAACAAGACGACGATGAATTGGGCTACATCTGGTGATGAATACTTCTGGCTTTCTATGCAATTTCGTTGGCAAGGCCATACACGTAATGCATTTCAGTCATTTCCTCATTGAACAGATTCTCACGAAAGAATCTCACTTGGAAATATCAGATTATAATGCAAGTGACATTTCCAGGCCAACTAGCTTCATTGCAAAATTGTATTCTTCCATAATTCTATTAATATTTTCTCGGCAATGCAAATTTTTAGGTTTCTGTTCCAAAAACGGCACATCAATAGACGAAAATTCAAGAGAGCTCCTGAATTGGAAATTAAACAAGGAATTCTAAAACGAATCCCATTAAAAAACATTATCTTACTATTTTTGCAAGCTTTTATTAAATCTCGCTATCTAGTAAATATCACTAAAATATACCATACGATATCGAAAATATTTAATAATTTCTCTATTTTTCATTCATGCAATTCAACACCCTTCATTTTCGTAGCGGAATATGTTTGGAACATGTTTATAGATCCAAGCATCATTAATTTATCATGTAGAATAACAAACCCAAATAGTCGCATATAATTGGGGAACACCCTGTGTGTTCATGTCACCAAGCTGAGTGAAACTGTCAACTTGCAGAACTTCTGTTTTTTTTTTTCATGTGCATGGTTTAAGAACTAAGTTCCCATTTTTGAACTCCAGATATGATATTGAATGACATTTATCAAGAATTTCACTTTTCCTGGAAACATCTATCTAAAAGGAATGTGAGGAATTGGCTAGTTATCCAATCTGAACGACACCGCCAATAAAAATCATCATCCTGATCATCATAACTTATGAGATTCATAGAACCACTAGAATAAATCAATAGTAGAATTGCCAAGAAGATTTTTTGCGAGCCCTGGTGAAATTAACATGTTAAAGCGTCAGCAATAAGTAATAATTCAAATGTAATTGAAGAATATACTTTCTTACTTGATTTATTCAGTGATTGTTCATTATTTATCAACAAGTAGATTTTCGCCAAGTCTCGCGAAGGAGGGATATATAAATTATTTTCTGTAAAATTCTGGATGTAAAAGCCAATATTCGATAAATTTTCATGAGTTATTCTGAAAATTGTATACGTAATAGAAATCGTGCATACCCATACTCAACAGAAATAAATTCTCCACAATGGGGAATTAAAGTTTTTCATGTAATGTATTTTTACCATACACTTAGTTCCAAAAAAATTGAGTGTTTGTCGACATTAAAAAAAAAATCGCTATTTCCCCAATCATGAGGTTTATCTATCGAGTTCAGAATTGCAATTCCAATCCAAATAAGCAAAAACAATAGAGGCTATCAATTTCTGGAATAAGCTGAAGACATTTGAGTAGATGCATGGTTATCTCGGAAACAGTAAGAGCTACAGAGAGGGTTGAATGGAGGCATTAAAAACTATGAAGCTTATTACTATAATGTTGAAAAATCTGAGATTACAGGAAAAAAAGAAAAATTAGATTTTTGTCACTTATATAACTGTTTCAATAGAATAGATCTCCAGAAACTATTTGCACTTTGTCATTGCAACTTTCAATGAGCTGTAAAAATATGTGAATGAAAGTGTCCTACAGGGTGTTGTTTTCCTTCGGCCATCCCTAACTATGAAATTTTAAATACGGGTGTAATCACTCAATCTTTTCAAACTATTAGGCAAATAGTTTCCAGAATGAAAATCGAAATTAATGTAAGTATCTATTCTGCAACTAGTAGCCAACTTGCTTTATATAAGTATCAAATTACTATCTTTGGCAGAACAAACACTGTCTGGACTTGGGTTTTACTACATACTCCCCATCTTAAGGGTGATTCCACTAACGAGTGATACACCGTTGGGCGGCATACATCCCTAGTTCTTTCGATGTTTCTCTCACTGCATAAAATCCCAACAACAATTTCATTTCGAGATTCCGGATGTGATTCTCGAATCTCAATTTAAAATCAGTCGTCACCACCAGAAACATGGATTGTATCTAATGGTCGATTAACTTGTTTTCATTCAGAAGTATGGTATCTATATTGCATCGAAGAGTAATAACGCTCGTTTTCGGAATATTCAATTATGGTGCCATAATATCGTGGTGTCATTTGCGAAAAAAATTGAAAAATCTCTGGATTGGCTCCCCAATTTTTCCCTACAACTCTCCTCAGTTGCCATAGGATTGCTACCAACTTTTTATTAACCCTCCATTAATGTTTGGAGTCCAGGTATTTGACCTGCTGAGCCAATTGCAGCTCTTGGCCAAACATGGTGGGTGGTCTGAACTCATCTTTTTTCCTGCGTTTGGTGAACAGGATCATCTCCGTTTTTGTCGGATTTACTGAGAGCCCTGCTTCACCGCACCACCTTTCGATTATCCTGCATGCGGCCTGCATACGATCGCAGACGATTTCAATGAATCGTACGCTGACTAGGACAACTCCATCATCCGCATATGCCTGTACCTCGAAACCTTCGTCTGTGAGTTTACTCAGGAGTTTGTCCATGACCAAGCACCATAGGTGGTGGGAGAGAGACAGCTTCCCTCAGGGCAACCCCCCTCGCCACGGCTTCCATTCTGAGGTTCCCCCTGGATATCTCAACCCTCCTCTGCGTTAGTGATGATATAAACTATCTGACCTTCGAGTGAGGTGCTCCTCGGGCCATCAGTGCTCCCAGTATAGTCGTCGTTTTCGCCTTGTCAAAAGCACCCTCCACATCGAAAAACACTCCTAACCTCTTTAAACCTCAAAGTCCATTCGATTCTTCGCACTACAGTGTGGAGGGCCGATTCTGCCGAACTCCCTTTCCTGTATGCTTGTTGATTTCTGTGGAAGAGGCCCCTTTATCAGGAATCTGTCCACCACCTTTTCCAGCGTTTTAAGTGGAAACGGTGTGATGGGATGAAGACTACTCATGCTAACTTCCAGACGTTTGGGACGTACCCCAGCGCTACACTGGCCCGAAAAATGCTCTCCAGTACTGGGGCGAGGTATTACAGGCCCTTCTGTAGCATTGCTGGGAAAATTCCATCAGATTCTGCTGCCTTTGGGGCCGCTTTCAAAGGACATTCCTCTTCGAATGCTCTGAGCATTGTGTTTTCTAGTTCTCTGCCTGATACTCCAAGGCATCAGAGTAAATGCATGATGATCTCTGGCGATGATGTAATAACGATCTTTGTTTTTATAATTATTTGGTTTATGACTGTTTTTATCTTATACGATTTCAATAAATAAATAATATGATGTGGGATGCTTCCGTCTACGAGCTGAATATATTCTCCATATTTCTCACATCGTCTCTTGATTCATCCGTCCACCCTTATTATCATTATTATCATAATCCTATAGAACTGGATCATCTGAAGAGTTAGAATCAACCCTGCTTGTGATATGCCTATCAATTAAGTATCTGTTCTATAAAAGTTTAGTTCATATTTTCCGAAACACACTGTAGTTAAAATCGAAGATACCGGCTATATAATACGTTTATTCCACCTACAATCGTCCAGAACCGAGATGTTCCGGAGAACGGTAAACCAATCGAAAAAATCAGTCACTGGATAATAATTTGTAAACTCGGTTTGTGACTATACTAAATAAGATCTTAGCTGCATTGGAAACATCACGAGTCTTGCTAGGCGTGATTCGCAACAGAAAAATCTTTGGCAAATTTACCACGAACCATAACTGTTCGGTGTAAAGTGAATTACACTAATTAGTGTTCGTTACTCCTTGAAATTACACAATATTTCATATTATAGTATTGTACGGTGTATTCCAAGAGCTTGACCGCAATACAACTTGTTTATTGAATAAAAGTTGCATAATTTTGTTGGGAGGGATTTTGAAATGCCTGATAATGGAAAATACTTGAAAAGTTGAAATGTTTAATTTCATTATAATAATAATTATTACTCAAAACTGCTTTGTATAATGAACATAGCATCAGGCTCAGAGATCAACTACTTGTCACACTTGGTTTGGAATGACTCAAAACATAAATTATCTTCGGACATCAGCCGTAGCATGATTTTTTGCACATGTCAAAATCTGAAATTTTGATGATGACAACCAATAGCAATTAATTTCTCTTGTCAATCATTTGGTTTTATACTGATTATTTTTTTTACATGTAAAATTTTGATGTTTCTGGTATTTCAACCAATAGCAGTGGATTATTCTGGCAAATCATTCGGTTCTATACTGATAAAACTGCCTTGTCCTCGATAAGGCATTGTTTACCTTCGCAGTGTCAAAATTAAATAGAGTAAAAAGGGTTACATGCGTCGATTTCATTGATCGAATCTTATGAAATGTTATAATGAATTATATTATCAAAATGAATGAAAAGTTACCTCAATATCAAAGCTTTTTCACTTTTCAGAGAGGCGAAAAAAATAATCTTTCTTCAAATTTTAAAGATGACTTTTCATTTTCATCAATCAAACACGTTTATTTGGCAAAAACATTCAAACAAACCGAATTTAGATAAAATCACTCGTCCAAAAGGACTCGTGATTTTATCAATCGGTTTGCTTTCATATTTTTGCCAAACAAAGAGTTTTCGTGGAAAATAAAATATTATCACTTATAATCTCCCTAGAGCATGAATTATTTCTGGAAATTTTCTCGAAGCGCGAATTTTCTTAAAGAATTCGCAACTGAGGGGGAAATTTCCACTTATTAATTTTCCTCTAAGCAGGGAAATTTCCGATGAAATTAGGTTATTATCATAGCAACATGTCAAAATGCAGGCATCTGATTGGCTAAAATTAACTGGTATAAAATTTTCTATAAAATTTCAAGCACTCGTGGTATTATAAAACCCCTCCCCATCGATAGTACCCATTGTTCAAAGTGAACTATAAAAAATTAATTAGATTTATCTGCTTATGACTTTGTTTTCATTAGTTTAACTTGAAATCACTCATTCTGACGGACTCCAGATTTCACCAATCACAAGTCCGTTAGGACGAGTATTATTTACGCTTTTACCAAATAAACAAGTTTCATGGAAAAAATAATCGATGAAATTGTATGCACCCGTGGTTGTCTTCGATAATTTCCGCATCACCCAAGAAAAGTATTGCAACAAGAAAAACTATAGGGAGGAAGGAGTCCAATAATGAGCGCTGGAGACAGTTTTCGAAATTTCCAAATAGATTCCAATTCAACAGTGGAGTAACTTTGGGACGGCTTGAGAACTGCACAAGAATTAAAAGGAAAAAATGAAGAAATTACAGAACCGTTGAAAATATACTCACAGATAAAAATATTTCATATCTTGGCAAGACCCCAACCATCTTCCAAGCAGAAATTAATGCTACATAGAGATATGTGCTCAGGAATGCCTTGAAAGGGGCACTAGAGAGCCAAGCAGCATCAAAAGCTCTGAAGTCACACACTTGTGAGTCTAAGCTGACTTGGGACTGTAAAAAAACCCTGAGATAACTCAACGATTATAAACCACAAAGGATGGCCCACTTCCTATCTCCGTACATTGGACAAATTTCAGCGCGACGTTTGACGTTAGTGACGTCACCTGACCTGCAGAAGTATTCGTCTGCCATAAGAGCCCGTGTATTTTTATGGTTTTTGAGAGCGATTTTTCTTCCTGTTGGCAAAATTTTTCCGTCGTTTTTTTAGTGTTTGTCTTTGGTGAATGATTTGACTTTCCGGTAAACGGTTTCCCAGTGCCGTAAACATCTTAGTTTGTCGTGAATAAGTGAAAATTGAATCGGCTGTTGGAGTGCTTGTTGATTCCAACTTCGTGATGGGACACTTATTTATTTGACTATTTTTCGATTCATTGAAAATATTTGAGGTGAATAAAGCTCTCGAAAAATCTCAAGGGTTGACATAGTTCCATTTGCAGTGTTACAGTTGTGTTCATTCATATTTATTTACTTCAGATCATGCCTGGAAAAATATGTGCTGTAGCTTCTTGTGAGAACAATCAAGAAACTGTCAAAAGAATGTGTTCCAACATAATATTTTATTGATTCCTAAAAGAAATGGATTTTATGGGTCTTCCACCATTTGCAAAGAATGGATCAATGCAAAAGAGCAGAAAAGTTCAAAGTTGAGACTTTGCTTCGATCATTTCACATTAATAGGTGAGTTGTTGACAACAAACTCCAGTGATATCTATCAATCAAATATATTTTTTGTAGGCCTTCCATTGATTGAAAAACTACAGTATCAACAATTAATTTGAGAAAAAAGACAAAAGTCTGCAACATAGCGAACAGATCGGGTTAAGGCCATCAAGATGGAAAAAAGCACAAGCATGGCTCCAAGTTTCAGTATTAATCCATCTACTGTCTTATTAACGTTGAAAACTCTAGAAGTTCCTTAACTCATTCCTCACAAGTATTATATGAGATTGAGCCTTCTTTAGATTCAACAGAAACTAGGCAACACTTTCATCGGAGGATGATGCTGAGGACCAGGATAAAAATTAATAGTTATAAAAGGAAATATAAAACACTCCTGCAAAAGTATAACAATTTGAAAATACTTAACATCATGAAAAATAATCAAGTGTGTGAGTGCAATGTCGACATATAAAAATAAATCCTACGAAAATCGAAATATGGCAACAGATAAGACATCTGCAGCAGCAAAATTGTTGGGAAAAGTTCAAACAAAAAATCAAAAAGTGTACTTGTGACATAGAAAAATGGTTCACTGGACTCGAGACGAGATATCGTTGGAATTCACTCTGAGGTATTACAGCAGAAAGTACTATGTGTTTCTCAAAAAGAACTTGAAATATCCCATACCATCAATTTTGAGTTTGAAGCTTGGGCATCCCGTAAAGAGATTGATCCTGGATATTTTTTATGTAATTCTAATACATCTAGTGTTACCTGGATCAATTATAATAAATCGCAACAATCATGGCATAGTCAGACATAAAAATCAAATAAAGTTTGGAATGACTTGTATTTTATTCTCAAATAATTGATTCAATTCTCTCAGAATCTCCTGTGTGCAATAGCTAGGTATATAAAATGAAACGACTTGAGTTGGTTGGTAGAAAATGAAAAATAACTGAACACGAGATTGTTCTATTTACAAAAATACTTCTTATATGCTCATTCATATTAATTTCACGTGCACTTAACTGAATAATCAACATTTATTTAATTATCATATAAATTTACAAGTTTTTTGCTTAAATTCAAAATTTTCCACTTCTAAGTAAATTCATACCAATAATCTCTTTTTGAATGTCTTCTTCAGAGGTAGGTACATTATCGAATGTCACCCCAGTTTTCATCACATAAAAATATCAGTGAAACTCATTAATTTTCTATTTATTAAAATAGACCCATCTTTCACAACCAATGTATGGGTTATCTACAGCAAACTAGGGCATCTAGAGTTCTAAAAGATCAAATAAGCAAAAGAAAATTTACACACCAACCAGAAACACCCAAAAAATTAATAGGTTTGCCTTATAAATACTGAGATAAGAGGTTTTGAAAACCGAGGAAAATGTATGGGCTCTTATGGCAAACCGACATCAGTGTAGGCCAGGTGACGTCACTCATAGATGGGGCGAGCGGGGGGAAGGCAGATAAAATCACCGAATTGAGCCATCCTTATAGTCTATAATCGTTGGAGACAACTGGCAGTAAACAATCAGGTAACCCTGATGTAGGTGCCAGGTCACAGGGACATCAAAGGCAACGAGGAAGCAGACTGCCTTGCCCAAGAAGGGGCAAACACACCATTTCCCGGCCCAGAACCCTTCCGTGGACTCTCCAAAGCTCACCTAAAGGCAGAGTTATGATGCTGGGAACCCGATGAAATTAAATTTCCTTGGAATAAAACGCCAAGACCAAGACAAGCGAAAAGGCTAGTGAGCCTATCGCCAAGTAAAGCTAAACAGCTTCTCGAGTTGGACAAAAAAGACTTGAAATTGGTAACGGGACTACTCACCGGGCACTGTCCTCTGGGGTATCACCTCAGAAAGATAATAATAATAGATTTCATTGCCTCAAACTACATGTATTACATTTTACACAATCGATTCAGAGGTTATGGAGTTTGACGACAAAAGGCAGAGTTCCGTCTTGACGGTAAGATAAGTTGCCGAGAGGACGCGCTCTCCCACTCAACCAAGTGATAATGAAAACAAATAAAGATTTCCCTAAATTTACTAGCTATTGAATACTGCAGATTGCAGACGATACGTGACTTCGTCGGAGAAGACCACATATAAGCCTGACACAAGAATTTTGCATCAGTTGAAGCCGACGACTGTCAGCTTGCAGTAGAGCAGGGCCATTTACACAGTCAGCGTAATTGAAAGGGAAAGTGATTCGCAAAGTGTAATCTTACATTTTTCAGTTAGTACATGTCGATTAGAATAAATGAGTTTCAGGTTGCAGAATGCTTTTTTGATAGCCAAGGAGACATGCTGAGTAAATTTCAATTCGTCATCCAATATGAGCCCAAGATTTCTCTCACAACTTGATAGTGTCAATAGAGCGTTGCCAAGAAATAGGTTTAAATTATTCCTGTTTCTTTCACGTGCTCCTTTGCGTCCAAATAGCATGGCTTTCGACTTAATAGGATTCATCGCCAAACAAAACTACTTAGATTCAATTCAAAGTATGAAGATCGGAATTCATATGCTCACAGGCCAGATGAATATCGCTCTCTTTGAAGGGCATGTAAAGTCGCGTAGTAATGAACAGAAAAATATCGAATGTGTTTGTGGAATTGAGAGGTATAGATAGTGTATAGAAGGGGCCCAAGGATTGATCCTTGGGGTTCTTTATATTATGGCTGGGTGAGATAGGATCCCCTTGAACAATATAGACTGAAATCTTTCAGTTCAGTTCATCATTATCTAGGGCAGCGAGTATATCATCACTCACCTTCAACAATGCTGTAGTACAGCTGATTCCTTTCCGAAACCCGGATTGAGTGCTAGGTATATGGAGAACTCATCAAGACACAGAATACTAATTGGACGCAAATCGTTCAGTCCAGCAGGCTTGGCATTTTTAGCCAGGGGAATTACATTAGATTTCTTCCAAACTTCAGTGTAAAATTTTTTCTGTATACAAAAATTAATAATATGTTCGATATAGTGTAGGATGAACCCCTACAGCATTCGATTTTATAGAGAGTAGCTTCTCGAATATTTCGTTTTCGTTAGTCAAGGCGAGGCTAAATGTGCCTACTTCTGTGAGTTTACTAGAAGAGAAGTGCTCCAAGGTATCATTGTCAAGCAATTCTTGTCGGTTAGAGGTAATCATCATTAGAGTTACCGACGTTTGCAGGAATATCTGCCTTTTTTTTGGAGAAAACATCCAAGTTACTAAGTTCTTTCCACATATTGTAGTTATTATTCAGTCTGAATTGTAAAGAAGACGGGCAAGTCAGAGAGTGATAGTTACCGCTACTGCGAGAACTTCGCGGAAACTGCAGAACATTTGCTGTGCGAATGCCCAGCACATTTCTGCAAGAGGCTTAAGTTATGGGTAGGGGCCTTCTTAACGCCCTCCGACATCAGGAACTTAGCTCCCAGGAAACTGATAAACTTCGCACGAAGTCTCAGAATCCCGGACCTCGAATAGACAAAGGGTCACGCACAAAAGACCTTATAGGTCGAGATGCTTATGAGGCTGCAGAGCCTGCACAACATCGCTACAATCTACAATCTGGATCGACAAATACACCAAGATTGTCAATGTTGTGGACAGAATTGAGCATCCCACATCATCTTTATGCTTGGGGTGGAGTAACGCTGCTCCCAAGAGTTGACCCCATTTGGAAACTATATCCACGACAATTATCTGTGGAAAAAAAGTAGCTGCAATTAATATGCTTGCCGTTATTGCTCTACTCGCAAACACATACATCTTCATAGGAGCTTGAATAGTTTGTTCTATACTTCCCCAACCAACAGGTAGGCCATGGAGTTTTGAGTTTGGATATAAATTTTCTCATTTTAATTCTGACTACTTTTCTAAATGCGTCTAAATAATAACCCTGTAAATGACAGTAGGTATTATATCTATGAAAATATTTTACTATCGTACAACTTCGGAATATTAGAACTCTATAAGCGTACTATTTCTTGAAATCACCTTTGAAAAATGTAGAAAATAAACGCCTTCTTTTATGTAGTACCTGTCAAAGGAAAGTTCGGTCTCTTCAAATGCTAATTGAATATGCTCTACAGGAATATTTCAAGCCGTAAACGGATGAGAATGTACGCATTGTGAGCTTGAAACTTAATACGCTATAATTGCTTTACAAGTGATTCTCATCCCACTGACGGAATTAGCATAATCAAGACACGGTTCTGAATGAAGTACGTACATATGCTAATTCCAATATTGTTTTTGATAATTATATTATTGACGTATTATTAATGAACATAACTTATCTTAATCAATAATTATTATCAACTTTCTCAGTAATGGATTTTCTTTGTGAATTCACGACGCTTATTGCTTGTTTATCACTCCTATGTCCCAGACTTACGGTACTTTTAGTGAACAAACCTCTTAATTCGTTTGCCACTCAAAGTGTGTGATGTTGTCCTACTTATTTTTATGATTTTGATATATTTAGTACTCGACAATGTTTGTTGAACAATCTCTTCTTCTCTTGTCTAATTTCTTCTCAGAGAGTCTGAAACAAAGACGCTCTCCGCTATTCATTTGTCTGTTCCTCCACATACTTCTTCTAAACCATGCAACAGATTTTGATTAGGATTGTACTATCATTTAGAGCAGGGTTGCTCAACCTTCCTGCACCTGCGTATACCACTTAAACTAAATATTTTATTAAACGTATAATATTTACTCTTCTGAAAGTGTTCAAAGGCTTTTTGAATTAAATTCCTGAGACAATTTCATATTTAATGGTTAGATATTTGTTTATTTATAACATGCTCACAATAAAGGAGAAATAAAAAAATTTCATTGGTATTAATTTACAGTTTTATTTATTACCCATAGGTCTAGAAACATACAAATAAAAAATTAGTACAAACTCAGCAAAAAATCAATCATCATATAAAATATACTTTTATAGTCATTAGTGCGGAACTAGTTGTTGTTGGCCTGTGATTATAATATCAACATTAGGAGTAATGGAACTTATCTTCACTCTCAAGTCCTTTTCAAAACTTATTCTGCTTGTATGTTTATTTTTTCTATACAAGAGTTTAGAAAATCCACTTTCAAACAAGTAACTCGTAACAAATGGCATTAAAAATAGCAGAGCTTGCCGGAAGATCGAAGGGTACTCGGTTTTACATCCGATCCAGATGGTAATAAAATATTTCTCTTCAAAATAATCTTCCATGGAACTATCTCCTGTAAGAGCGATGAAACTTCCTTTTAGTAACATTCGATGAGGTTCTCGAAAATGGATTTCTGATCCAGTCCACCCTTGAATAATCTTCAGAAAAATACTTCTTATTAATGCTTTTTTGAAGGCTTTTCAAGTAAACAATGATATCTGCAACCACATCTGGCATTGGAGATATTTCATTTTCTTCAAAAATTTGTGATAGAGAGGGAGTATTTTGTTACTGGCTGTGAAGGCTGTTGTGTTTGGTCCCTGAAGTCCCAAGTTCAGTGTGTTGAGTTTTTCAAAAATATCGGATAGATAAGCCAATCTTGACAACCATTCTTCATCACCTCTGGAGGAGTAAAGTCTTGAACTTGCCACCTATTTCTTCACACATCTAGGAGAATAATCTCTTGTTTAGAGCCCTAGCATTTATGAAGTTGATAACTTTCACTGCATCTGATAAAACGGAGAATTTTTCGGCATACCTTTAGCAGATCAATGGATGACACAATGCGTACTTTGCATTCAGGAGCAAATTCCTTTATTTTTGCTGCTATTCCTGTCAATCTTCCTGTATACAAGCCAATACACTTGGACCAGGGAATGCATACTTTGAGCACATACTCATCAATTATCTTAAAAATGAGTTGCGCTGTGGTATTTGATTCAAGTAGTTTGCAGAACAGAAACTCGTTTATCACTTCTTCATTAAAATCAAATCGTACGAAAACAAGTAGCTGCGCCATGTTTGTAACATCGGTGCTCTCGTCAACTTGAAGTGCAAAATAAGTGCATTCTTAGCTAGTTGTTCCTCAATATAATTAAACATATCGACAATTTGTCTCTTTACTGTGTTATTTGACAGTGGTATTTTTTGAATTCCTTTGGCTGCCTTGTCTTGGACCATATCCGCTGCCACAGCGGCCGGCAGTAAAAGAGTCTCACCGATTCTGTGAGGCTTTCCATCTTCTGCAAGTCTTAAACTAGCAAGGTATGACGCCTTTATCAAGATATATAACACGTTGAGGAATAGGGATGTCACTGTGTCACCTTAGAGTTACAATGTTGTATGTACATTATTGATAGTTTTGAGTCATAGCAAAAAGAAAATTCGTATGTCTTCCACACATCTACCATTGAAAGAAATGTTAAAGTAATTATTTTTTATTAAATTTGACATACTTGATATCCAGATTTCATATAAAAATATACGAAACTACTATTTACTAAGTTAAAGTATTTGAACAGGGTAGAATGTACACAAAAAACTTGTTTTATGTATATTATATTAATACTTTGACGCAGTAATGATTATTTCGGTAGAATGGCTTGAAAGTAATGTTCATCTACTTGCGGCATCCACGGGTTCATACTTTTAATGGCTTTAATTTTTTCTGCGGATAAAGTTTTCTTTTCGTTTGACGCTTTCGTAGATTTCATTATTACAAGTGATCTGGATTTCTGTAATGGTCTGATTGAAACTTTTTTCCAATTTAGTGGTACCATAAATAAGTTTAACAATAAATTCCGGATATAAACGTTAATGGCAATGAAAATTGTAGCATCATTACTACCAAATGAAATGTTTGTAATTTGTAATGAAAATGAATTGGAGACTTTTAAAGATAATAAATTCGTTGGACAACCTGTCGAGTCCGGTAGAAAAATTTTAGTGAACTAGTCTGGTAAAAAAAATTACAGGTCTAGTCTGGTAAAATTTTTCATTTCGGTATTCAATACAAAAAGGCGTTCTCCGTGATAAAATCATATATGTAAAATTGTTCCATTCCCATTTTTTCACTGTGAAATAAATTAATGAAGTTCGTGCATAGTTTACTCAAAGTGTTATATTTCATGCCAACGTGGTATATTCTCAGCGATGTGAACATCTCGAAATTGACCATCACAGTAACATATTTCACTGTATTCGATTCGACAACGGATTCAGCTCTGAAGTTCGAAAAGCCGATTATTAATTGGACCACAAACTTTAAGTGTGAATGCGGCAGTTTATCTTCCCTAATCTGAACACATTTGCGGGCTCTCGAGCATCTTGGGCAGGTGATGCAAACTACTGGAGATTTAATATGTTCATTTCCTGACCACAAATCCTCTTGTCCCAAGAGAACGGGTTATAAAATGATCAGCGGACTCTTGGTGGTTGAAATATTTCATATATTTTTCTTGCTTGTATTATGTGTTATGCAGTATTGAAAAGTGACTCTCAACAGATTGTTGGAACTCTACATCTTTTAAGATGCAAATTATCAGGTCAAAAGTGTCTATATTACGAAAACGTTAAAGGAATATTTTGGGAAATATATAGTTTCGTTAATACTCTTAGACAACTTGCAGAGCAAATTCTTCAGCTGAGATAGTATTTTCACTTTTGACATTGCTAGTTTTTCCTGAATTTTGATTTATTATTTGCCAAGCGGCTGTTTATTTTTAGATTCAGATATTGTTTTTTTATTGAACTTGACTTTTTCTTCATTAATAAGATTTTATGGTCTTTTTCAATTTGTTGAGTAGATCAAAGCATTCCCGTGTTCTTGTTACTTCAGCAATAGTTTGGATAGCATCCACTTGTAATTTTGAGTTTTGAACTTCGAGAGAATTCTCAACGAACGTATCAAAGGTTTTACCAGATATATTAATATTTTTTCTGGGAAATGATAGTCATAAAGTTCGGACAGGGATTCGATTATATAGGTAGCCTGTCCATTAGGATCTAAATGAGAAATCTGCCAAGTCAAATTGTCAATTGCAGCAGTAAAACTGAAATGAAGTTTTTTGTCATTGGTCGACATAAGAAGCCGTTGTCAGGTTTTGAAATTGAATTCTTTATCGTGAACAATATCCCTCTATGATCAGAAAAGTGAGGTTCGATGACTTCAATGTTCAGACTGTCGTCATTCAAATCAGTAAATAGATTATCTACCCTAGTTCCACCAGTTTTTGTCACCCTGGTATCACCAAAAACTTTTTCCTGTATGCCGTAGGAGATAAAAATATTTCTGCATTTCGTTGTTTTATGTTCGTCTATTTTAAAATTATAATTGAAATCACCGACGACCACTATATTATTATTGGATTTAATTTTTTCTGATAAAATTTTGTCCAAATTAGTTTGAAAGATATTAATATCACCATTAGGTGACCGATAAGTAAACACGATAAGTGCTGCCATGGAGACAATAATAATAATATTATTAATAATTGGCTTTTCTCAGGTCAAGTGGGCTGAATTCGGAAACCGAGGGATTCATAATGGTCTGCCAGGATGGTGTCTTCAACACCCTCGTCTACCGTAGTCGCGTGATGGGTATAGAGGTCCCTGACACTAATGTAGAGCGTGTTGTGGGGCAGCTGAGATTATGGTCTGTCCAGGTTATGCAGTCTCAGCCTATATCCACAGACATAACGCGGCGTTATGAGTGTTGTACTACCATATAAGACACTCGTTCGGTATAGACGAGACACCGATGTTGCCCGGGGGATATTGAGTCCATTGTGGAGACTGAGAAGTGCCGAATCTATTGTATCAGAGCTCAGGGCCTGACTGGTACATTCCTCATGAAAAAATAATAATTCACGTTATCGGAATAAAACACAAATTGTGGATAAATATAAAAAATTTCAAAAGACCAATGGCATTTCTTTGTTTCATGTATAAGTATTGGGTTATATCCAGGGTCATTTCAGCCAGAGCTAGACTGCGGTCCCAGATATAATGATAATAGCGCATAGATTTTTGCAGGCTATGGCAATGGAGAAGACAACGACGAGGATGAAGACCTGATCATTTCGAAATTATTGGTAAACAAGGTCGACGAAGATGAAAACTTGGAAGAGGGAACAAATTGCAAAAAGATAGTGATATCAGTGAGTCTGGATCATCTAAAGGAATCGAAACGGAAGAAAGACATTAGTAATCAAAAAATCGCGGATGATGCCTACTGGGGATAATTCTGCATGAAAAAAAAAAAGAGGATTCTCATTCTACTTCATGGTGAAGCGGTAATAAGTAATAAAACACTGGTACGTATTGAAAAATCGTTATTTAGCAAAATAAAAAAAATTATCGATTTTGCGAATTATAGAAATTTTCTGAACTTGACTCCTCTGCAACTCGTGAACTATTCATCTGATTGAAAAACATTTTCCACAAAAAATGCCAATAATTTTTTGTTCTATAGTTGTTATAATAACTATTTTTGACCTGGGTGGCACTGGAGAGGAGATATTCCGGAAAAAACGGTTTTTGGTACCATTTTTCCAATATGGCGACGCGAGCGTCGGTCGCTCAAGGTCGCAAACTCGGAATATTAATTGGGACATCAAACTGTACAAATCTACTGAATTAGCCGTCTTCTTGACCTCTTGTAAGTCAGAACCTACCCATTGCCTGTCCTAAAACTGATGTCAATATTATATACACTTAAACTATTTCGTAGTAGTGTTTTCTTACTACATGTTTCTATTCTCATGTAAAACAACATTTCTCCTAGTAGACCCAGATTCGGAATCTACATAACAGTGCACATTGTTACATTTTAACATAAATTACCAATAATACCGATATTTATCGCCAATAATAGTTCGTCCCTGATGATTATCAATCATAATACATGCGGAGTCATAGCCCATTGAATTGTAAATGGAGATTATAACAATAACCACCACACAAGTTGCCTGCATATTTTAGGTTCGTTAATAAGCCATTCTAGTGCGTCTTTGAATCGAATGTGATTCGTTCGCCGTCGAATTTATTCCAACTGAAAACGTAATAGACGGTATACAGTAAAGGCGAGTTTTCGGTCTGAAAAATTGTTTTATAGTTTATTAAAATTTCAATTTCCTGTTTTAATTTCCTGAGGATATGAAGAAGAAAATGTCTGTTCCATCTTTCATTTTACAGGGTGTTATTAATGGGGCCTCAACCTAACTGTTGACAAACTTGTAGACGATACCTATATTGTTTTTACTAAACGATTTTGAAACACCTCTCATTCTCTAGATTTCTGTAATTTCGGCAACAGCTGGTGCGCTGTGTTACGGACTCAAATATAGAGAATATTGAATATGGAATGCCACAGGGATCAGTTCTTGGTCCAACCCTCTTTCGGCAAAGATCACTCATTTTATAGACGATAACACCTTCTTATGACATGACAGTGCAACAAATGCATGAAAAAATAGAGAAAAACATGATGAGACCAAACTCTTCAGTATTGTACTTGGAAGAAACCAATACTTACCACAACACTTCGCTGCCATCTTCTAGAAATTTCAATTGCTAATGACCATATATGCAAAAAACAATATCTAGGTTTTTCGGAGTAGATATTGGATGACATCTGATACCCCTATTGAAACTATCTGTAACAATAACAAGCTGACATCTGGATGTTGCGCTATACGCGTTATCTCCAATGGGTTAGGATACTCAGCAGCAAAGACTTCATACTTTGCTCTAATTGAGTCTCATTTGAGGATTGACATTGCATTTTAGGGGGAATGCAGTCAATATATACTTCAAAACGTATCCGTACTACAAAAAATGCGCCACATCTATCTTAGCCGCTGAGTTGAACCAAGAGTTTTATGTAAAGAGTCATTCAGACACAGTATATTAACAGTTGTAACCCTTCATATTGTGGAACGAGTCAGCTTCATTCACAAAATCAAAAACCTTCTTGAAACGACTGATTCTACAACTCAGCACACTACCAAACAACAACATTATATTATCAAGACCTACCAACACTATGGTAAAAGACTTCTGTATCTACAATGGTGTGGAAATGTACAATTACCTGCCTCCTAGTATGAAGAATATCACTTTCCCAAGAAATGGAAATTTTGAAGCTAATAGTTCTCAAAACAACTTTTTTTCCCAACGGATATTAAATTACATGTATAATCAACCATGGAAGAAGTAGGGCTCCAAACATCATCGAGGGCCACATTATCACTGTATATTGCTAAAGGGATTGTGTGGGTCTAAGTCCTCAGGTTTTGCCAAAGACTTAGGGCCATTAACCCTGTCAACAGTTATTCCAGAAGTTTACTTTAGGTGAGATTTGAGTCCAGGTTCAACCAGAAGTAGTTCAACTCTCCTAACTATCCTGGTTCCTGTCAAACTAACTGTTATTATTTTTTGGGTTGCCCTTCACGATATCCTTCATTCACCACGTACGTCTGCGAGGACATCTTCTGCAATTTCAAGGTGTTCCCGTTTACGGCAGCTCCTCAAGCCCCAATTTCTTGAGGAATTTAAGGATTTTGAGGCGGTCTATTCATGGTATTTCTCCCAATCAGCTGGTGTTTTCCCAGTATATTCAATCTCTTGTGATGTACAGCATAACACTCCATCAATTTATGGTGTGGTGTTTCTGGATGTGCCCTGTAAGAAATGCGATGCCTTATCACATCAGATACGAAAAGACTTCCATGTACTTCTCAACCATTGAGTCAGTTGGACTGACTGAAGCAACAAAAATGTTATCGAGCACGACAAGGTCAGAACAGTTATTGAATCAACTCAAGAAAACATGGTGCCATCGAACATACTAGCCGATCTGAGCTCATCAGTACAAAATCATCAAACCCAAAAATAACCCACCAGTCAGAAAGCAATAGTGATTGGCACTGATCCTAATCGATATCAACATTTTTTAAACCAAACTTTCCGGAAGTAGAGCCAGTACCGTGGGACTTGGAACTTTCCTGTCTCAGATCCAAGAATGACAGAAGAAAGCCATTTGTCATTTCAGCAAGACCCTGAGTAAACCTGAGCGTGATTATTGTGTTACCAGGCCAGAGCTATTCGCTGTCATCAAAGGAGTAGAGCACTTCTGCAAGTACGTATATGGAATACGATGTCTCTTGAGAACTAACCATGCCGCCCCAAAATGACCAAGAGGCTCAAAAAATTCGACTTCGAGATCAAACACTGAGCGGGTACCAGCCATAAGAATGTGAATACCAACAGATGACTTCTCATATTGCCTACGAGCAGAAGAGAAAGAAGCAACACTTTGTAGGATCACGGCGAATGGAATAACAACAACATCCAAAGAATCAAGAGAAAGATCCAGACCTGGCTTCAGTTATCGGCTCAATGGGATCCTGTAGCGTGTGTTAGATTCCGAGGATGGCGGAAAGGAAAGGCATCAAACAGTACTATCCAGGAGCCGAAGACCGGAAGACATCTGAGAGTGACGAAGACCCTCCAGAAACTAAGGCAAAGGTTTCACTTGGCCAATTACCAAACTGACGCCAAAGACGAGTGCAGAAAGTGTCCTGTATGTGCTGCCAGCAATGGACTTTGAACACGACCTGAAGCCCTGATACCTCAGTACAACGTAAATAGCCCATTTAAAAGGATCACCATTGACATCGCTGGTCTGTTTCCACAATCTGACCACGGTAATGAGTACATACTCAATGCCTTACCTAATCAGGAAGCCCACACCGTTGTCGACGTCTTGGTAATGGAGTGGATATGTGGATTCGGTGTGAGCCACATTCGGACCAAGGCAGAAATTTCCAAGAGTCCAACCTGTTCCAAGAGATGGAACATGGTCAGATGCTGATCATCCGGAAGACAAGAACCACGGTTCTGCATCCACAATCCGATGGAATGGTGGAAAGGATAAACGAAACGATTAACCGTCACCTGTCCAAGGTAGTCTGTGACTATCAGAAACATTGGAACCAGTATTCCATCTGTTCCTGATGGCCTATCGTTCCGCAGTACACGAGTCAACTGGCCAAACTTCTGCTAGTATTATAATGGACCGTGCGCTGCGACTTGCCTGAGACCTGAAGTTTGGGACGCCACCAGGACAAGACACTGCGGGAGAGAACTACGCCAGTAAACTAGGTCAGAGAATGGACGACATCCATGAACGAGTTCGTTTGAACATTTAGAGTGCTAGCGACAAAATGAAGGAGACCTACGATATCAAGGCCAATGCTGGTGGATACCAGACAGGTGATCTTGTTTGGCTGTACAACCCCGAACGTTGCCGTAGACTATGACCAAAGTTGCGGAACTTGTGGGAAGGTCCGTACAAGATTATGAAGAGGGTGAATGACCTCGTCTTCCGAATGTATGAGCCAACACGAGGAACACCAAGGCTAGTTCACTTCAATAGGTTGTCTCATTATGCAAGAAACCACGGCCAAGTCCACACCCTCAGAACAGCGAAGGGTGTAATGACGTTCCAGTCGTTCATGTCCCTGTACTCATACGGACAAAAAGTTCTACATGGGGTAACCCGAGAGGAGCCACGAGACCTTTTCGACGTGTTTCCTTAGCTCACTGTGTAGCAAAAGATGTCCAAATAACCAGAGGCATGGCCGTGGTATGTTGAGTCGACTTCAGGAAGTACGGAAACAGAACCGAGATGTTGGAGGGGTGCTGCAGCTGAGAAAGAGTCAGAGAAACATCTACTATCTGGCTACCAAAAAACATTCTCTACATAAACCGTCCTATGAAGATGTCTGGGAGAACCAATCCAGATTGAACGATGCTGAACCAGAATTTTGCAAACCTGGCAATCTCTAAATTGTCCTGTAGGATAGATGGCATGGACTGGAGAGTTATAAGAAGCATGTTGGAGATTATATTAAGATCCAGCGGCGTCAAGATTTTGGTGTTCTGTAACCATCTTCCTGGACCCAACGTGAAGACTGTGGAGTGTTACTTCCATCGAACTTCAAGGTGCAGACATGGAGAATCTTGCAGGTATCGAAACACTCCAAGGACGAAATTTCGGGATGAAAAGTCTTAAAGAAGGGCGCAATATGTCGACCCTGAGGCCGGACCTGGCTGCGTCTGTTTGGATATTTACACTCAATCTGCCGGGTGATCTTATCTGCGCTCGATTACGGTACACCTATGACTCATCATTCTATCCGCATCGAAAATGTACAGAAGCCATCTGTACGAGTCGAATACTCTTGATAGTTCGAGAATGGTAAAAGGAATCTACTTGCCGGTTTATTAGATGGCAAGAGAGTGGCAGTTGCGGAGAAAATGTTATTTCGAGAGTTCGCAATAGACAGAGTAGCGACAGTGATTACTATATATGTTTTAAATAAATTAAGTCATTTTGTAAATAAATTAGTAAATTATAGTTGAGTGCATTTCTACTACCTACAATATTATTGTATTTTCAGGCAATGAAATGAACTTGATATAATGTATCTCAGTTAGGAAAGAGCAGTATTGGGTTTTAGCCGCATAAGATGAAACTCTTGGACTTGTGAAGGTGATATGCTCCTCTTCCTGTTCACTGAGAATAATACTCATTCGAGATACAGGAGACCACCATGCTACGGTTATTGTATATTGGCTTTATCTAACGTGAATATCAGTTTCTGATTAAGTAACGCCAATATGATAGCGACACTGTTTAATTGCTACCACAAGGAAACTGAACCTCCATAAATATCCGCCGGGTAGTGTCCGACTTCATAGCGAATTTGCAAACCGGAGATTATTGAATGGGTATCAGTTACCGTAATTAAATTGATTGTTATGAACAATAACTTTCTGGAGACTGAGGCTGTGTTACAGGCAACGCGGAAACGTTTCATTATTTCCTCCTATGGCTACCGGGGGCACCAAGGAAGTAGCACACATTTATAACTTTCGTAATAGTCAAGATAATGAAATGAACTGCAGTCAAAACGAAGTTTATGAAATCGTCCATAAGAAACGTTAGTTTTGGTAGTTTGATATTGAGACAGAACGGCTCAGGTATCGGGTTAGCAAGAAAATAAGACGGAATTCAGCTTCCAGGTGATTTTCATTATACAAACGTAGCACCAAAAATTTAAAAATATTTAACATAACATAATTTTACAATAATCACCCTCCTTATTAAAAATATGAAACACCAGGCTTACGAAACAACAACAACAACTGTTATAACTTGTACAAAAAAAACATACAAAAAATTAATCAGATCCGCGAAGGATATGTATTACAATAACAAAATTACAATGGCAACCTCAAAACCTATAGATACCTTTTATGAGCCTAACCTTATTAATTATTACTACAGTTCAGTTGCTGAAAAACTTACGGAAAATATATTCACGGTATATGACCCACTAGATTACCTGAGGGGTATATGACAATCTAATTCTCCACGCAACTAATGTAACTGAATTGAAAGAAGTTATTTCTTCTATAAAAAATAAGAGCACGTCTGGGTTAGATGATATTTCAATAAAGATATTTGAATGCCTTCCTGATGATACGCTTGGTTCTCTTGCACTAGTCATAAATGATTCATTTGAAACAGTTATTTTTCCGACTTTCCTGAAAACCTCTATAATAATTCCTTCACTTGCAAAACTAGTAAAAATAAGAATTATGGAATTTTTGACGAGTACTCAATAGAATACTGCGGATCAGTTTGGTTTCCAGAATCAAAAGAGCACTAATGATGCCATCCACAGATTAATGTCGATGATTTCAAGAAACATAAATGATGAAGAAGCTGTTGCAGCGGTGCTGTGCGATATCTCGAAAGCATTTGATTGTATGGACCACAACATTTTGCTGTGGAAGCTAAATCGATATGGATTTGCGGGAGTCACACTGAAGTGATTCAGATCTTATCTCTCAGAAAGAAAGCAGTGTATAAAATTATCCACTACCTCAGATATAATTTTCATTAGGTGTGGAGTACCCCAGGGTTCTTTACTTGGTTCTATACTTTTTCTGTTGCACATAAATGACCTTACAACTCTCCCAATTTCTGGAAATTAACCGTTGTTTAAAGACGATACAACTATTTTGTGCCATCATAAAGGATAGACTTTACGAAATAATGTGTAGTGATATGGTCGTGATTATAATAATAATAATAATAATAATTACAATAATAAATCGACTTTATTCATCATCAAACCCAATATAAAAAAGAAAAACAAAAATACCTATTAAAATACGCGAAAAAAAGGAAAGATGATGAACAGGCGGAATATCAGCAGGTGCTGTTTTTCAACTCAACCTTAACATAAATGTTATTCATTCCAAAAGTTAATATGAAGGTACACAAATGAGCTTGGTTCGAAATTCGTTATTACCATGTAAATAGCTGAGGTCATACTTTATTTTTATGCTTATTATTTCATACTTAATTGGACCTTCAACCTTTTTTTAAAGTTCGAGAGAGTGTAAGATCTGAAGTCACTGGGCAGTTGATTATATAACTTTGGAGCATTATATGAAAAACTACGGGTGAAAAGGGCAGAGCGGTGTTTGGGAATAACAAGTAGATTTTTATTACGAGTCTCAAACCTATTCAGAGAGGAGAAAGTAGAAAGTTTGTTGAAAAGGTAATCTGTTTTTTTGGATATTAAGATTTTATGTGTGAGTGTTAAGAGATGCAGCTTTCTGAGGGTCTCAACCCTAAGCCAACCTGACTTTTTCATTTGAATTGAGATATGATCGTATTTGCGAATGCCATAACAAAGTCTCAGGCATGAGTTTTGTATACGTTGTAGGCGAAGAGCGTCAGACTGCAAGAGAGCAGGTCCGTAAATACTATCACAGTATGAAATTTTTGAAAAAATCAGCAATTCGCACATTTTCATTTTCAATTCTGTAGGAAGAATATCGCGATTTGAGTACAATTGCCTCACAGTGTTATATGAGCTTTGACACAGATAGCTTACATGTCTACTGAATCTTAATTCTGAATCAAAGAAAACTCCGAGATTCTTATTTTCCTCCAATAATGGCAATTTGTCATTTCCAATATTTACTTCGAAAGTTTCTAGTGCAGTTTTCCTAAATTTTTTAGCTCCAAAAAGCAATACTTCCGAGTTTTTGCGCTGAGTTTCAATTTATGCGCAGAAGAGATGTCTAGTATAGATTTAAGATCGCTAATGATATTGCGTTGAGCCTCTTGTAAACAATGGCCGTGGAAGGAGAAGTATATCTGTGTATCGTCTGCGTAGTGATGTATTGTACATGTTGTGACCGATTTATAAAAGTCCGAAATATACAAAGAAAAAAAGTAAAGGTCCCAGAATAGATCCCTGAGGTACCCCCTAAAGACACCCGTACTGGCCTGGACACATCTTCGTCTAGAATAACACTTTGACTGGTGTGATTCTAATTTCTTTCTCTAAATACTAAAAAGACTAGTGCCATTTCCCTCAAAACTATCAGTAAATAAGGACTCAGCAAAATTTTTAGGAATTTTCCTGGATAAAAATTTGAAATTTGAGCATATCAGAAACTTGAACAATAAGTTGGCATCTGGTTGCTATGTTCTGAGAGTTATTTCCAATCATTTTGGGGGGTGTGCAATTGTTTCAGTGAGTTTTCAATCTGCAGAAACGAGCGATTAGATACATGTGTAAAGTAAAAATTAGAGACCTAGGCCACTCTTTATTAAACATTGTATCCTGACTCTTTTATCAATATTTATAATAGAAACAGTCTCATCAATCCACAAAAATAGATTGGATTCCGAAGTAAATGATGTCCCCTATTTTACTTGTCAAAATGAAAACAGTCTAAGGCTTTCCAATCACACGACGAATTTAGTAAAAAGCTCCCTGATTTATAATGTGGTTTAAATGTACAATAAATTTCCTAATGAAATTAAGAAAAGGAGTTATAAGATTTTCAGATAACTGACAAAAAAACTACTTAGTGATGAGGCTTATAGTTTGGCAGAGTTTTTTGACGACTCGATAAAGTATGTCTTTTTCAGCCATGATTATTATGTATACACCAACACGCCTGCACTGCTTTCATTCGGCTATATTTTAGAATTTTAGTACATTAGAATTTTGAATATTTTGTTCCTGTCATATTACATGTTATTAAATTTTCATTATATTTCATAATTCAACTGTGACGTCACATGACAACTGTCATTCAGCCTGCTGGACAAACAAACCGAATTTCAATAAATAACAATGGTAATTTCATGAGATTATATTGGAATTTTGAGGAGATTTACATTTACACAAATTACATTCACCTCTTTATTTACCCTTAGTATACCTGTAACTTCGAGTATTCCAAGGGCAAATAAAGAAGTGAATGTAATTTGATTGAAATCATTACTCTTCCTGCTTGCAACGAGATTGTTTGTGAGATGGCTGATGAAAGTGATTATTTCAATACCTTGTCTGTAGATGTCCAGAATAGTTATTTTTGTATCTAGTGCGCGAAATGCTGATTGAAATTTGGGGATTGTAGTGATGCTAAGAAGGACTTTCCTAAAGTTCCCATGTATGACATTATAAAATATTTTGTTTATGTATAAGAAGAGTGCATACACGGGAGAAGACTTCAAAGCCTATGAAAGTAGTTAAGTCTGCTCTTCTAGTTGCCTTGAGTCCACAATTCAGCAAGAGGACTGATATTTTTTCTATTGTCGAAAATAGAAGAAAATCGATGGAATGAAACCTTATCTCTGCCGCTTCTACTTCCTCAAAAAACAATTTAAAATATGATATAAATGCACAATAAGTATCCGTTTGTTTGTCCAGCAGGCTGGATTTATAACTGTCATTTTCTGTCGTCTGTCAGATGTGCCCGCGGTCTATGAACATATGCTTACATAACCTTGCAATCAAAAGTGTTTGGATTTTCAGCAGTATTCCATACCTTCACCACAGCAACAATTTTTAAATGTCGTATGAGTTTGTTGCAGCTGCACGTTGTACACTAGCTTTGTTGCTATCAACAAAGCCAAACAGCAAAAAAAAATCGTAATTTTGTGTTGTTTGCGACTACTGCAACTACTGAAATAATAATCTGTGCAATAGACAACATCACTTTAGATAACAAAAAAACAAAACAACAATTTGAAGGCAACTTGAATTATTTTGTGGAAAAAAAGTATAAACTGTTATCTTGAACATATTGGCAGTTTGGGCATATAATATGAATGAATCTGACGGAAATTACTACAAAGATAGTTGAACCAATATGGAAATTTTAACCAAAATTAAGAAAAGACATTATTATTATATGAACTATAACATTGTGATTGACCCATACAAAGATGTGACATTTCAAGCCACTATATAGGAACGAAAAAAATGCTTACGCAAGCAAGCAACTATACAAAAATTCGGACAAGAGATTCATAATAATTATATACAGGTGGATGCGGAGATTCACGATGTCCTTTCAGAATGGGCTGATATCTGGCAGATCAACTCTGTCCCAAGTGGAAATTGGAATGCATCAGAGACGCATTCACAAGTTCCGCGATAAACCTTCTCGCTTATTCTAAGATCCTCCAACTGCTGTACATACCGGAGGCGGATCGGAGGGAAACCTTCTGGAAGAACATATATAAGTTTCTGCAATCACTCAATATGGATACTCGAGCCCTAGCTCAGTTCGAAGCATTCTGTAGGAGACTTCGTCAGCCTGAGTACAACAATCTGCACAATCCGAGAATGAAATTGGAACTGCTCTTAAACGGCAGAAGAACTTTGTTGCTCCAATCCCAGATGCGTTGAATAACTATTGGTGAAAGTACGCAACAGATTCCGGATTGATTTGTCGAGGGGCGAACTGTGCTAATCCCCAAAAAGGGAGATGTGTCCTAAGAGCTAAAGACCGGTAACATACTCGAATGCATGTTATAAGATGTTTATCCGCATCTTATACATGCGTATACTCTTCGCAGTTGATCCGGTGTAAGAACAGATATATGAGCAAAGAAGGTCAAATAAGGGATCGCTGACTGCAAGTAAAACCTGCTCATCGACAGATGTATCACGCAGGACTCCGTGCTGTTTAAGCGTAACATTTCTATATCCTGCATCTATTATCGCAATGCATTTGATACAAAATCGCATGAGCTCATCATGCATTTGCTCAGACGCTTTGCGGTACCCGATCCAATAGTGAGATGCATTGAACAGCTGATGCTGCTCAGGAGGACTCGCTTCACCATATACACTTATTTTATACTCACACAAAAATTTTATATTATATACCTGTTGTATTGTTAATTTTATAGCTATATCTATTATTTATATTCAATATTTGTATTTGCACGCTCCATACAAGTTTCGACTTTCGGAGTGAACACATGTTTATTGAAAATTTAATGTTTACTATCTTTGTTTACCATTTTTATTGAATAAACATATTATTATTATTATTATTATTATTATAACATCTGGTCAAATCCAAACAGAGAAATGTATCTTCAGAAGAAGTGTGTTTCAGGACTCCTTCTCATCAGTCCTTAAGGGTGGTGGAAGAGTATAGGCAGCTTATCGGAATGGAGTTTGGAATCGAAAAATGTTCCACGGTTCATTTCAAAAGAGGACGATGCATGAAATTTGGAGGGCACGTTCAGCTCATAGATGGAAGCATCTTACATAATCCTGATGCCGGAGGGACGTATACAACAACAAGCTGCTGCAACTTATATCCTCAAGAGGAGCTGCGACAACTCGACGAGTAAACTCGCAGAATGATGAATATTCCTAGGAGCTTGGTTACACTTTCCCAGACAACGAGAAGGCCATGTTTGGAGTTTCTACTTAATAGCATAGTTCTGAATTGTGCATGTGAAGTTATTAGGAGATTGGATTCCCTTCCCTGCATGGTCTGCGAAAAGCAGGGATTGGAGCATATATTTTCAAGGAAGTAACCCTTGCGGCCGATGAACTCGGTCTCGTATTCGACACTGAACAGAAAAACACGATCAGCAAAAAGCCCACGCCAAAGCTGCGGAGAATGAGAGTCTCATACAGCTACATATGGATAAGCCAGTGCATGGCGTCTTCTTCAAAAACATTGAAGATGTTGGCTCATACAGAAACCTGACCTTCGCATTTCTCAGGTCGAGTGGGCTGAAGTTGGAATTCATAATGACCTGCCAATATGATGTCTTCAACACCCTTATCTACTGTAGATGCATGATAGGTTTATAGATTTCTGACACTAGATGCAGAGCTTGTCGTGAGGCAGCCAAGACCATAATGCATTTGCTATTAGCCTGTCCAGCTTATGCATTCTCAGCCTACGATTGTTGTACTATCATTCTCGACACTCGTATAATATAGACGAGACTCCATTGTTACCTTATGCTCCAGGGGATATTGAGTCCGTTGTGGAGAACGAGAAATGCCGAATCCATTGTACCAACTAATTTCCCACCTTCAAACAAATACAAGCCAATAAACCTGATGTAGTCCTCCTCGACCATTAAATAGTAATATTTTTGTCATAAAGTTCTCTGCTCCTGGCGAAACGAACATGGTGCGAAAAGAGAGGAAAAAACGGACTAAATATCGAGTAATACTCTTTGAACTCTGCTGGCTTTACCTATACCGTTCTGTTTCAAAATGGTGGTTTCAATAAAAGCGGTGCTTGGTGGAATGATGGACATGCTGCTCTCAAATCTGGATATTATATCGGCTTGCCGTGATGCAGCAGAAATCTCAGACGAGAGAAATCAGAAGGTCATAATTCTTGGTTGACTCCGCCTACTCAGGTATATGGGTCTCGGACCCAGTAATAACTCACTCCACGGACGTAGGAGGTAATGACACACCAGCGTGCCCTACGAATATATCGGGGCTCCAGAAACAGGGCGTGACTGGGAACCTCCCGACTGAAAAAAATCTTTTGGGATTGACGAAACAAATGAATTCATTCGATTAGGTTCACCCTAATCCAAACGGGAGAACACTCTGGGAGTACTCGTTGGACAACAATGTTGTCATCGACTTCCCAGACACTTCCACGCATTTCCTCACGAATGGATTCGAGCCCTCAACCCTTGACTTGGTGGTGAACAAGAACGTCACAGACATTTCGGAGCTCCGAACCAGCTCTGAACTCATATCCGATCATGACCCGGTATTCTTCACAGTCAGTGGAGGACTAAACCCGAGAGGGAAAAGAGTCCTGTATGATTATTCCTCCACGGACTGGAAGGAGTACAGAAGGATCATGAACTTTCTTTTCATCAACTGCACCTAATCCAGATTTCCTACAATCTGTATTTCTTGAAACCAGAACAAACCTTATATTGAAATCACGATATTCAGTCACAATGTGGTTCGATAAACTTCAGTTTCGAGTAAATGATTATTTGGTCAATTGATTTTCGATTGAATGTATATAGTTCAAATGATTTCGACAAGATACCTAG
This sequence comes from Chrysolina americana, assembly GCA_958502065.1. Lineage (NCBI taxonomy): Eukaryota > Metazoa > Arthropoda > Insecta > Coleoptera > Chrysomelidae > Chrysolina > Chrysolina americana. The sequence goes on from OY293416.1 coordinate 10,560,941, forward strand.
TTCAGATCAAATTTCTGGCAACCGGCCGACACCTGGGTTTAGATTTACGAACAATCTTCTGAGGAAGGTAGCATAGATTATGTGCGTCTTCAGGCGAGGAAATATCTTTATTGGTTGCTTCATTAGTCGGCAAATATTCAACAGAAAGCAATTATTGTCCCCTACGACCGCTAAGTTGCATTTGGTAGATTTTCGGCAGAGTTTCCTCTGAGAACTATTTTGCAATTTCCTTCAATATCATTCTAGCCTTTGTTTATGGTTTCAACAATTAAAAATGTTTGCTAATCAATTTACAGACTATTTTACAGAAAATTGGCTAACGATGGACATGTATGTTCGATTATTATATCTTTACCCGTGCGTCATCATCACAATACCATAATTCTTAGCAGACAAACGTAAACGAATTTTGAATCGCTCATAGCGGTTGATAGAAAGAGATGTTCGATAGAGGATGTGTGATTTCTTCGATCATAAATTGATGACGCATGGGTAAAGATACAATAATCGAACTGTATTCAAAATTCTCCTATACACACATACATTTTATGGTTATACATGTTCCCTCTGTCAGCCAAGTAAGTAAGCATCAAATATAAAATAACCTCACCATTGTCATTCAGTTTGCATCACGAGCGTTGGCCAATCTTACGTACTTTCAGTTGGATTCAAATGGAGACCTTCACTAGAGGTCGCTAGTCCACGAGTCTCCAGTCTTTTCTTGATTTTCTTGATTGTACATCCGAACGAATTCGTACGGATGTATTTTCTGCTTAGGTTTGTAATTATCGGGCTAGATATCTCTCGCTATTGTATCAAACGCGATTTCCAAAACATGCACTGACTATCTTTTTTCTCTATAAATAAACAATGCTGTTTACAAAGATGACTGCTGCAACATAAATGGACTCTTTCATAGTTACTGCCATCTAGACGACAACACATGAACTAGTTTGCAGGTAGGAAACTCTGCAGAGGAGAAATAAATCAATAGTGTGTGGTTTTAGTAGTTTATCTTGACGTCGGCAGATGGCGAATGTTACACTATAAGAGTTCGAAAATTTTGAATCATTATTCCTTATAATTTCTGTAAAATTATTTGCGATAGAGAGCTATCATTGACAAGAACATAAAGAAAATGTTTTTAACACCCGTAGATGTCCCCATATACCAATTTTGAACAAGATAGAAAAAAATTCAGAAATATAGAAAAGATTTCGACTTTCAAATTTACGAAGCAAAATTGAAATAAGTACTGATTAAAGAAGAATGTAAAGAGTATTTGATGTGAATATGCTGGAATTTACAGTGCCTCCATTCTTCCTCTGGTGGAAACTCTGTAAGAAATCAGAGGGCGTTGCTGTATTCTGTCTAAGAATTTTATGAAATTCGCAGTGCCTCCTGGGTTTCTTATTATGGAGACCTCGGAAACATCATCATTCACAATATGCGGTTCCTGCTGAGACATATCTGCAAACGTTGAGATTCTCGCATCCTTCTCATTTGTTTTAGGAGACTCTTTTCTCTCACTCTGATATTGTCAATTATTCCTTCTGATCTGCTGTAATTGTGGATTTTGGGATTATAGCTGTTATAACTGTAACTACCAAAATTGAGCTTGTAACATGAAATCGTACCTAATAACCTTTCAATTTTTAATTCAATCCCTTCCTGACACCTCGCCTTTTTTCCCAATCGAATCCTATTACGAATCTTTATTATATTATGTTACATGATAAAGATACTGTTATTTTTTTCATTACCAATATCCCATACATCCGGAGGGTGAGCTGGTATGTCAGTAACCCCAGTGAACACTCCCCTCATTCGTGGAGTAAGTGATTACTAGGTCCGAGAATTATGTGCCCTGAGTAAATGGAGTGGACCAAGAATTGCGGCCTTCTCTTATTACTATTATTCTCATTATTAATTTCATCGTGTTTAACATGTTCTCTTGCATTATATGGTATAGTGCTATGCTTTTATATGCTTTTTTATTGTCATTAGTTTTTCGTTTCATTTTTATTCATTATTTTGACGTATAGTATTGTTTTCATTGAACTTGACTCTGGCGCAATCTATTTGCAAACAGCTGAATTGAGTCGATTGGTTACAGCTGAAATATGAATTAGCTGGATTTTGCATTGCCACCAAATTCCTATTTGTATGGTTGTTTTTCCTAACGAAGATGTGTACAGACCTGTTTCATGTTAGATTCTCAACTATTTCAATACGTCTTCTTAAAATAACAGAGGAACGCTCATTTTAGGGATTGGTTGATTTCTGGAATGAAAAGTAACAAATTGTTTAGAAAAATCAATCCCTACACAGAGTGAGTCAAGCGGTATATTTTTCCAGTAAACGACCTGGGAAGTATATACAGTGTGGTCCAACGAAAACTTAACACCTCGATTTTCCGGCTTTAAAATGAAAATGTGGAAAATCGCTCGGACCCGTCAATTTCTAATACGGGGGGGAACAACTTTTCCGCTGTTTTCATCCCCGTAACTTCAACCCCCTAACGGGGGTGAGCACAACCCCTTGATTTTGAATAGGGATGCGGGGTGTTGCGATACCTCATTTTGAAGATCTTATCGTGTACTATCTGACCGTAAAATTTCGCTCCAAAATATCCATCGATAACGAAAGGACAGGTAAAGTAGTGGAAGAGTACGTACTTTTGTGATTACTTTATTAAATGCTCGAAATGGGCACCATCCACTTCCATGCAGTAAAATAAGTTTTGCTGAAAACGTTCACGTACATTACTCAAGATTTCTGGTGTAATTTGACGGCATTCATTAATGATCCGAGTTCGCAAATCATCCAGTGACTCAGGCTGGGTAGCGTAAATCTTAGATTTCAGGTGACCCCACAGAAAAAAGTCCAGTGGAGCCAGATCAGGTGATCTGGGTGGCCACTCAATATCCCCTTCTTCCAATCCAGGCGTGAGGAAAATTGTCATCTAAGAACTAACGCACCGGTTGAACAAAGTGAGGTGGTGCGCCATCTTGTTGGAAAATGATCAGTTGATGGTCTTCTGCATTCTCCAATACTTGCACGAGGGCTGGATAAATAGCGTTCTCCAATAGATCGAGATAAATTTGGCCTGTGAGATTACCGGGTATAAAAAAAGAGCCGATTATGTGATTTCCATATGTACCCGCCCAAACATTTAATTTTTGGGGGCGCTGTGTATACACCTCACGAAATAATCTTGGATTTTCATCTGACCAATACCGACAGATATGCCGGTTTACAATGCCGTTAAGGTAAAATGAACACTCGTCCGAAAAACAGATATCGAACATGTAGTTTTGATTGCCGTTAATTATTTCACTGATCACTTCACAGAACTGGAGTCGGCGATCGGGATCATCCTCATTCAGTTCCTGAACCAATCGTATCTTATAAGGATGGAATTTATGTTGTTTCAGGATTCTCATGATTGTTGTGCGTGAAACACCAGATACATCGGACAATTTCCTAGTACTAACGGTCGGATCCATTGCTATATGACCTAAGACAGCCACGTCCCTCGCTTCGTCTCTTTCATGCACCCTCTTTTTGTTTCCAACTGAACCAGTAGCGTCAAATTTGGCAACCAGTTGCACAACGTAAGCAGCGGATACATTTTTTCCAGGATGTCGTTCGTTAAATAAAGCCGCTGTTGTGCGCGCAGAGTCGTTATTTCGGAAAAATAATTTTATCATTTCCACCCTTTCTTCTACGGAATACACCATTTTAATTCCACTACCAATTTACAATCGCTTTGACACACTTGTACCGTTCTTAAACATTCACGATAGACTAAGGTACAAAAACAAGGTCCGTCTAATTTTTTGGACAAAAAATTAACGACTCAATACCTTTGAAATGCGTCGGATACGAATACTATTCTCGAGATAAATTCCATATTGCCTCTTTCACTATTTTCGCTGTTATTTCATTATCGATGGATATTTTGAAGTAAAATTTTACGGTCAGATAGTACACGATGAGATCTTCAAAATGAGGTATCGCAACACCCCGCATCCCTATTCAAAATCAAGGGGTTGTGCTCACCCCCGTTAGGGGGTTGAAGTTACGGGGATGAAAACAGCGGAAAAGTTGTTCCCCCCGTATTAGAAATTGACAGGTCCGAGCGATTTTCCACATTTTCATTTTAAAGCCGGAAAATCGAGGTGTTAAGTTTTCGTTGGACCACACTGTATATGTCGATCTGAAGTACATTTTTAGAATAATATTATTTTTCCAAAGTGTTCGAAAACAGCGTGATATATCAAAATTATTTTCTTTTTTAATGGAACACCCTATAGTTTCTTGCATTTTTTAATTATTTGAGAGAAAATAAGTTGACTTTGCTGAAGGTAAAAATTTCGTACACCTGCTGTGGATAATTCTATTGATTTTGAATTTTGAAAATGTTACATTTTGACAAAAAGTTGGATATCTCGTAAACGGAGAGAGTTAGGTATAGGGACACTTTAGCAAAGTCAGTTTATTTTTTCTCGAAGAATTAAAAAATACAAGAAAGTACAAGGTGTTCCATTAAAAAAACACAATTTTTCATGTCACGCTTCATTCAAACACCTTGTATAAAAATAATTATTTTAAAATGTACTTCGGATCGACATACATATACTTCACTAGGCCGTTTACTGAAAAAATATACGGCTTGACTCACCCTGTGTGTATTATATTCCGCAAATATTCCACTTTGTTCCAAATGCCTTTGCCAAAGGACCCCGCACATTTCTTATGGGAAATGGCTTTCCGTGAATTTGGCTGAATTTTTGTATGTTGCAGTTAGTTATAAGCTGATCAAAAGTGTTCACATCCACAAAGCTCAAAAATGGACAGTTTTTGAAATTTGGAGCTTTGAAAATGGATTTTTTTAATTTTTTGGGATTTTTGCTCATCCATCTGAGAGTTCTCATTTCTTGTTGGGATGGAATTCGACTATTCGGTGCCTAGAACCCGAATGAGAAATGGTCTTCCTCAGTTATACTAGGCGCCAATTTCGAAAAATTTTCATACAATGCTCTACACTCTCTATGGTACAAATTCCAAGATTTTCCCTACAATCCAGAATGCTTTGGTTGTTGTTAATCATTCTGTTGTTAATTCTTATGCGCTGCATGGAGCTTTTTCAGCTAAAAATTGATTATGCCGTCAAAACCTAGCGATTTCTAATTAACTATATTTCCAATGGCTGCCTTTACTTTGTTTTCGTTCTTTATTATTATTGTTGTTATCATTATGAATGTTATTCTTACTAATATATTGTTTTCGATTCATCCACTCATTCATTTTGTAAACAATCATATGAATAATCAGTTATTTATATTTGTAAACTTTAATGTAACATTTATAAAAAATATTGTGTTTTCAAGAATTTGGGTGTAAATATCGAAAGTTCCATTCTTAGTTTGCTTTCAACACCTGAACTGCCCCATTCTACCTGGAAAGTACTATCACGTGTCAAAGATGTAGACATTTTCACGGATTAACTTGGTTGTGAGGGGCTATTATCCATTTCGAAACATTCTGAGGAAAATATCTTGGCACCCCATTGTTAGATTATCGAGATTTGTGAGAAACAAATCACATATAATATGTAAATGACATCAATAATGATATCAATTGTTATCTCTGAGGATACATGATTAAGAATTTTTCATTTTCCCTCATTACATATCGCTGGGCCTAGTTATGAATATTTTGGATATCATATTAGATATTATTGGACATCAGATATATTTGGAATCAATTATCATCGTTTATCTACAAAAAATATTCGAAATATGTCATTTTCCGAAAATATAAATTATTCTAGCGTCATCCTGAGCAAGAAAAGGTGTTTGGAAGATCTTGGAATTTGTACATCATTCCATGGACACTGTGGGGAGCAGTTTATGAAAAATATTTGATAACGGTGCCTAATATAACTGGGGAAGACCATATCTCAGTCGGGTTCTAGGCGCCGAATAGTCGAATTCCATCCCAACAAGAAATGAGAGCTCCCCGAAAGACGAGTAAATACCCCAAAAAATGGTAAAACTCCATTTTCAAAGCTCCATATCTCGAAAACTGTCCATTTTTGAGCTTTGTGGCTGTGAACACTTTTGATCAACTCGTTAAGAACTGCAACATACCAAAAATTCAGCCAAATTCACGGAAAGCCCAATCCAGTTATGTCTTCATTCCATTTTACACTTACATTCAGTTGACAGTGAATTATCTTTATTTCGTATAATTCACCTCCCAAATCCAACACTGCATCAGATGAATGTAGTAATTCCCTCAAGTCGCAAAACCTGCAACACTTCACTCCGAACTAAATCCACCTTAAAACGTTCCTCTCAGTTTCCCTAATTCTGAAATTGAACTTTCTTGTATATTATACTGAGTGTATCGGAGGCGTGGAGACCGAAGCGCAAGCCATCAAGTGATGGAAATTGTATTAGGGAGGGTCGCATTGAAAATGCAATTTCCTTTAGACGCTTCGGAGATTTTATGCAAGCCTTATCTCGAAACGCTTCATGTGAATATTTAATTTATTTTGTTATAAAGTGTGCTGTTTCCTTTTTTTTGGCATGGAGTGAATTAATTCGTTATTGATCGTTCCTATCTACAGATTGGCTCTACTTCTTTGAAGTGGTGAAATGGACTCAAATAGAACTACGATAACTCGACGTGAAAACTCGAAAAATTACGCATCTTCATATGAGCTTACATAATAAATCATCTGTTCCACAATTAAACTTCACTGAACAACGGGAATGCCTTGGACTTTTTAGTTTGAAGTATCAGCATCACAAAATGGTAGCAGCTGGAGCCTGTGAAATCATAAGGAGTTTAGATCGCCTTCTCTGCTTAGTCTGCGACCATGAAAAAGCAGGGATTTGGGCATTTTTTTTGAGGCAGCAACCCATACAGCCGATGAACTTGGACTCGTATTCGACTTTGAACGAGATGACCTAAACTGTGCCACCCAGCTGGAACCTGTTCAGCAAAAGGCTCACGTTAAAGCTGCGGAGGTAGAAGTACCCCTGCAGTTATATCACATCGCAGACCTCGGCTTATCCAAAAAGTTTACCTTTGCCTCCTTCAGGCATATCTGGAATGGAGGAATGGAGGCATGCTTCGCAAAATCGATACCTTCCTCGCACCTGAAGCTGCCTCACCCTGAGGCAGCCTCAGGGTGAGCCATCGACAGTCGATTTTTGGTCGGGCTCAAAGGCGCCTTGACACTCTCGCCTCGCGCTGTTTGTACCGTGCTTTGTCGTTATTTCTGCCGCGCCATGGTGGCGTGCCTCGCACTGACTGACGGCTCGCTCTGCCTCGCGTGCTTGCCTCATTTCCGTTCAAAATCACCCGTTGAGGCTGCCTCGCAAAGCTTGCCTCACAAAGCTTGCCTCGCGAGGCCGCCGCGCGAAGCTGCCTCGCGAGGCATGCTTCGCAAAATCGATACCTGCCTCGCACCTGAAGCTGCCTCACCCTGAGGCAGCCTCAGGGTGAGCCATTGACAGTCGGTTTTTGGTCTTGCTTAAAGGCGCCTCGACACTCTCGCCTCGCGCTGTGTGTACCGTGCTTTGTTATTTCTGCCGTGCTCAAGAAAAGTCGAAATGGCACAAGTTTATGGTGGAGTGTACAATGACATAAGGATGTCATTATGATATGCCATCAGCAGATAATAACTATTAAAATCCTTTCACAGGCGCTGGGAATGATTTTTTCCACTCATTTGAAATTCCTTCAAGGTCGACGGTAACAATTTTTTCCGCAAGTTTGTCTTTCACCATCTCGTGTTGGGTAGTCGAACTTTGAAAAAAAATTTGAGTTGCTGTTAATGAACTACAATTTGTCGAGGAAGCCTATCAAATCAATTCATGTTGCAAACTCGATAAATGGCGCTATAAGCACGTGGTTTACCAAATTTTATTTTTTAATTATTCGAAAAGGTATGATATGATGAATTGGTGATGAATTTCTGATCTCTGTGTATTTTTTGATATAATTTGTCCGTTGTGCATGATGACTATGCTACTTATTTTAGAGGGTAATTTTTATATTTTTTCAATTATTCTACAAAAATGTAAACTCCAATTATTCGGCATATCTGCCAAGGCTGAAAACTGGAATTTTCATAATCTGGTACGAGCAGAAACTGCACTGGATTACTATTTTAGTCTTTCATATAATGAAACTCTTTCTGAACCAGAGGAAGATAGTGATGCAATGAAGACTTGCTGTATGTAGTCTGAGATCACTTGCCTGATAGAATGAAGAGCTATCGGATATGCAGATTATGTTTTGCATGGCACATTGAGAAAAAAACTTGAATTGGCTGCTTTACATGCACTGTTCCCATCTGTTTTGATATTTGTTTTGAGAAATTTCATTGGAAATAATCACATTATATAGGGAATTGGTACATACATTATGCCATATTCGCAAACCATTTTAATTATTGCCAATATATATAATATATTTTTATATGGAGAGGAGTGAGGTCCAGAATTACCTCTATTCCCGCTGTTGGAGTCGACTCGACCTCATTGCTCCTGTTATACAAAGACATGCTAGTCTTTGCACTTTCTCCAGGATTTTCATTGTTATGGCGAGTTTGGTTCTGCCGCGCCACACTACTCGGACGGATATAACATAAAATATGGAGTGCCGTAGGGCACAGTTTTGGGTACAATATTCTCTTAAAAAGATGATAACTAGCCTCCAACAAATTTAGTTCACACGCAAATTTCCATATGGACACTTCTGTAAGCCAGACTCCATTCAGCTTTGATTATTGATTCAATCATTCTGTTGCTACTACGACTTCCCTCCGAAAGCTTAGCAGCACTCACATTGTTCTATAATTGATTTATACTATAGGACAGGGTATTTTTAGTATCTTCAGAGGACATTAATGCCATAGTCAGAGCTGATTTCAAATGTTTGAAGAACTATAATAACCCAAAGAAAAGTATGCCATGTTCTATATAAAGTGCAAAGCACCTTCCAAATATGTGCTTTCATGTGAATACGAATGGAAATAATAGATATTTCTCAGTGCTATGCCGAACAAGGCACATTTTCAGCACTTGTGGAGATTACCTTGTGCCCCTTCATACCGATTATTCTTTCGAAGCTTCGATATCAGACTGATGTGAGTTGATAGTCAGATGATGGAGTGACCACCTAGGCCACCAGATTTCAGTCAGTTGGATTTTTTTATGGGACCACGTGGATATAAAAATCTATGGAACTCAACCGGAATCGAAACTAATGGTTTGCATCATTCACGTTTCACGTGCGTATAACTGTTTCATATTTCGCAGATGTTGTTCAAATTTGTTGTACGTTGTGACTGTTCAAAACCAATCTCGAACCACAAATACACAGAATCCATATTTCCTTCTCGCATCATCAGATTCCTGTTGCGAATATACCGCAATTCTCCGCGACTACATCCACTCGTAAATCCGCGAGATGAAGCCTCATTATCACCAACAAAACTAATAAAATGAGGAAGAACCGGTGCTTCCAGCGGGATTACTGCGCCTCAGACGGGCTCGTCTCCACCTTATGAAAGGCAAATCGTTGTAAGAGAACAATCACTCGCTGCTCAGCAACAACAGCGGGGGAAGATTAAAAACCATTGTCGTAGCGATTGTTTATCACGCAAATTGCCGTATTAAGATGTTCTTTGTTTGGGACTTTCGACAACTAATTAAACGTAGCCGAGCTATGACGAGATTCATTATTGAATGAAGAGCCTACTTTGGTTCATATTAATAGCATTCTAGAAATTGAATGGAGTAACAGGTTATGGCATTTTGTGAAATCGAGCAAATTTTTTTTTGTATAGAAAGTAACATGAAAGATGATAGATCGAAATTGATGAAAGTTACTATGCATGAAAATTGTACAAACGAGAAAGAAGTCAATAATAAAATAACAGGACAAGTTAATTTTGATCCAATTATGGTTATGTAAGAAAAAAGTTAATGAGTTTCATGTATTTTTGTAATTAGACAGAGTAAATGATACAAATTTCGTGAATATACAGGCATGAGAAGTGACTAAACGCTTATATGTGAGAGGTAAAGATATGTGTGGTAACGATACTACAAAGATTTAAAAGGTAAAATGTATATCAAGAAGCTATAGAAAGATTAATAAAATATTATAAGAAGAAAAATACAAGTATTCACAACAATCAGAACGAGCCATATCGAATATCAACATGAAAATAACTTACTTGGAGAACAGGAAGTTATCTAGGACCATAGGCCCAGCTGCAGACACCACATCACAAAAAGAAACAAGTTATTGTTGTTATTTGAACTTTTCCCGTGTAAATAAAACCACAAACTTTTTCCAAAAAGAACACATTTTCTATGAACGATACTGACTTAACCTCACAAATCATATTGAACTGAAATCAAGTATTCCAACCCGAACATTTGAACATCTCAGTTCATAAACAGAAATTTGACTTCGCAAATGATTAGATAGTTATTGGAGTATTTGAATGGAGACGTCTATACAAGTGATTCAAACACTAGTACATCTAGTAAGGGAGCTTTAATCAGAGCATATGCCGAGGTAATCAAGGAACTAACAATATGTCTCGTAAAAGGGCGGCCCTGCAGCCTATTTCCACTGCGACCTCTGCAGATCTATTGTGGTTCCCTTGATCATTAGATGACTTGCGCTAGCTTCGTCCTTTTAAGTATGTTCAGGATCCCTGACAGTGGTTCTTCAACATAGCTTTCTGCCTCTGGGTATTCCGTTCCCTTCTGTGAAAACCTTGTCCTTGGTATTCCTTCGCATTCGCATAGGATATGCACGGAGTTTCCTTCTTCTGTTTGGCAAAACCTGCAGGTGGTTTCTACTGCCAGGCCCATGTTTTTCTTATGATCATTGAGTTTACAGTGTCCTGTAAGCATACCTACTATTGCTTTTACGGACCTTTTGTCCTTGCTCATTAGGTCTGTCGTGAGTGTGGACGATGGTTTTCTGAAAAACCTTTTTGCCTGCGTCTGTCCTGGGGATTGTTCCCACCAGCGTTGGGCCTGTTTTTCCACCCATTTGCTGATTGTCTTCTCAACTTTTGCCTTTGCTATGCCGCAGAATGCCATTTACGAGCCTTGTCTGGCCAATTCATTGGCTTTTTCATTCACTTGCAAAGAGTATATGCATGGCCTTAATGGGCTCATGATATATTTCATACCAACCAGGTTTGAAAGAACTCAGAAACTATATTTTTCAAATTGGCCGAAGTTTCATTGCGAATCGAACTTCTCCGCAATATCTGCAGTCTCGGAAATAATGTGATTAACTCTGCCTCGGTCTTTTCACTCGATAGTGTCCCATTAGAGACTCCATGATTTATACAATCGAGTTCAACTTTTCCAGAAGAAATATTTCCTCCGTAATCACGGACTGAAAATAGGCGAAATGAAAGAATGCGCCAAATGAACCAGAAAGGAATAGTTAGAGAGATAAAGTTCCCAATTCGCTTCCTCTGACAAATGAGATGAACGACTTTCACGGACACTACATAATTTCCAGTGTCTGGCAACGAAAATGACACGGAAAAGTCCTCGTCCAATAAATCCCGAGCTTTGTTTTTCCGCACGTCCAGTTCCAATTTCTCCATCGATGCTTTCCGGTGACGGCAATCTCCAGTTTGGCTCCGTGATCGGCCTCCAGAGGACGATGAGATGTATTGTACGAAAGGCTATTCCGCCCAACAAGCTGCAGTCGGGTCAGATACGGAGTCGCTTCTGATTACTTCCTCACTTCTGGCAGTTATCTTTGTTCTCCCCGTTTTGTCGGCCATTTGTATGCTTATTGCTGCGCTTCGCTTTCATTTCACACCGTGGCGGTGTAACTTAATTTAACTGGGGTACGTGTGTCAACTGTTTTTGTTCGAAGCAGCTACGGCTCACTTGATTGAAACGAACGACCGATACCGCTAAAATCACAACGGGAATATGAATCACTTGCAAGTTGCATCAAATCTTGAATGCTGAGTACAAGTGTTGATTGGAAAATCTTTCCATATCTCCATCCCGAAGGATCTGTCGACTGTATCTCCATATGTCATTCATAATATTGAACGCTAGTGGAGACATTTTCGAATACGCTGATTGATATATGAGTATGGGGTCAAAAAATGGATTAGCTGGCTACAGGAAGATCTTGCCCATCGGCAGATGTATCACTTAGGATTTCGTGTAGTATAAGCATAACCTTTCAATGGTCTGGACCAATTACCGCAAGGCATTTGATTCAACATCCAATGAGTTCATCATGCATTTGTTCAGATGCCTTGCGGTACCCCATCAAAAATTGAAATAGACTGGACAGTATGGAGGATTTGCTTTCACCATATGATCTGGTCAAGTGAGGGTACAAACAGAGTAAGTTATCTTTAGAAAAGGAATGTTTCAGGAAGGCTCCCTCGGTCCTCCATCTTCCACATATCACTTTTGCCATTGGTCGTTGCAATATGAAATACCCGTGGATACAACTGCGGCACCCCCAGCAAGCGGAGGCATAAGGTTTTACAAACTGAATTCCTCGGACGAAAAGGATCAGTCCTTGTGTGAAAGAGAACAACACGTATGCTACCATACAAAGCGCCACGTTATCTCAAAAGAGAACAGGGCGGGGACTATGGGAACGGGACGTTCAGCTCGTGAAAGCATCGTACGTTATTTCAATGTCAGTATTCTCACCTAGGAGTGGGACAACGCCTTCATCAAGAAAGAAAAAATCTCTCCCCTGCAAGAATCAGCGACAGATCTGATCATCAGAACTGTCGGAGGAAAACGAACTCGCTGCTACTAATATGCTTCTTGTTTCGATTCTATTCTAATCCTTTGGAGTAGTGAAATGGAATCAGGACGTAAAAACTCTCCATATGATGCATTCTGAATCGTCTTTTACATAGTTACAAACAAAGAGACTGGATTTTTGATTTTGAAGTGTCTACGTTACAGAATGATACTGGATGGAATATGTAAAGGCATCAGCAGTTCAGATCCTCTACTCTACATAGTCAGCGACCATGAAAAGGCAGGGATCGGGGGATTTTTTTCTTCAGGTAGCAGCCCGTGCAGCCGATAAATTTGGTCTCGTATTCGACACGGACCGTAAAGCAGAGAGCTCACGTTAAAGCTGCAGAGACAGAAGTACTCCTACAGCTACATAAAGAGCAGGACATATTATATTTTTCTACAAGTAAATTGGTACAATACGACATGAGGATAAGTCAATATTTGGGGTCTTCTTCACGAATATCGAAGACTGAGACTTATCCAAAAATTTGACCTTTGCTCTCCTCGGCTGAAAAAATCATCATGGTATATTCAACACCCTGGTCTGCCGTGGTGGCGTGATGAATATAGAGGTCCCAGACACTGGATTTAGAGTGTGTCATGGGACTCCTGATATCATAATGCATTTGTTGCAAGCTTGTCATACTTATGCAGTCTGAACCGATATTCACAGGCATAACGCGGTGCTACCGATGTTGTAATACCAGTTACAACCCTCGTACAGTATAGATAAGACACCTAATTTACCTTATGAAATGAGTCCGTTGTGGAGAATGAAAAATGCCGAATTTATTGGTACCATTCATTTACCACCCTTAGGCAAACACAAGCCAATAAGCCAAAGTAGGACGATTTTCGTCACAGAGGAGGAATAACGTCCAAAAAGAGGAGGAAGAATGGACTGCATATCAAGATCTACTCCTTACAGTCCGCAGGCTTTACACATACCATTCTGTTGAATCGGTTGTTCTGACCGTAGGGATACTTGATGGAATGATGGACACGCTGCTCTCGAGTCTAAAAATTATACCAGTTTCCCGTGATGCGGCAGAACTCTCAGCCGGAAGAATGCAGAAGGCCGTTATTCTTGGTTCACCCTGCCTTCTCAGGAAACATCGTAATAACTCATCTCTCGGACGTGAGAAGTGATTATGACACACTAGTGCCCTCCCCATGAATTGAGGTACAATAGAGAAAAAATAATAATGACAATAATGAGTTTTTATCCATGTCGACCAAAGTTATTACATGAAAAGGCGAAGAATCGCTCAATGAGCGAGCGCTATTATTACTTGACCTGTGGATGGAGAAATAAACATTCCATTCAAATACAAATATTGAAGTGATGATGGGCCGTAGTGATTGTGATGGTGGAGCGCTTACCTCTCAATCACAGGGGCGTGGGTTCGATTCGCAGCATGGTCACTGGTCTCGTGCTAGGAATCGCACGTTAAAAGGTAAGACCTCGTTAATCCTTGGCTTGCACAAGGTTAAACTTCTGAGGACTGTCGTTCGTAGAGGGACGACAGCTGGTCAACTGAAAAAACAATTTGAAACAATAAAGAAAACATGTAGTATCAAATAGCATTCTACATTTTCATCATCATTATTTGTGTAGCATACGTTTAATTGAATTACCTTCTTGAAATTAATGAGAAGGTAGTTATACAAATCTGTTGACAAATACAGGCATTATATTTGGACATTTTCAAGTAGTTCGAAAATGTCCAAATAGGATGAAACTGCAGTAACATTAGAGTTAAATAAAATATATGGAGTTTCATTTATCATTTTTCATTATCAGATGGTTCACATGCATGTTTGGCGAATCTGAAATCTGAGTTAATCGACAGTCCCAAGTTCTTTCCAACAGAAAATATAGGAATACTTCCTTTAAGATCCGTTTATATAAATTCTTCAGCATTTTTATGGCATCAAAGGAAAATAAGAAATATTCTTGTGTTTATCAGCATAGTGATGGATGGTACAGAGTTTGTAAATCAACTCTTGAAAAAGAAATTGTAATCGTTTTTTTTAATGATTGAAAAGCATTGATTCTAAAATCACTCACTATATCTGATAGGAGATAGGTGGGTTTCCACACGAGCCTGAGTTATTGAATTTTTTTTTTAAATTCACAAATATTTTTTTTTATTTGTTGCCTAATTTTGAATGCCACTGTATGAGGTCCCACTCTATGGGATCAACATTATTAAATAAACTATTTTCCCATCAAACCTTCGGTAATCATGAAAAGTTATCAATGCTAGTTTTGATCTTGGATATATTAAATTTCTTGATGATCGTTACTAAATGAGTTGCAACAATTTTTTATAATTACATGAATGCCACATAACTCTCAGCTGTAATCGAGAATTTATTTGCCTGATTTTCAGCCAAAAAAAAGCGATTGACGCAAATCCTCGTTAGTAACACCCAATATAGTTACAAATAATCCTTCATCGCTACTTTTCTCCTATTTCTAGTCAATCCGATGCTATAAAGCCGACTATCTTCTCGTAAAAAGAGAAGCGATAAATCTTGCGAGACGACGATTAATGGACCATCAGATCACTAGATCACGTTTATTACTAGCAGATGGTAGAGCTTCATATACATTTTATTTGACTATAAATATTTTTATTTGTCTCGAATAGATCTGTGTCAAGTGGTGTTTATGAGTTTTACTCTGGATTGGGTGTACGGTAAGATATTATTTTGTGAGAGTATGATGATCCGTGATCATAATGAAGAATATGTTTCAGTATTATTCAATATCAGATGAGGCATCAGTGAGAAAAAAAAAATTCTATTTGAGTCATTTCCTATTTATATCAATTGAGGTTTTGTGTTACTATATTATACATACAGTGCCTGCCTTGATGTACGTCACATACGAGTTTATTATTGGACTAATGGAAAACAATTTTTGGACGGTCAATTGTTCATGTTTCAATTGAAAATTCAAGGAAATTGAAAAGGACAAATTTTTTAAATTCAAAAATACTACTAAAACGTATTTGTTTTCTCATGAATGGTTTATATTTTTTATATTTCGATGATAATAACAGACCATTTCGATATTATTCACACCAGAGAGCAATACTTTTTAACAATTATTCTTTGCAAGGACTCTGGCAACAACCGAGTGTTAAGTTATATAGAGTCTCTATGAACATCAGTCTGGGAATTTGACTGTATTTCAATTTTTTGTCCGAAGATTGCACAAAAAAAACAAATAGCTCTTCACACTCTCAAGAACAGATACCACTTACTATCCCCGTTTGTATTTTTCCTTTTTGGCTGCCGGAAAAAATTGAATAAAACAGATCTTTCGCAAAATGTATTTTATTCAGTGATTAGTCTGCTTTCAATTCAAATGGTGTTGTTTCATCTCAGAATAATTGTGAGTGGATAGCCTTGATCAATATTAATTCAATGTTAATGTTGGTTGCGGCATTTTCAGTAACAAAATCATTGAATCATTTTTATTTTATCACCATTTGACAGCTAAAAGGTTCTTAGACTTTTTGAGAAATGATTTCTATATTGGAGAAAAAAAAATTTAAAATTACATTAGAAGAAAGATTCAGTTTCAACTAGATAAGGCTCCTATTTATAGTACTTCGGCAGGAGTTTGCTGAAAACAGCTTTTCCTGGAAAATGAGTAGGAAAATATTCAGAATTACCTAGGCCGCCACGTTCACCCGACCTGACCACGAGTGACTTTTTCTTAGAGGGCTATCTGGAAAATACTCTGTATAAGTTTAGTCAGTGTGCAGCAGAAATTTCTTAAAATTTTTTGTATATCATTGCAAAAGAGATATATCATGAAACGTTTTTATGCAAAGAAAGAGAAGACACAGTGAGACATGAATTGTTATTAAATAAAGGTATTTGTAAATTTGTTGTAATTGCTTGTAAAAAACATTATTTCTTTGATCGAATTTAAAAAACCGATTAGGCAGAAAGTCTTTTTACGACTACACAGTATCATTTTGAAGTGGGTTATGAATGTATATCTAATAATCATGAGGATTCACTAAGTAGATAATTAGCCATCTAACCAATTGTGAATATATTCGGAATGTCTCGTTGTTGTAAATTTTGTATTTACTTCTTTCTCTATTATTTTTTTCAGATTGAGTATGTACAAGTTTAGGCTCTTTTTTCTGTTACTTGAATTTTGACGTTTATTTCAGAACTATTACTTTTATGTATTTTTCCCCATTCAGATATTGCATATTTTTTATTATTCAGCACATGAATGATGTACTTATTATCGAACTCTTGCTATGAAACTGAAGGTTTTTGAAGCAATAAATGTATTTATTTTTCCACCAGGAATATACCAGTCAGGCCTTGTCTTCGGAACCCCAATACAACCGGAGGGCGCGCTGATATGTCATTGACCACAGTAAACACTCCCCAAGTCCGTGGGGAGAGTGATGACTGGGTCCGAGAATCATGTGCCCTGAGTAGGCGGAGTGAATCAAGAATTATGGCCTTCTGCATTCTTCCGGCTAAGTTTTCTGTCACATCATGGCAAGCCGGTATGATTGTTGTGTTTGAGAGCAGTGTGTCCATCATTCCATCAATGACCGATATCAGAACCACCATCTTTACAGAATGGTTTTGGTAAAGCCTGCAGAATTCAAAATGTCGACCTCGATATTGAGTCCATTTTTTCCTCCTCTTTTCGGACGATGTTCGTTTCGCCAGGAGCCGAAAACTCAGTGACAAAAATCGTCCTACTATGATGGTCGAGGAGGACTACATCAGGCTTATTGGCTTGTATTTGCCTGAGGGTGAGGAATTAGTAGTTCCACAACGGACTCAATTTCCCCCGGAGCATAAGGCAACACCGGTGTCTCGTCTATACCATACTCGTAGATTGTAGTACAACACTCGTAGGGCCGAGTTATGCCTGTGGATACAGATTGAGACCGCATAAGCGGAACAGGCGACAGCAAATGCACTATGGTTCCAGCTGCCCCACGATAAGCTCTGCATCTAGTGTCAGAGACCTATATAACCATCACCTGACTACGGTAGACGAGAGTGTTGAAGGCACCATCCTGACAAGCTATTATGAGTCCCTCAGTTTCCGACTCCAGCCCGCTTGACCTGAGGAATGCAACGGTCAGGTTTCTGGATGAGCCGGTCTTCAATGTTCCTGAAGAAAACCCCATGCATTGGCTAATCATTATGTAGCTGCAGAAGAATCTCACTCTCCGAAGCTTCAAAGTGGGCTTCTTGGGGTTCCAACTCGGTGACAGAGATTGGGTTCATTCGTTCAGTATCGATAACGATACCGAAATTATCGGCTGCACGATTGCAGCCTTGAAAAGAAATGCTCCAATCCCTGCTTTTTCATGATCGCATACTAAGTAGAGAAGGGAATCTGAACTCCTGATGACTGACTTTAACGGCTCTATCCAGACACTCCAAACTCAAAAGTCCACGGCTTCCCCGTTGTCTGGGGAAGTATAAGCAAGCTTCTATGAAGATGCATCATTTTGCGAGTTTTCATATCGAGTTTTCGCAGCTCTTCCTGAGTCTATTTCATTACTTCAAAGGAGTGGATTAGAGTCCTCCCTCGACAGATCTGGTCATCAGGATTTTATGCTGATACTTGCCGCGGAGAGAGTTTTTGACAGTAGTTACCTCTTGGGTGTGGCGTTGTTCCACCCCTATAGATATACGTCTCTCCGGCATCCAGATGATGTAGGATGCTTCCGTCTACGAGCTGAACTTCCTCTCCGTATTCCTCGCATCGTCCTCTTTTGAGATGAACCGTGGCACATTTTTCGATCCCGAACCCCATTCCGATAGCAGGCGTTTACACTTGCACCACCCTCTAGGACTGATAAAGTTCCTTTTCTACGGAGGCATATAATTTGAGGACATCCATGTAAAACAGATGGGTGACCTTATGCCTCCGGTTAAGGGGGGTGCCGCAGTTGTATCCGCGGGTTTTCCGTTGTGCGACGGACAATGGCAATAGGGAGATGCAGAAGAGAAGAGGGCTGAGGGAGTGTCTCTGAAACACGCCTCTTCTGAAGGTAACCTGCTATGTTTGGACTCTGACTTGACCAGATGTTATGGGGAAGTGAGTCCCCCAGAGCAGCATCAGCTGTTCAATGCATCTCACTATTTGATTGGGTACCGCAAGGCAGCTGAGCAAATGCATAATGAGCACATGCGATGTTATGTCAAATGCCTTGCGATAATCGATCCAGGCCATTGATTGGTTACACTTGTGATACATTTGTCGATCAGCAGGTTCTCCTTGCAGCCCACTACCTCCTTCTTTGTTCCTCTTTGCTCATAAATCCGTTCATACACCGGATCAACTGCGGAGAGTATTCGCATGAATAGGATTCGTGTAATCATCAATATGCCGCCATACCATTGATCACGTGACATGTATCAAAAACGATTTTCAGGTTATTGGACATGCACAATCGATCACTCAAGAACATTCTTTTCTTACTCCAATAATAAACTTTCCGCCCATCTGCTGAAATTGCTATGAAATTGAAAACCAAGAATGTTGTCGAGTTTTATATATGGAATTGTAAGGTCAAAATCACTCGATGTTGATAAATTAAATAAAAGAATTTTCAGGAAAGGTACATTTCAGCTTCTTCATATGTTCAATGGGACATTTGTTATAACGTTAAGGTTATCGCAGATATTTCTGCAAACACCAGTGTCAACATCGCGAAGACATCATCGTAGTGACAAAGATACAAGATCTGTTTAAGAAAGACCCTTATGATTTCGATTATCATAGAATTAATCCAGGTCCTGTGTTCTGTTTATGAACTCTATAAGCGAGTCGTATATTTCCGGAAAGAGCAGATGTCGACGCTAGCATCCAAACGAATGTATGTATATGTATGTATCTGGTCCAGTTTCTGAATATTAGTCATGCTGCAAATACCGGTGAAGCGAGTAACAAATCCTATATGAATATTTTGTTTACTAGGTTCAGCTCATAGTTACAGGCAAGTTCATTTCACAGTTGGCTTTTATCTTCAAATAACCGAGCTGTGATGGTCAAGTAAGAACTCTTCTAGATTTATTAATACTTTCTCATAATTTACTGTTAACTTTTTGGCAGATGTCTCCTCCTATTGTATTTGGGGAAGTGGTTTTGGGTGTATTTAGCTCTACCGTGTAAAACTCCTGTCTGAAACAGCGATATCAATTATTATGAATTGTATTATTTCCATTCATCCCAATGTATGACTATGATCATTTCTGTGATTCCACTTTGGTGGTGAAATTCCACCACCAGAAATCTCTTTTCCCTGTAGCCAATTATTAAGGTTCATGCTCCTTCAAGCGTAAATACTTATTTTCCGCAACGAAGAATACATTTTCCACAGTGACTACCGTACGTTCTTTACAGCTAGCATCCTCCTCTCGCTGGAAACTTTTAATTATTCCGTAGACCTGAGACGATGGAATATGGAAGTGAATCCTGAAAGAAATTTCGTTAACTGAAGGATTATGCAGGGCTTCTCCATGCTTGCAACTTTCGATAAAAGAGCTGAAATCGATATTCTTGTAGATCTGGGAAAATTGTTATGTGTTTTAGAGGTTATACCGAAGTTCAGCTGCTTCTCAATATGTGCTTCTAGAGGACCTCTTCTGTGAATGAGTTGAAACAGTGGTGGTACATGATGAACATGAGTATTCGTTGGGATTTTTGCTGATAGTTGGAAGTGTGCATAAGTTGCTGACCAAACTATTTTTTGCATGCCACAACCTTGAGAAACATACAATTGAACCAAACTCTAAAACTAAGTTGTGTATGATGAAGTAATTGTGTTTGTTAAATCATAAAAAAACCCAGATCAACCTCATGAGAACAGTTTATTCTTGTGATTTTTTCGAAAAACTTTGTTAACTGGGGATTTTTGGTGAAGATATCAGAGTCCTGAGAATTTGCTACTTACAGTAGGTATGGGTTGTCAATGACACCGTTAATAAAAGCGAATTTATTAAGTGAACATCTGAAAGTTAGTGTTTTATCAATATTGAATGAGAGAAGATTCGATTCACACCATCCCTTCTTTATTTTTTCCTGCAGATCTTCTACTGATTTACCACAAGATCGTGGTATCATCTGCGAAGACTGTTAATTTGACCGTCAAGTCGATATTTGTGAGATCGTTATTAGGTATATATCAGAAATAGTATAGGACCTAACACAGATCCTTGAGGCACTCCAAAAGTCATGTTCACTTATTTTGACAGTTTGACTGCGAGCATTGTCGTGTATTTCTGCGGATTTATTTACTATCAATATTATATTTGTACACAGTATTTTTTCAAATGAATGCACAAATAAGCCTAGACTAATCCTTTATATGCCTATACCAGTCATTAATAATAATAATAACATATTTACGGGTAGGTGGAACTCATACTTTAACCAAACAAAAAAGGTATATCATTATCTGCATTAATAAATAACATCCGAAAACACGGTTACATTTTATTTAAATCTAATTCCAAGAAAATATAGTCAACAAAGGAGATTCTAAATGATTAAGCTTCAATCCTTCATTTCCTATATGTAAAATTTTGAATTCTTCATCAAAACTATGGTTTTCTTCTAAAAGATGATTTGAATGTACTTATTGAATTGGTTTCTTTGTTCACATAACTCATATGATGTTCATGAGTGCGATTTTCGAATGTTCCACCAGTTTGACCAATATATACCTTGGCAAGTTCCACAATGTAGTTTATATAGCCCTGATATCTCCAATTAGGAAGTTTTGTCTTCAATATTCTTTAAACATTCGAATCAATTCGAATATATTGTGCCAGAGAGGTATCAACAATGTTGAAAGAATACAGGGGTACCCTTCTCTCTAAGCGTTTCCACAAAGTGTACCCCTGTATTCTTTCAACATTGTTGGTACCTCTCTGGCACAATATATTCGAACTGGTTCGAATGTTTACTGATTTCTCTTCCCGGAGACTGTGCTGCTTGGGAGTGTTTTGTCTTGTTCCGTACGGATGGCGCTTCGATCAACTTGGTTGTAGATCGTGGCGTTATCCGTGGGGAAATATTAGTAAAACAGTTGATTATTATTCATTTGGAAGGGACAGGACAATTATAATGTTGTCCGACCTACCCTGTCACTGATGAGAGGCAATAAACCTCGAAACATGCATGTCTGCAGGTGGTCATTCCCAGCCAAATGAAGGATAATTTTCTGTTAAATTACGAGACGAGCACTTGCAATTGGGTCTTCTTTGAAGAGCGTTGCACAAATATCTGTCAGTTGTGGTTCAATGTCCGTCGTGGTATTAGCCAGGGAAGTCAGATTCTGTCAGGTTCTTGGGAACTGTTTTGGATGACACACTGAACTGGAGAGCACATCGCGAGTCTCTTGTACGAAAATTAAACTCGTTTTGTTTCTTATTTCGGAATTTAAAACCGTTGTTAACTTGTGAGCAACTAGTTATATTATACTACGCTCAAGTCGAATCCCGTTTGAGATACGGTCTTCAGTTCTGGGGAAATTCGTCTTTAGCACCTAAGGTATTCACAGCATAAAAAAAACTCGTGAGAATGATCGCTGGTGTCTCCCAACGCAGTTCCTGTAAACCTTTATTTGAGGAGTACAAGATTCTGCTCCTAGTATGTATATTTATTTTGGAAATGTCCGTTTATGTCTATAAAAACAGAAAATTGTTCCTGACCAATGACTGTAAACGTGAGAAATCAACTAGGCAGGATAAAGACTTATATACCGGGTGGCTACGGAAGTATTGCCTACGGAATATCTCAGTTATTGTATGAAGTAGGTTTGTGAAATTTGGAGAGTCGATATAATGACATAAAAGCTAGAATTTGAGCATATTGACATGTCGAAGTTAACTTCCGGTCTGACCGGAAGTAACTTTCTTATTTTAAATGGGAACCCAATTTTTTTTCTTTTCGCTTTATTCAGCATTCAATTCCCTTTCTAATGACATATCACAAGTTGGTATCTAACCAGAAACTAGATCAGAAAAAAATTATTATTGAAATTCACCGAGTAGGCCGTGGAAGCAAAATGAAAGCCAAAAATTGAAAAGTTGGCTATGGAAACCATACGTCACTTGATAACAGTTGCTACTACTGTGATATTTTATTTTCATTCGTCGGCGTTATAAAAAGCCGCCAAAAAAAATATTGGAAAAATTGGGAAAAAGACAATACTCTGTAGGTCCATAACTTAAATAGGAACATACAGCTTTTTCTTGCCTGTACTATTCAGCATAACCATTCCTTTCTAATGATATAATAGAAAGTATCTATGGACGATGGCACAGACCAAGTACGTTTATGTTCCTATTTAACCTAGAACCTACAGGATATAATTTATCATTCCACATTATTTTCAATGTTATTTTTGCGTATGGCGATAATCTGTTTTGTTATTTGAAGAATAATAATTGGATTTTTTGGTATTTCATTTCAAAAAATTACTTTCTATTATATCATTAGAAAGGAATGGATATGCTGAATAGTACAGGCAAGAAAAAGTTGTATGTTCCTATTTAAGTTATGGACCTACAGAGTATTTCGCTTTCAAGAGAGACTTATAACAACCCATGGTCCAGTCAGGTGGCCACCAAGGTCACCTGATCTTACTCCGTGCGACTTTTTTCTATGGGGGCATCTTAAAAGTAGGGTGTATTCCACACAGCCTACAACTCTACATGAGCTTGAAGTAAAAATTCGTAGAGCTTTCCAAGATATCACGCCCCAAATGTTGAGAAACGTTTTACATGAAAATATCACCAGTGTCAATAAATGTATTGACTCTGAGGGAATGCATTTCGAACATTTGTTTTGAATTTATTTTATCTTTAATCTTATCAATTTGAATTTTTTTTTTTCGATAAATCTGATTTTTTGTTATCCGAATAATAATAATTGGATTTTTAGGTATTTCATTTCAAAAAATTACTTTCTATTATATCATTAGAAAGGAATGGCTATGCTGAATAGTACAGGCAAAAAAAAGTTGTATGTTCCTATTTAAGTTATGGACCTACAGAGTATTGTTTTTTTCCAAATTTTTCCAATATTTTTTTGGCGGCTTTTTATAACGCCGACGAATGAAAATAAAATATCACAGTAGTAGCAACTGTTATCAAGTGACGTATGGTTTCCATAGCCAACTTTTCTATTTTTGGCTTCCACGGCCTACTCGGTGAATTTCAATAATATTTTTTTTCTGATCTAGTTTCTGGTTAGAGACCAACTTGTGATATGTCATTAGAATGGGAATTGAATGCTGAATAAAGCGAAAAGAAAAAAAAATAGGGTTTCCATTTAAAATAAGAAAGTTCATGTTATTTCCGGTCAGACCGGAAGTTAACTTCGACATGTCAATATGCTCAAATTCTAGCTCTTATGTCATTATATCGACGCTCCAAATTTCACAAACCTACTTCATACAATAACTGAGATATTCCGTAGGCAATACTTCCGTAGCCACCCGGTATTCCATTTTGTAAATACAATGTTACATTGAATACACCTAAGTACTTAGGATTGAAAATCTTCAATTTGTTGCCTGGAGAATTGAAATGTAGTCAGTCTGAGGGTCTATTCGAGGTGAAACTCAATCGTTTTCTTTTAGAAAAATGCTTTTATGATTTGACGGACTTCATTACGTAAAGAACACGTGTTTGTGTTTTTGTTTGTATTTTTAAATTAACATTTGTTCCATATTGAACAATCATCGTTTCATGTATATTTGTAATTTAGTCTATTTTCTGTTTTTATTTATGTTTCTCTTTTTCATATACTATTGTATATATGCTTGCTCTTGATTGACAATTTTCTATACGATGCTGTAATGTATTGTCCACGGAAATAAGCGATCTTTATCTTTATCTTTAGTAGTTGTTTTCTGACAGATGTTTGCCTTTATTTTCCACTTTGTGGAAACGCTTAGAGAGAAAGGTACCCCTGTATTCTTTCATTATTCTTGACAAACTTTCCCAACGTATTATCAGTTCCATATTCGATTCTTATATCTTTTTTATTTGAAAATAAGGCAACATTGTCTGTTCTATAATTTTGTTCATATGTTTGTGTTACTGGAAAAATATTGTGAATAGTTTTGTATACAGTTTTTTCGAAATTATTATATTTATCATTCATATCTGTCTTATACCCGTTGTTCACTGCAATTTGTTTTATTATATTTAGCTCTTCAACAAAATTGTCTACTGAAAGGGGGATATTTACCAGTCTATGAATCATGCCATTATAAACTGTAGCTTCATGTTCAATAGGATGAGTTGAATCGCAATTAATAGTTATGTCTGTATATGGGAAGGGTTGTGGTAAATGAAAAATCATGTTTTTTGTTCATTCAATTAATTTTTCTGTGAATATTTTTAATATATTTATGAAAAATATTGAATTGACTACCGTACCTGTGAAACATGCCAAAACATCATCCACATATCTATACCAATACAAGAAATACTTCATTAAAAGATGTTTTTGAATAAACTACTCTAGGTTCTGCTGCACCCTTGGGAGCACAACCCTCAGAATTCTTCAAACGACTTGTGCGAACTAGTGAAGACGTAGCTTTCAACTTTTAACATGTGATGCCATGCCCAAGACCAGTGACCATGCTGGGAATCAAACCCACGGAGTTTGCGGGTTTATTAAAGTTAATCTAAATATTTCCCTGTCATCTGAAAATAATTTTGAATTCTTCAGAAAATCTTTTACTTGTTTTTGGTAATGATAATGGTAGGTATAGATTGACTGATGCTCTGCGACCTAATTAGATCTATTGTGCCTAATGTTCTTCTACTATTTCAAGGTGTTCTCTTTTACAGCAGCCCCTTAAGCCCCAATTCCTTGAGGAATTTAAGGATTTTGAAGGGGTCTATTCGTTGTATTTCTTCTAAAGTCAGCTGGTGTAATCCCAGTATATTCAATCTTCTGTGATGAATAGCATAACACTCCATCAGTATATGGTGTGGTGCTTTTGGATGTTCCCCACAGAATCTGCAGGTGCTGTCCTCCTCTAAGCCTAGCTTAGGTGTTCATTGAGTCTGCAGTGCCCCGTCAGAAATCCCGTGATTGTTTTTAGATTAATTTTATCAGTGTCTTAGTGTCTTCGATCTTGCTCGGTAGAAGTTGCCGAGGAGATCTTTAGCCTGCCTTAGCCCTGGGAGTCTTTGCCAGTATTTTGCTCTCATTGCTTCTTCTTTATTGAGTTGTTCTTGGAAGTAAGAGTTTCCAAGTCCACAGAATGGTTCTGGCCCGATCAGTGGCGTTGATGCCCCTTTTCGTGCCAGGGTGTCTGCTTGTTCATTGCCCTCCACTTCGACGTGCCCTGGCACCCAGAGGAGGATTACCTTGTTGTTCCTGCCTAGATCTTTAAGTTTGTCTAGGCATTCCCAGACCATCTTTGAGTTGATGTTATATGAGCTCAACGCTTTGATGGCTATTGGAGAGGATTGCGATTTCCTTGTTCCTGTATTTCCTGTCGAGGTTGAATTGAATGCACCTTTCTATGGCGTGAATTTCCGCTTGAAAATTACTGGGGAACTGGCCCATGGGTTTGGAGTATTTGGTGCGAGGCCCAAAGACTCCTGCTCCAGTTCCGTCGGGAGTTTTGGACCCGTTTTGGATACTCTTGGTATTTAATTCCGTTCGAAAAAAAATCTCGAAACTAAATTTTCTAGTCATTTCGTCAGTTGTTGTTGTTTTTGGTAATATATAACACTTGTTTTTATCAATAGTTGATTCAGGACCATATCCCGTACACATTTTTCTGTTTGCTAATGTTGAAGAAATCCTCTCTTGAAATCACAGCCACCCTACTTCTTACATTCTGTGAATTCAAAATTTTGTTATTAACCAGAATTTTGTGAAATGAGCTTGAGACTTGTAGGAACACCTGAGAATTACACACAACCCTAGTTGACAGTAACTAATAAATATAATGCAATTGCAACTCGGTTTCAGAGTTTTGGAAACTACCACTCTGTGCCTCAAACACTCATCTAAAGTCCAATATATCTTCAAACATTCCGCACGTCTTGTTAGGCGTTGGCGAAGTTCATTACAACTCCCGACTTCTGCTGTTCGTTCCCTGATGTAATCTTTCTGCAATTAGAAACAGAATTAAAGTGTAATTTTCAACTAGCTCGCTGCATTTGAATGCACATCGGAATTTACTGAATGCATGAGTTCCCTGAAAAATGCACTGTAGCGGGCACATAGATGCTGGAGTTGATGGTGATAATGTGTTAGGTCTAATTAGGTCACCCTAAGAGTGGGCTCTGGTGAACACTTTGTGTTTATGGAACTGCATCATTCGTGTGAGAAAAACGTAATCCATTGTGAATTGAAATTGACTTAAACGAATACGAAGAAAATGTTATAACCGACGACACCCTGGAAGATGCAAATTATTACCGGGAAAATCAAAATTCCGATTTGAAAAATAGTATGAAAAAGAAAATTGAAAAAAGGTAAAAAAAGTTAGTGAAGAGGTAATTATGGCGTATTTTCCAAAACTTTCAAAGACTTTTCAACCTCACACATTATGGTCAAAATATTCAATGATCCGTTCTACAATTCTGATAAAGGAACTTACAAAGTACCCCAAGTTTATAGCATTTCAAAAGAAACTAGGGGCTGGCTATGAGGCAAAAAATGCTGTGGTTTTTTTCCATAAAGAAGATTAATGAGATTATTATCGAAGCACCAAAATTAATGATAAAACGTATATTTCAATATTGTTACTAATTGGGTATTTATGTAGGTTGCTTTGAAATAACTGCAATCTGTGGTGCATGCCATTGTGACGAATGACGATATACAAGTTTTTTGAGTTATTTGCATCTACAGAGCACGGTAGCATAATTATTCAAGAAACTTTCAAAATGTATTAGGTAGAAAACATCGAACAGTCCGAAAAATTCCGATTTAAAGATCATTCGGTAAATCGAATGCATTTTTTTAAGATACGATAAATCACGTGACCAACAATCCAAAACAAATGATACAAAAAAGAATGATGTCTAAAGGTGAGAAATCGGTGGCCAAATATTTTGAACGTGCGAATATGAATTGAGAAAAAAAAATAAATAAAAATAATTATCCAGAGTAAAAAAATCGAAATTATTTCGTTAAAAACTTCTTGAAGGAGTGATCTAATAAGAACGGTCATGAAACGAAACATTGTGACAACCCGTACAGCAAGAGAAAAAATAATTTTTTGTGTCACATTGGAAAAACTACATCCTTCAGACTACGATGAATGAGTCGAAGGGATTTTCACAAAATCATCTCTAAGGGATGATCTAACAGAGTGATACAACGAAATTTTGTGACAACTCTTACAGACTGAGAAAAGAACATTTATCCATTCTCGAATTATTTTGAAAATCTCTTGATATGAAATCTCTTTGACTTATTCGTCGTGTTTGGAAGATATAATTCATTAATGTTGAATCATCCCTATAAGATGTTTTCGTGAAAATATCTTTGATTTATTCGGCGTAGTTTGGAAGATTAATTTTTTCAAGTGTCTCTGAAAAATGCTTTTTTCTCAGTATGTACTGGTTGGCACGGAATTTTGTTGTATCATCCTGTTAGATCATCCCTTCAAGATGTTTTTGTGAAAATCTCTTCGACTTATTCGTCGTAGTTTGTTATATACGATTTCTTCAACTTTAATTTGGAAATGTTTCTAACACAGTCTTTACGGGTTTACACGAAATTTTGTTGTATCACCATGTTCGATCATTCCTTCAAGATATTTTATTAAAAATCTCTTCGACTTATCTATCGTAGTCTGAATGTTTTCCCAATGTGATACGAAAAATAATTTTTTTCCTTCCTTATTAGATCACTCGTTGAGGCTTGGTCAATCTGTTCTCCATGTTGAATTGGATAATATATTATTTGCAGAAAGAAAGGTAGAGGGCATCACTTCTGTGTTTCCCGTAAACTTTTCGTAAAGTTCGAGTCTAGAATTGTTCGAAAACTTTGGCAGGCAATGTTACCGCTGATAGGGATTCGTTACAAGTAAGAATACCTTGGTTATTTTTTTGGGTTGTAACAACTGGGACATCTATAAGAATTTTATGATTTTTCACTCGCTTCTCCTGTTCAACAGCCATAACTCACATCACTGGAGTGATACTAATCCACACGTATTTCGAGATAGATAGTTTAAAGGTTACTGAGTGTCAATATTTTTGCTGCAATAAAAAATTACGGTGTGCTTGTGGTGCATTTTCATGATGAAATTTTGGATGGTGAGCTTATTGAAGATCGAATTCGAATTAGCTGTGTTAGCAACACGACATAGTCCCACTTCATAATATAGCACCTGTGAATAACTTTTTAGACAATAATTCAAATCTTTTGCGCCGCTAATAACAAAAGCAGATTACCAGAAATTCCTAATTTCAATCTCTTTCCCCACAAGAAATTCAGAGTGCTTCATTAATAATATATACCTACAAATCTTTGTTGCGCGAAGTCAGGAAGAAATTCGACTGTTCAGTGTGACGCGCTGATGGTGGCTCTTAAGGCTTACTGTTTTTTTTATCTGGAGCTCCGAAGCGATAGTAAGTTTGTGCTTCTCGCGTGCTTCTTGCAATTCCAATTGATATGGTTCGATGTTATTGAAATGTCAAATTGAACACAGAGGTTGAAAAGACAAGAATAATATATTAATCAAATAAGTGAAATAGCTGGGAATAAGAACAAAACAAAATCTATCTTCAAACAAGGAGGATAAAAATAAACGAAACAAAATATATTCCTTAGAGAGTTGATAGAGAAAAAACAAAGGAACTATGTGGAAGGTGTCTCTTATCACTATTTTTCTACTAGCCTAACATGTCTTATAGAGCCAATCTACTTATATACGATCGTGGGCGGTGTTCTGGAAAATGCTGTTTTTTAACACTTGCTGTTATGATTCTTATTATTGTTATCATTACATTCAAGCCTTCGAATTTGGAGTTGTAACTAAGCAGTTACAATGATTTTTCAAATAGTTCTCATTCATTCTTGAATTATTTAAATCATCTAGTCCTATTTCGTGGTCTGGGAAAACACACATTTTTAAATATCGATTCAACATTACGTTTATTATTTATTACCTACAATTAATTTTGTACGAGTGTAAGAAGTACGCAAAACGTAAACCAAGGCCGATAGCCTTAAAACATTAAAATTTTGTCATCCCCGATTGTCCGTCGCTAATCGTTGAAAATCCGATCTATGAGTCTTCGATGCACAGCACTAACTAACTTTCCAAAATCCCCTTTCATTCGTTAATATGGGTTTTCTTAGATCTCCACTCGTCCTCTGTTTTGAAGTAGTATTTTTTCTAACTTCCCCCTGTTTCAAATTTTGCAACGGGATTTCAATGAGAAGATAATTAATCACGTCTTAAAAAATTATTTCTTTTTGATGAGCTGTATCTGAAAAAAATTGAATAAATGAAAACTTTACTATAAACATAAGATGTTTTAAATAAAGTTACATTGACATTCAACGTAGATTCTAAAAATTCAATATAAAAATGAGGTTCACTTCCGTTATAATGGCAAATGGAAATAGTTTAACTGAAACCTGCTCCTTGGACAACTAACATATGCAACTTTTCAAAAAAATACTCCCAGTTGTTTCCCTCCTTATACAGTGTGACCCATTTAAGATGGAAGCACCCTTATAAAACTTACATTTTTCAACCGATTGGAATGATTTTTTTTTTGTTAGGTAGATATTCAAAAAGTCTATTAGGACACCAAATATCATGAATAAATCTCAATTTCCAGGGCCAACTAATCTTATTTTTCAAGGTCAAAAATCTAAAAAAATTACTAGCGATTTTTTTAGAAAAAATCTGACTACACCACTGGATTCGCGACATTTTCAAATGATTTACATGTAAATTACGTTGGAATGCGTCAATCAATAAAAAAGTTATAAAGGAATGAAATTTGAAAAATATGCCGTTTAATCAATCCACCAATTCGAATTCATGAATTTTATGAAAATTCTGAATACACCACTGGATTCAGGATGTCTTGAAATATAACTGGTCACAGTTTCATCGAAATCTGTTCAGTAATAAAAAAGTTATAATGGAATGAAATTTGAAAAATATGTTGTAAAATGAAATTTTAACAACGTTCTTACTACACCACTGTTGATTATTGAAAAAATTATTGGGGTGATTATTGCAATGTCGTACAATTATAACATCTGAAAATCATGATGGTAAAAATAGTCTATAGGTATTTCTCGAAGTGGAGTGGATACATAAACAAGTACAATCAGGAGAGAACTCCTGGTTAATCTTCATGATAACAATTTCAACAATATAAGACAAGTCTAATGTACTCCCAATAGAAATTATAACGAAAAAAATATGCAATGGATAATAATTATTATCATTCCAGTACGTAACATCAGCTGTGATTTTTTCCTTTTGTTGAATATCAAAAAATGAGAGTTGTAATTTTAACTGCCTGTTATTCAGAATGCATTAATGAAATAAACAAGTTAGCTGTGACTTACAGTTTCTCATCTATTTATTTGCGCATGAATTGTCATTTTGTTACGCACCATTAGTGAACTGAATAATTTGTGTTCCAAAATAAAAACAGATAATGGCTCAATTGTCAATTCAAGAAAAAATCGAATTATACGTCTTTCCGGTGATGATTACCGGAGTGAAAGAGAAGTAACTAGAATATTCAATGAAAGACACCCAAATCGTTCAGCCATAAATAACAGCACGGTACAGAAAATAAACCAAGTTTTCAATCGGACTGGAGCAGTAACCACATATATTTTAAAGAACAATATACGAAGAAGGAACGAAAATAACCAGACTATATTAGATTACTTCAGAAATAATCCAAATAGTAGTTTGAGGGTTGCCAGCTTAGATTTAAACTTACCTAGGGAGAATATTAGGCGATGTCTGAAGAAAAATAAATTGAGGCCATTTAAACCAAAGTTTTTACATACTCTGGAACTAGGTGATCAAGAAAAACGATTGGAATTCTGCTTATGGGCCCAGGGCGAGTATCTTAATGACAGGCAATTTTTAAAGAAAATTTTATTTAGTGATGAAGCTAGTTTCACAACAAATGGAGTGGTTTCATCACAAAATATTCGCTATTGGGCCACTGAAAATCCTAACTGGGTGATAAACTGTAAAAGGCAGTATTCAGAAAAAGTGAACGTTTGGTGTGGAATACTGAATGAAAGGATAATTGGACCATTCTTTTTCGACGGCAACATGAATGGCGCAATTTTCCTACAATTTTTAAAGAATGAATTTTCGGACGCAATAGATGAACTTCCCCTTGCAGAAACAAGAAATTTATATTTTTAGTTAGATGGTTGTTCCATACATAATGCGGGAATTGTGAAGAATTGGCTGAATCAAAATTACCCTAATCGTTGGATAGGAAGGGGGAGTACATTAATTGGATGGCCACCAAGATCGCCTGACCTTACTTCACTCGATTTTTTCCTTTGGGGTTATGTTACACAAAAGGTTTACAAATCACGGCCAAGGAATCGAGTGGAACTTTGCACCAGAATTCAGCAAGCTTGCGATGCAATTACTCCACAACAATTGAGGAATACTTTAAAAAATATTCGTAAGCGATATGATAAATGCATTGAATTGGATGGAAGTTTGGTGGAGGCCACCAGAATATGAATTGCACTCATTTATTTTTCAATTCGGTATCATCTTGGTTTCTATTTTTACATTGATTGTGAATAAAAGATTGTTTTCCGCTAGTTTGTAGCAATTAGAAAAATGTACTTACAGTTATTTTTTTGTAGATTCATTTGAAATTATTGACACTAAAGTTTGTTGTGATAAACTGATTGATTGATATGGTTCGACATACATATGAAAGAAAATTGAACCTCCCATAAACGTTTCATGAATTTTATTTGAATAATATTTTGTTGAATATTGCCCCTAATCCAGTGGTGTAGTAAGAACGTTGCTAAAATTCCATTGAACAACATATTTTTCAAATTTTATTCCTTTATAACTTTTTTATTACCGAACAGATTTCGATGAAACTGTGATCAGTAATATTTCAAGACATCCTGAATCCAGTGGAGTATACAGAATTTTCATAAAATTCCTGAACATGAATTGGTGGGTTGATTAAACGGCATATTTTTCAAATTTCATTCCTTTATAACTTTTTTATTGATTGACGCATTCCAACGTAATTTACATGTAAATCATTTGAAAATGTCGCGAATCCAGTGGTGTAGTCAGATTTTTTCTAAAAAAATCGCTAGTAATTTTTTTAGATTTTTGACCTTGAAAAATAAGATTAGTTGGCCCTGGAAATTGAGATTTATTCATGATATTTGGTGTCCTAATAGACTTTTTGAATATCTACCTAACAAAAAAAAACATTCCAATCGGTTGAAAAATGTAAGTTTTATAAGGGTGCTTCCATCTTAAATGGGTCACACTGTACATATCGACTCAGCTAATCGTGGTTTACGCTATAATAATGATGATACTCCCTTATAAACACTCGTTGAGTGTACCCAAAGGCATAGCCTGTGGGGATAGATGACGACTATTATTATTATTTGTCGTGGCGCTCCAGGACGACTTAATGATTTTTGGTGGCGTATTCACTTTCCAGCTCTAGGAAAACCCGGAAAACCTACAGCACCACCCCCCTGTGATTTGAATGTTTCGGTAATTCTGATTTGTCCCGCAGCACAGTGGGAAATTTGGCCAGTCTAGCCGGTCAAAATTATTTCTTTGTATTTTATGATTTATAATGGCTTTATAATTAACTTTGAGCTATACAAAGTAGTTTGCAATAGATGAGGTTTCATAGAAACAACTTCATTTGAAATTTATTATCTCTTTTTCCAGATGTTCATAATTTCGTTCGTGCAACGTATAAACTCATCATCTGCAGCAATACAAATAACTGCATTTTTCTTCTTCTACTTAATAATAATAATGTTGTCTTTATTATGTGAAAATGTAATTTGAACAAAACTTGTGATGAGTTGTTGACGTTCGGCTGAAACCGCTTTTTCACTACTTCTGTCGCTCAATTCGGTGAACGATTTTGATGGCCGACTCCAGCTTTGCTTGCATTCTCGGTATTATGAATGTTGTTTTCAGCCATTCATCATGGTTTTGAAGGAATGTTGTTTCTATTTTACCTGCTTTCTTCCACCTTTGTTTGAATTCCGACTCAATATGCGAAGATTTGTACTTCAACTTCTTTATTTCATCATCAAAGAAGTTTCCGCAAAACAAAAAATAACTCTCCAAACTGTTAAATATTTTTTCAATATTAGAAAAAAAAATCCCTTGCATTCCATCACAGTGATCTACGGATCACTATTCTCACACCTGACACTCCATCTGACCCTGAAACTGAATAATTATAACGTTAATAAAATGTGAGGTTTCAATTAAAATTTTCGATTTTTTCACTTTTATCGTTAATTACTCCTTACTCGAAAAAGTGCGATTATGTGCGGCTGATCTGATGATGATTATATTATACAAACTATCATCCCATAATACCAATTGAAAAAGTAACCGGAATGAACCCGGTAACACAACAAAATTCTTTTTATACGTAAAAATTCGGAGGAAAATTTGATCATCCTAAAGTTATTTATCGAAAGACGATAAAACAATATTGTATTAGCAATAGAAGAGCAAACAATTTCACAAGTATATGTTCTTACCTTCTTGATTCAAATCCATATCAATATTCTCAGAAAAATCAGTGATCACAAAAATTTTTACTTTTCAACTGAGATGATCACATTTCCAAAGCCGAAAAAGATACGTACCCTCGCAGATGGTAATGTTCCGACCGATACTAAAGCGTCGAAGCATTCGATGGAAAACGGGGATGGGTTGGCTATTATCCTCTAGTCATTTAGCAATAATATTAACTAGTTTTTTTCCACCTTCGTGAATATCTTGGAATTTAATTTTTGACCGGCTAGATTGGTGAAATACCCCACTGTGCGCAGGTGAGGAAATATTAACTTTCTGTGTGAAAAGAAAACAATCTCTGGGTGATAATCGTGCAAAACCTCAATTTAAGAATTGGTACATCTATTGAAAGAAGTATGTATGAACATGACATACAAATTAGGAATTTAAAACCAGAGAGGTTAAAACATTTAAATTACGTTTTCCAAAATTATGTTATCGTTATCATAATTGTTAAGCCCTTCAAAAGAAATGTGGTGGTACCTTATGAGGACACAACAGAACATTTTTCAATTTTGAGATTCTCAGGAATTATGACTGAGAACACTTGATGGATAAAAAATATCTGTTGTAACTAGAAATACATTAAACGTCTGGATGCTGTGGCTTATTGTGTGTTGTCCTATCCCGTGTAATATAATACTGTTAGACAACTTAAGACTTCACATTTTACGAGCTTCACAATTTTCATTTCCTCGTGGAATTACGGTTAGTTGAAACAATGTCCGGCATTTTCATCAAATGAAATATGTTGTCCTGAGATTATATGCATCGACCTGCATACGAACAACTCTAATATTTTCGATAAAGATCGCCAGAAACCTCTTCTTTTTATAATACCCCGTTCAATAACTCACATATCAAGCCAGAATCCCGATATTAAAACAGATTAAAAGGCTCGTAGCAATACAGAGAGAGATTCCGCAGGGTTGCAACGGGTCTAAAGCCATGCTTTGCGAGGTGTTACCATGGTTACCCCATTTCCCAGACTCTGGAGACCTGGATTGTCATGTCCGGATCCCAAATCTTTTGTGTTGGCATTTATTCATTCTATGGCTACAACACTTTTGTTTGGAGAATAAAAAACGATGGGATTCCAGATAGGAATCTGTTGCCTTTTCATTTCGTAATTTGTGCTTTGGCGTCAGTAATAGTCGTCGCGACGCGTCGTTTTCATCGCGATCGCGGCCTGGGAATTCTTTGAATTTTAGAGTCTTCGCAAAATGCAATAAGTATTCAAGCAGATCGCTTCATTATAATGTTTTAGTATGAAACGTTTGGCTTCATTTATCACAATCGTATGAAATACTTTTCCCATAATGACAGAATATATTTCATAACATATTTCCATATCTGATAAAGGGTGTGTTGTAAGTAGGATTCCATACTGAACATAGGGAATTTTGTGAAAAGTTGATATGAATCTTTGTATCAGATTCCACATTTGAGACAGGTAGGTACTTAGTGTTGAAAAAGCTTCTGTATATGCTTCAGTTTCCATAGCAAGACAATGTAGAAATAATCACATAATATATTTGATAGTTCCCTGAAAACACATAATATCCTATAGATATCAGTTTCATGTCAAGTTATGGTCTTAATATCCCCGGATTTGAAATGGACATCATCCTTGAGATATCCATCGAGGATGTGTAATGGATATCTTTCAGAAGATAGATAAATAGTCTTTATTTGTTCATGTGTATAATACATAATACCCAAACGGGTGTAGAACATGTCAAAAATATAAATAAAATGGAAGATAAGGAAAGAGAAACTCTAAAATAGCAGATATAAAAGCATATGAACTAAAATAACATTATAAAGATATTCTATATCTATGGTTCATTACATTTCATAAAATTTATTACATATAGTTAACAATACTGTAATTATATAGGACTATCGCTAAAATATTCTTCCTGTGTATAGTAGGACTTTTCGATTAATGACTGCTTAAGATGATGCTTTATTTTATTATCTGGCATTTTTTTTAATTGTCAGACAAATGATTAAAAATTTGTATCACTGAGAATTCCACGATTCTTTGTATATGAGTAAATTTTTTAAGGTCTGTGACTTGATTTTCTTTGATCTAGTGTTATATTTGTGTTCTAGTGTTTTGAAAAGTTCAATATTTTCCTTCACAAAAGTTACTGCTTCATAAATATACAATCCCACAAGAGTAAGTACATTTACTTTCGGAAATACATTTCTACAGCTATCGGTTTTTTTCATACCCAGTATTTTCCTCAAACATCTTTTTTGGATTACAAAAATTCTGTTAGCATCTGTAGAATGAGCCCAAAATATAAGTAAGTAATCAATATGTGTTTTCCAATCCAACCTAGAATCTATTGTAATTCCTAATAATTTTACGGAAGGATCAGCTGTTAATTCAGTTCCATCATGGAGTAGTGTAAATGGTTGATTCTGTTGTGTATATGAAAGCTTTATGAGTTGAGTTTTGTTAATATTCATCTGTAGATTATTCATTGTAAACCAGTTTTTAAGTATGTTTAGAGAATTTGATATGTTCTTTTTTATATCATTTTCAGATATTTCGCTGAATGTTATAGACGTGTCATCTGCAAATTGAACAATTTTTTGGTCAACTACATGAGGTAAATTATTGATATATAGAATGAATAATAGTGGTCCAAGTAAAGAGCCTTGTGGGACGCCTACTTTGATTTTTTCCTTATCAGATTTAACCAATTCTCCTTTATCATCTCTTTCTGTTAGATACTGAAATCTGTTTGTTATGTAAGATCGTATTAATTCCAAGGAAACTCCTCTTATTCCAAAATGTTCAAGTTTTTTTAAAAGTGTAGTGTGGTCAACCCTATCGAAGGCTTTAGAAAGATCTATGCACACTGCTATGGTTTCGTTTTAATTTTTTAATGAGTTGAATATCACAGTTACAGCATTATACAGAGCAAGTATAGTAGTTTTACCTTTTCTGAAGCCATTTTGAGAATCTGAAATCAGGTGATGAGTTCTGCCATTCGTTTTATCTCCTTTTTTATAGATAGCTTTGATTGCAGCAATCTTCAGTTTACCTGGGAAAATTCCTTTAACCAACATCAGGTTTATTCTGTAACTGAGTGGGTGACAAATCACATCAGCTACGTATTTTAATAATTTGACAGGTATCTCATCATCTCCCACTGATTTTTTGTTCTTCAAAGAGTTTATTACATCATATATTTCATGAGCATCACATGGTTTTAAGAACATTGAATTTAGCATGCTTTTGTTTTCCTGGAAATTATTAGTTGTTACATCCAGACACTGATTGATGAAATTATTATTTACTTCAATGAGGACTGTTTTGGCTTTACTTCCATTTGAGGATTCGATGATTGAAACAATTTTTTTTGTGTTTTACCCGTGTCTTCTAACTAGGTTCCATGCCGCTTCACTTTTATTTTGAGCGCTTTCCACATACTTTTGATTAGCATTTTGTTTTGCTGCTTTGATAACTTTTTTCAATAAATTTGCATACTTGCTATAGAATTCTTTAGATACTCGCCCTTCTAACATATCAATGAAAAGTTTACGTTTAGTATTTGATGAGATTTTTATGCCCTCAGTAATCCAATGTTTAGTATTTTTTTCGTGATATTTAATGGTCTTAGAAGGAAAAATCAGTTTTATACTACTAATTAAAGTATTTTCGAAAGTGTAATAAGCTTTATTTGGATCAGTTTCATTGAGAACGTTACCCCAATTTTGATTTTGTATTTTTATTTTAAAACATTCAGCTTGATTTTACTAAATACTCTTGTTTTACGAGAACTTTCTATTTTTCGCATATCCTATCAAACAGTATAGACTGTCCTTCATGATCAGATAGCGAGGTTATTACAACTTTTGCTTCGAAGCCATCTTCATGATTTACAAAAATATTATCGGTTAGAGTTGCTGAGGTTTCAGTTACTCTCGTGGGATCAAATATCGTTTGAAACAGATTAAAATCTAGTAACAGAGTTAAAAAGTCTTATTAGATTTATATTGAAGTCACCACAAAGAACAATAGTGAATGACAGGTATTTTTTCATACAGTTGTTCAAGATATCTGATGAAATTTCAAGAAACATTTTGATATCACCTGTTGGAGGTCTGTATATACATAGTACTACTATCTTATTAAGCTTACTGACAACGGCAGAAACTTCAACATGTTCCTCCACTGACTGATGTTTGATGTCTTCCATTTCTGTAAACTGTTCTTGTTTACAAAAATACAAGAGCGTCCGTGGATTTTCCTTTCTCTAGAGAATGAGGATGCTATATTGTATCCCTCAAGGGGCATAGTTTTCTCTTCATCCCTGCGATACCAATGTTCTGTAAAGCAGACTACTTTGGGCAGTTCATTTAACGATTTCAGCAAGATTTCACACTCGCATACTTTATTTTTCAGACACTGAATATTCTGATGAAAAATGGATATTTTTTCTTTTTTTGATCTTTTTATAGTCCTCCCTGAAAATTTTGGGCTTGCTGCACCATTGGATAATAAATGTACCATTTCATCAGTTCTATTAATTCTATTCCTATATTTTTCTTCTTTTTTGAAGTCAAATTTATACACAGCCAGTCCTCGAGGCCAAAAAATACTAGAAAAGGCATCCTCTTTGAAATCAATATTTATGCCAATTTTGAAACAGTTATCATCTGTGGTCTTCTTGTATGTGTCTATTTCTTTAACATAGATTTGACCTTCATTTTTGGTCTTCTCATCAAGGTATTTCTTTATGTTGTCTTCTGTAACATGATCTTTTACTCTTGATATAAAAAGCCAAACTTTTTTGTTTTCTCGATCTCTTCCCACAAACTCATTGATTTCATCATATTCACTAATCTCAGCTTGTCCAAACTGAACTTTCCTGTTCCTCTTGTAGCTGACTGGTTTGAAAGCAATTTCATCATTTGGATGCGGAGGTTCTGGTAATGGAGTCAGCTGGTCTTCATTTATGTTTATTAGACTTTTTAGAACAGTACTCTGTTCATCTTTCAACATTTGATAGTTTGAAGTGTTTGGTTCATTACTATCGTGACTTTTTTCAGTTATTTTCGATTTTTCTAATCCACCTGTATTTTTATTTTTAAGATCTTCCTTCATAGTTGAGACGCCACTGTCTTGTTTTGATATCAGATTATCAACTTGCATTTTTTTATTTGCTGGTCCAGCAATACTGCTGTATGGAATATTTTATTGATGGTTTTTTGCCTGTTGTAGTTCAGTGAGAAGTTTTTTGTTAGTTTCACTTAAGTAGTCGACTTTATCATCAAGTAGTTTTTTGTTTTCATACATGATTGCGAACTTCTGAATCAATTCACTCGTTAATTGTTTCAAATAGAAATTTTTTATTTTTAAATTCACTTCGTCGGGATTGGAGTCATTTTGAACTGAGTTAGCCTCTGATAAATTGTTTCCACTATCATATAATGGATAGCCATAATATATCCGAGGCAATCATAAATTAATTTAAATATAACAATATCAGTGTTCAACCTATATTTTTTTACCTTCCATTTTCGTGTGTAAACTTCTTTCAACAAATACCATATAGTTTGTATCATTGTTTTTTCTTGGACTTGAGATGGATATACATAAGATATTTATCGATGATCAATGGATTCAGAACGAATATCTTCCAGAAAATATTCTCGAGATGAACATAAAATATCAGAGGCAAGCCTAAACGACTATAAATATCAAGCTGAATTTTCAATATCGATGTTTTCTTTTCTGTCTTTATCGAACATAAATCAGACCTTTTTGAAAATAGGTGATCGGTTTCTTCAGAAAAAAATTGAAATTTTGAAAAGTGGGCTGTGTTAATTAATAGTTGTATCACGATATGACGGAAAATTCTACTTGAACTGCATTTCATCGAGTATTAGAATTATTTACAGTATCTATTAAGTGTCATTTGATGCGTATGGACTATATCAACCAAAAAAATTAAAATTTTGAAAAGTGGGCTGTGTTAATAAATAGTTGTAGCAAAATATGATAGGAAAATCTACTTCAACTGCATTTTATCGAGTATTAGAATTATTTACAGTATCCCACGTGCTTCTAATGAGTGTCGTTTGATGCGTATGGACTATATCAACCAAAAAAATTTAAATTTTGAAAAATGGGCTGTGTTAATAAATAGTTGTATCACGATATGACGGAAAATTCTACTTGAACTGTATTTCATCGAGTATTAGAATTATTTACAGTAACCCACAAGCTTATATTAAGTGTCGTTTGATGCGTATGGACTATATCAACC
The DNA here is from genome assembly GCA_958502065.1 of Chrysolina americana. Taxonomy (NCBI): domain Eukaryota; kingdom Metazoa; phylum Arthropoda; class Insecta; order Coleoptera; family Chrysomelidae; genus Chrysolina; species Chrysolina americana. The sequence continues at coordinate 10,601,936 of OY293416.1, forward strand.
AGAAAAATTTAAATTTTGAAAAGAGGGCTGTGTTAATAAATAGTTGTATCAAAATATGATGGGAAAATCTACTTGAATTGCATTTTATCAAGTATTAGAATTATTTACAGTATCCCACGTGCTTCTAATGAGTGTCGTATGATGCGTATGTACTATATCAACAAAAAAAAATATAAATTTTGAAAAGTGGGCGAAGAGGGTGAAGTCTAAGCAAATATAAATGAATGTGAATTTCGAGATAAATTTTTAATATCGATGTTTTTTTCTCCTCAACGTATCTCCACTTGTATCTTTTTCCTGGACCGTAATCTGTCTAGACTTTATATGAACTTCCATAAAATGTTCATTCATGGATTTCGAAATGGACATCCATTAGAAGATATTCTACAGATGGATATGAATATCCGAAGCACATATGAAATGAGAACAGAGTACAATATACTAATTTTCAATATCAATATATTCAAACAGTTTCCCTCATTCCTCAATGATAATCTTATTGTTATCCCTAAACATATCTTTTGGATATTTGTGAACAATTTCTTATGGACATCTTTGTGGACATCTTGTAGATGTCCCTGAACAACATCTAGTGGATATTTGTGAACAATATCTCACAGATATCCTTCAACGATATCTTATGGATATTCCAGAAGGATATCTCATAGAAGTCCATCTTCGTCCACCAGGAACATCCACCAGACGTCCATAAAATATCCACCGGATATAACTGGATGTCCTCTGGATATCCCCAGTATCCAAAACGAATGTCTGTGTGTTTGCTGAGTTTTATTCAAATTAGCTTTAAGATTTTTGAAAAGTTTTTGATGTCATCAGTGATATTCTGATCACAAACTGTCTTACTGAGTAATGGTGGTCGTGATGGTAGAGCGTTCGCTTTTCAATCATAAGAGCGTTCGGTTCAAATCCCAGCGCCTTTCCCGGATATTTTCCTGGCTCGAACAAGCTCTCAGGTACATCTGAGGAATTTATTTCTCTCTGGAACGTGGAAGATTCGTCAACAAAAATAAAAATACCCGAAAGTAAAATTTCTGCACCTCTTTTTCCTGTGTCTGTGTATATTCTTTGAATGTTGGGAAATGCCAGTGTTAGTGCTTCAGTTCTTTCTCCTGCATTCCATCCATTTGGTTCGACCACAGCAAGAAGCTGTCGGCGGTACGTATTTTGCCCATGGAATTTTCTGCATCGAAGTGAGACGGTTTCAATGAAAGCTTTACTGGTTCAGCACTGACCTTGATATCTTTTATGTATTTTGGAAATTTCTACAACTTCACACTCAGATCCAGCATTGAGTTTTTGTTGGAATTTTTTGGGGAGTACGCAGTATCAATATGATTTTCTAACTTACCGAATTTTTCCTTTATTGTTGTCTCGTAGTTAACTTTGACATTTTCTACAATCGTGTTCATCCTGTCTAGTTTTGTCTCGACGGTTTCCATTCTTTCTTCCAGTAGAGTCGACACATCATAAAGTTCTTTTTAAACATGTGTGTGTGTGTTTTCGAAAAGTTCTTCTTTCAAAAAATTCGAGTTTTCTTGAAGCTTTCCTTGAAGATTTTTCGAATTCTCTAGAAGTTTCTCTCTCAAACTGTTTGAATTCTTTAGTAGTTCTTCTTCCAAATCATCCAAATTTTCTAGTAGTTTGTCTTGAAGTTCTTCATTTAAACTGTTTGCATTTTCTAGAAGTTCATCTCCGAATTTCCGTGAAGTTCTTCTAAGAATTTATCTTCCAAACTCTTCGAATTTTCTAGTAGTGTATCTTCCAAGTATGTAGGAGTTTCGTCGATCATTCATTATAGAGCACATATCAGCTCCAGAAACTACATTACTATTGTTGGAGTTTCATTTATTGGTGGTAAATAATGTACAAATCGTTTTCAGTCTTATCGAAACTATGAGCATTAATTACTACTATTATCAACATTTCACAGCTAAAAACGAAAACTTGCTTTCTGTTTTATCACCACGTCGTCCAAAGCCTACTTGTTCAAAGTGTGCGATTCAAAGTCTACATGAAAAATTATAAATCTCTGCAGTTCAAAGATGACTCTAGCAAAACATTAAATGTTGATTTCAGGATGCAGGAATATAAGGTTGTATCATAAAAAGAAAATTTCGTCAATAACAAAATAAATCAACTACACTATTGAACTCTACGTAAAAAAGTGTTTTGGAAATGTTGTCGTAGAAACAGATTTTCGTCACTTGTAATTCTTTTTCATACCTATTTTCTCGTTCCGTTTTCTCAACTTTATTTTATAAAAAATCCTTCGATATGCTCAATTCATCTCTAAATTGAATACTCGAGTTAATAAATGGCTGAAAAGTACCAGAGTAATAAAAACACTCCATTGAAATCATCCATGGTTTATATCCTTTTGTCAGCAGTCATAATCAGTTTTTCTTCGATAATCGGATACGTCATCACGAGCTGACATCAATTACGAATAATTAAAGGTGTTTAATGAAGCAGCAACCGATCAAATTCAATTTTTGCCGACGAAAATATCGATAAAATATAACAAAGGAAGAGAAACGAGAACAGGGAGGATAATCAATGCCTTTATATTCATCCGAATGTACTTCGCCATAATAAAAAATAAATTAAATTCCGAAGGACAATGACGAAAATGAAAATGGCAGAGTCGGTCACGGTTTTCAAGTGCACATCCGAATTTCTGTTCGAGACACATCTCATTAGCCGCAGACTATTGAATTTCAGTCAATTTCATCGACGAGAGCAGGGACGTTCCTCTGGGCCATTTTCGAGTGGCTGTGAAATTAGTGTTTGGTATGACCAAGGAGTTCAATTATGGAGATGAATAGTATTGAACAAGTCAAGACCACAGAGTCACATCATTTATATATGACTTTCAAATTTCAAGAAAAATCTAAAACAATATATTTATCCAAATGATTTTTCATTGGAACAATTATATATCAATATTGGGGTACCTCAGGGTTCAATCCTAGGTCCAGTTATGTTCCTCATTTATATGAACGACATCCATAAATTCGACGTACCACAATTTATGCTAATGATACGTTTGTAGTGCATAGGATGACTTCTTTTATGCAGTGAGTTCATTTTCAGTGATTTCATCGATCCTGGAGATACGGGGGTGTTAACATGACAAATGAAACACACTCTATATTATGGAAAAATTAATGCATATCTTCAAAAACATGAAAGATTTCAAAGAACTTACAAAAAACTGACCTTTTTGTACTATATTGTAAAACTTCTACAATTTTCAATTCTCCCAAGATTTTAGGACCGTAATTTTTCAACTCTTTAAACGGGCAGATTTAATTGAAACTTTGTACACTTATCCAAAACCGATGACATTACGATAATTTGATGAGTTTGTCTCATTATCCTGATCAGGATCGCCAGAATCAAATATTTTACCTCTCATATACACTGTGTGAGAGCCGTCGCCAGAATTTCAAAAATCCGCGGCGTGGATGGGTAATTAATGCGCCTGCTGCCTTCCTTGGATAGGGTCACATTTTTTTTTCAGGCTCACTCCGGAGAAAAAAAAGTTTTAATAATAAATTGAGAACTAAAAAGTGTAAAATAAAATATAGTTCAAGCTTGTTACTCCTTAGTGTTTTCGGAAATGAGCTAGAACATAATCGTATGGAGTCAAACAGCGGAAATTTTTTGAGTATTTACTATCATGGGCTACAGAGATTCATGTAGACCATTTCTGAAGAATAACAAACTAGAATTATCTCCTATTGCTTTAGTTTTATGAATGGTAGTTTTGAGATATCCCCACAGAAAAAATAATAATGATAAAAGAAAAGAACGTAAATGAATCATCAATCAAAATATTTCTGGAGAAACCTTCATCGTATTAGGGCAATAGTGTGAGAAGACCACAGAAATCGTCTTGGTGAATCTTCAGTCTTGAGTCACTTCACTTATGTAGACATAATTTATGAACTGAGTTTTTCATCTAAGCTATTTTTTTTGAATGATGTGATAGAGACTTCGAAAATAAATATGTATATTATCATCTCTTTTGTTCTGGCCCACTAGAAGTTATGTTATTGTCCCTTCTGTGTTTAATATATAGTGTGACCCATTTAAGATTGATAAACCTTAACAAAACATACATTTTTCTAAAAATTATAATGGGGACACCTATTTTCATAAACGAGTCTTTATTTTCAGGGCCAACTCTTCTTATTTTTAAAAGTCATATATTTAAAAATAAAATAACAATTTTTTCAATTTAACTGCATCAATGGATTCACGACATTAAATAATTATTTTCAATAAAATAACATTGGAATGCGTTCATCATCAAAAAATACTAAAAGGAAAGAAGTTTGAAAAAATATACCATTAAATCAACTTACTACTTCAATTTCAGAACTTTTGCCAGAATTTTAACACACCACTGAATTCAGATAGTCTAGGAATAACACTGATCAGAATTTAATCAAAATATGTTAATATATAAAAAATTAGAGAATGAAATGAAATGATATAAAATGTTCCTAAAATTTTACCACTCGTTAATTTGTTGATTCATGAACAGATTTCATAACTATTATGAATGAATTACAAAAAAAGGTATAACATTGAAGCAATTTCAAATTTGGTAGTGATAAAAAAACCGCTGTATTGAAAATAGCATAGTAAGACAAAAATACGTGTCAAGATGAAAAAAAATAGAATGGTAAATACATCAATGAGCAGTTATGAATTGATCACAAGATGATAAGCAAATTGACTTTCATATGAGTTGGTATTGTTGAAAGAAGGACAAGTATTTTTTCGTGGATAGAGTTGTATCAGCATTCCTCAAAAAAATACAGACACTTTTTTTCATTCTTCATAATTTTAATAATGAAGACGCTAACAAAACTCAGCTACTCCAAATGTTTTCTTCTTCAATTACTCCAAAATGAACTAATGATAGGTACCAAAGACGGTAGAAAGTTGAAGAAATTTCAAATTTGGTAATGAGAAAGAAAAATTAAACAATTGAAAAACAAAAAACAGCACAAGACAAGACATATATTTACACAAAATTTCAATTAGGATGATATTCATTAAATCTAATCTTACAATCTCATTAGACAAAATGATAGCTTTTCCATTTAACTCAAAGCAAAATCTGAAAATACAGTCTTATGAATACATGCATTTTACAGATCCCTCGTTAGTATTGTAGATAATTTTTGAATGAATTGAACAACACACTAAATCTGAACTGCGAAGACTGCCAATATAATTTGTTTTCGGGAGATATTAACATTGATCTTTTGGTTGAAAATTATTATTCAAAAAACTACATAGATCTATAATGTGGATATGGCTACTGCTCATCAATCACTATACCAACCAGAGTTCGAATATTTTATTTTACAACTGTTCTTTATCATAATAATAACTTAAGTATTTCATAACCCGTTATTTTCACATGCATAAAATTTATATTTAATGAAGTGTTTTGTATAACCTATTTATACTTATAGTTTATATCATGTTCCCCAAAACATTCACCCTCTGACACAGGGCTCGCATATAGTAGGATAACAATTTATTAATCTATAATGTTATATATTTTATTGTATTGTTATGTTTATGTTCATTGCTTTTGTCATCTGACTGAAAATCGAAATGTTTCAAGAATAATAGTTATATAATCAACTAGTGTATTAATGAAGCCGATTAATGATCAATCGTTACTGTTCAAGTTCTATAATCGCATTTTAATATACGAGTTGATGACAATATTTTTCCGTTGACCTCAGTCTTATTAAGATAAGCGAATTCTTCATTAGAAGATATTCAATTAACGAAACGAAAAGTAGATACAAACTCCATCGAACATATATGATCAGCTTATAATCAGTAGTAATACTATAAGTACTTCAAAATTATCAGGTTATACATCGATAACTTGTTGCATAATTATAAAGAGTGTCAGTTTGACAGTTTAAATAATCCGACCGCGAAGCGGAAGGATTATTCTGTCAAACTGACACGATTTGTAATTATGCAGGAAGTTTGAGATGTATAACCGTATTTATTTTGAAGTACGTATTGTATTTGATACGATTATTTTTTGAGTAAATTAAGTAAATATATGAACAATTTATTAATTTAAATACAAATTGGTGCAACGAAAGTTACAATTATTATATACTACGTTTTTTTTAACTGAGTTATTTTCGGCGCAGGAAACGTGGCCACTGCTCATTGAAGTGCTGGAAATACTGGAGGTGTTATTACTTGAACATGCAGCGTTTTTAAAATTGGATCTCATCTTATTTATTATATTTCGGTGATGTTGTTCATCTATCTGTAGGTAGGGTTTGATAGAATTGCTATTACCATGTCCTGTTATTTCAATAAGTTCTTGTACCGATACACCTGCTTTTGCCAATTGTGAAACAGCAGTGGCTCGGTGAGAATGATTTGAAAATTTTTTGTTAATCATATTCAAATTTGCCAATTCTGCAGACTTTTTGGTCCATTTACTAATTTCATGCACTCCAATTGGCATATTTTTATACCAGCCAAGGAATTTTTCTTTTCTCCAGTTGGTATTTACTGTCAGAAATAACCTATCTGTTTTAATATTGATGTTTTCGCTTCTTTTCATCATTAGCATATCTAGAAGTCTCACTGGACAACGACTCACTTCATTATGGTTAGGTACAAAGTCATTTATTATCAGCACATGGTTTTGCTCCTCCCTGTGTGGTTTTGGTAAAAATAGGATTATATTGTATCCTACCAGTTTCTTTTTGAAAATAATGAGTCAAGCATGACGCTCCTTCATTTCCTCTCCACGCAAGTTCTACAGAAGCAATTAAGAAAAATTTTATTTGTAATCCTTCCGGTGTATTTTCATCCCACGCTTCTATCATTGCTATGTACTCGTTATCTTTAAATGCTGATGCACTAACCTTTCTCTTGTCCGGTAACATTTGAAGTTTCCTTCTTTTTGAATTTCTTGCGATTCGTGCCGCTAAAAATATGGGACTAGAGAATGGATCAATTACTCTATTAAAGTTCATTATGTTCTTACAAAATTAAGCACAATAATCAATCACACTGTTCAAAACACCATTCGTGATTGAAGTAGTTACAATCTGCTTTGTTTTATGCATTCTAGTATGTTTATGTGTGTTGTCACCCCGTCTGAAACGGCACTGGCTATACCATTTCACCGGTGTATTTCAAGAAATTCAATTTTGAATTTGTGATCAGATTTGCGATTGCTATTTCCGGGCCACACTTGAACGAATTCCTCCCGATATAATAGGTATTCGATTCTTCTCTCGAACAACTGTGATTTAACTGCACAATTTTATTTTCAGTGTAGATATAAATTTCTTAGGGTTCGAACTCAAATTGAAAACGTTCTGCATAAGTCAGACGAAAATGATTTCTTATTGAAAATAAATTGTTTCGATTGCACCGTATTGAACAAACAAAAAATAGAAAAGTGATATGAAATGCGTTATTGGATATTGAATTCGTTCAACGCCAATCTTCTTGCAGTGAATCTTTCTGAAACTAAAGCAGTACCTTTCATTTCCTCCAAATATTCGCCTGTTTATGAGTACCTGTCAATTTATAACGTAACGACATCTAAAAATATCTTGGAATTTCAGTTGACTCCTTTTTAACGTGGGATATACAAATCGGGATAATTAAAAAAAATTGTACTTATAATTATAATCATATTGCATCAACTTAAAATTAAATTTTATGTATTTATAGAGTCTACTTCGCAGTATGACTCCGTTGGATGGGGTGAGGCTGAAAAAATTATACTGGACGCTAGAGGAAACTCAAACACGCATTTTGAATATCATGTATTCCAAATCAAGATACAAGATATTCACCAGTTGTTCTCAACATGAATGCTCATATATATTACGAAGGCAAAACGAATATACAAAGAATATTTATCACGAGCAAAAAAAACAATTGGACAAACATGTTTTTTTGTCCCGATGAAACAGCTTCAGAAAAAATCTTGAAAATTGGATATTATCGCAGAAATACATCATGAGGAATGTCATTGATCCAAATTTTTGAAAGACTGTATTTTAACTGTATAAATAGCTACAAAAATAATACCTTTATTTTAATTTTTATTTACCTTTTCCTTCATGTATTAAAAATAATGGAGTGTGTTGTAACCAAACGCATAGATAAAATCAATAAGACCAAGAATATAATTAAAAATTATCCAGGGACACAGTGAAATATTGTCTCTATTCCTGAAAATTATACCCTAAGCGACCACATGTTTAGTTTTCAATATTCCGATCACCGTCAGAATACACGTTACGAAGGACCTTTCTGATGAATAAATACTTATGAGATAATGTTTAAGTGTTGAAGTTGAAGATAAATATTATTTTGTGGTTCATATGTAGATAATTCTGTGAGAGGCAAGATATCTTAATATACCAATCACATCGGTTCTTCAAAATTCGAATAGTTCCTTGGAGATAATGGTCAGTCGTAGTTTTAACTCGAGATCTTCCAGATGTAATATTTCAGTTTATTATGTATTGTCTTTGTTAATTCGGGTAAATTTTCATAAGGCTTCTGGATCAACTCTGACCTACATATGAGTTCTAACTGAATTTTCATTATAAATAATTTAGTTTCCTGAACAATTTTTCCCATTCCTCATTGATCTGGACAGTTGATTCTTTCATTTCAATCATCATAATCCTCTTATTCAACTTTTAGTGCATTCATTGTATTTCATTTAAACTAAATCATTACTTGTTATAGTTTAATATAGGTGAAACGTAACTGCTTTGACAAAGAATGATATTTTTCTGTTGTTTTGTACTCAAATGTTGCATTGAATATTTATTAGCAAATTAATTCTTTATCAGTATGAAACTATCCTACAACTCAAGACTAGCTAATGACTTTGGTTCGATGTCAAAATTTAAGAAACTGATGAAAATTACAACAAAAATGCTTTCAGTATTATTGCAGACACCAGAGAAGTCAATAGTTAGAATTAACAAACTCTTTCCCCTTCAGATGATTTTTGTTCTGTGAATTGCCCCACAAGTGTAAATGTTTTTATAGAAGTTTTTTCAATTGTTGAATGCCTCGGTTTATTTGTAATGTCCTTTGGTACACAAACTGGTGAACAAATACGATTTTATTCAAGATTCATCTGAAAAATCACATTACTTCCCTAATCAATTCTGCTTCATAGAATGTCTTCGAAATTCTCATTCGGATCATTCACATTTAGATATGAATGCAAAAATAGGAATATGCACATGATATTTTTGTTTCTGCAGATGTCCAGTCGAATAAAAAACTGTCTGATGAGGTGAAACATAATATTTTGTGGTGGTGGGGAAGAGTACGATTATATGTAAAGTCAGACAGTTTTTTCATATGATTTAGCTCGTTCTGATGATATGAGTGTTCCTATTTGTAGATACTCACAATATACAAAAATGTGTGGTAAGCAGAAAAAAAAATAAGTACTTGAATTGGAGAAGAAGAGACCATAAGAACAAGATATTTTGAGAACTGAGGAAGGCCTTTTGTACAAATCGACAGAGTTCTCTGAATACAACATCCTAACTTATATTCATTTATTAGTGCATTCCCAACTGAAACCAAAGTAATATTGAAGATGACGAGAATAAGTTACCAGCTCCACTTGATACACCCAACGTAATTTGTGTTCGAACGCAGTCATTACTAAATTAACAAGAAACGATAATTGCTCTCTGTGAATCAACAATTAATAATACTGACTAATGTCAGAAACGGTACAACTTGGTCTGAATTGATCTTTAGCTACCCAGTCTCCGAAGTTCTCGATGATACTAATTAAAACTTAACAGTTCTCTCATTTCTGTCCTTTATTTCAGTCCTTGGGGAATTATACGTTTTGCATAAATGACAAGAAATCTGTAATCACACTCACTTCTCCACTTCTCGCCAACTGCAGAAGACATGTGTTGAAAGCCGACAAAGCTCAATTTATAGGCAATATCAAATAAATGAAGATTGGAACCTTTGGTGTGAATGAAATTCAAGAAATGGAAATAACCCAAAAACACCAAAACACAATTTTGTAGTCGTGGAAATATCGAGTAGATAGGTAGAATTTAAGAATTATTTCTGATATAGATTCTGTAGATAGGACAAGTCATACTTATAAATATAAATAAAATGAAATAAAATATAAGGTGTACATGCGCTGTGGTATGTGATTTGAATAAAGAACATTTTAAAAATTATATCACGGTCTCATATTGCTCACTTCAAGTATAAATTCATCTACCATGTTGAAACTTTTTTTGCTAAAAAAAGTTTAAATTTTTTGCATGGACCCTTTTTGCCATTCCCTCTTTTCCTTATATCCACATGTCCACAATTCCTCCTTCCAGTCTTCCTTTTCGAACCTTCGTGACCTCCTGATGAAGTATGTCCCTTCCAGGTTGGTTGGATCCTCTTGTTGGAGTTTTTCAACTCCAAATATTTCAAATCTTAGTCTTCCGTACGCCTTGCCGAGGAAGTGAGATGAAGTTTCTTTGTCTTCTTCGCATTTACAGCAAATGAGGTTGTCTTCTATACCCATTCATGATAAATGCCTGCCTAACTTGTTACACCCCGTTAGTATTTCGACAAGGAGGTGTTGCTTGGTGATTTCTGCCTAAGAGCCATGCCGTCCTTGACTTGCTGGAGCCGTTATTATTCCTTCATAGTTTGGTCAGCTCTTCTTCCGCCCAGTCGTCAAGGACTGAACAGGTATGGCTTCTTGCGCTGTTTAGTACAGGCTCTGGCCCACAGAACAGCGTCATGGAACCCGTTCTAGCAAGTTCGTCTGCAATCTCGTTTTGCTCAACACTCTGTGATCTGGAACTCAAACCAGCTGGACTTCCTTCGTTTCAGCTGATTTCTCGAGAGTATCTCCGCATTGGTTTGGGATGACATATAGCTCTGAGCGCTGCCTGACTGCCTATCTTGTAAGCTTTTCACTGTGAGGGCGGAAATGGGAATCTCCCACTCAGCCCACTTCACGATTTCCTTATGGCCTATCGTCGCTCCTTGGCTTACCCAGACTTCTGAGTCCCGCATCTTCAAGTGAGTTGCCATTGCCTTCTTGATTCAAATCAGAAGTGGCAGAAGCCTCAGAGTACCTTTAACGCTGCGGTTGGAGTCGTTCTCATCGCACCCTTTATTACCAAACAGGCCAACCTCTGGACCTATATGCGGCGTACATGAAATATTGGAGTCCAGGACTACTCCCAGTTATTCGACCTGCTGGACTAGCTTGAGCTCTTTGCCCCAAACCCATCTATTTTCCTTCATTTGGTGAACAGGATCATCTCTGTTTATCTACTGAGATTCCTTCTCCACCGCAACAGCTCCCAATTATTCAGCAGCCTACTTGCATACGGTCGCAGACGACTCCAATAAATCTTCCGCTGACAACTCCATCGCCCGCGTAAGCTTGTGCCTTGAAACCTTCATCTGTGAGTCTAACTTGGAGTTCGTCCATGACTAAGAACCACAGAGGGGGAGAAAGGCAGCTTTCCTGAAGGCAGCTCCTTTCCACCTTGGCCTTCAGTCTGAGGTCACTCCGGGATACCTTTCTTCTTATAAACGATGATACAACCCAGCGGACTATCGAGTGAGCCGTTTCTTTCTGGCCATTAGTGGTGCTTGTATAGTCGCCTTTTCAAACGTACGTTACTCATCGAAAACACTCCTAACGTTACCTCTTTGAGCTTTAATGTCCTTAGCACTACAGTGTGAAGGACTAATTTAGTCGACCTTCCCTTTCTGTATGCATGTTGATTTTTTTGGAAGATTTCATACGATGTCAAAACACGCGGATAAATATTAAACCCTCCATTTTCAGAGAAACTGTTATAATCGATCAGGGACTGAAATCAAAAACTAATCGTAATACCTACCACAAAAACATTTTCAAAAAACCTCGAGATACAATCACAAAACAAAATTTGATTCAGGACCGTCCAGCTTCTGATGATATTCCATCTGTCGATTCCGAAGATCGTACGAATAACTAATTTGAAGGACAACCCAGGAATCTTGTCCTTTCTGTTGGGGACAGCCAAAGTTAAAGTGCCATCCATAAGTTTTTACACTACATTGACTTCGAACCAATAATACTTATAATACTCAATATCAGATGAAATCAAATCATCTCTGGCAAGTCATAACCTCAGTTTTACGTATTTAACTTCTCTACACGAATATACTGAGCAACACATAGATATTCAGATGAAATCAGCAAAAGAAAAATTCCTATCAGTCTATCCTTTGACGAACAGAAAAAAAGAGGACTTGTCAAAGTTTTAGGTAATATTACTAAGTACATTTCTGGTAACAGAGATCACAAAGATGCTGAACGCTATGTTGCAGCCATTGAAAAATTGCAAGACAATCAAGAACAAATTGTTAGTTCCCCAAATCAGCAAATATCATTGACACGCGAAATTTTAAAGAATAATAATGAAACATTATTTTCACTAATGGTTCATAATCAAAATGGTATCAGGAAAAGTATAGAAGAACTCAATAAAAAATAGTACATATTTTCTGACAGTTGTAGACACATACATGTGAACAAAATTAAATTTTGATACATTTCCTTCAATTCTCAGAAGTATTATTTGCCGTGGCGCTTCGGGGCGACTTACTGATGTTTTAGGTGATGTATTCACTTTTCAGCTGTAGGAAAACCCGGAAAACTTACAGCACCACCTCGGGTGGTCGGTGTGCACTCCAAGCTAGCACTAGACGAGATTGGCATCAAGACCACTCACAATACACTTGCTATTCAACAAGGCATGCGGTCGCCTATCGATCCGATATAAAGTAGTTGAGAAAAATTCTCGTACCTACATCAGGCTCGAACCGACTATCGCTATGCTAGAGTTTCGAACGGCCTGTGCATTAGACCGCCGATCCACCGACCACCACCAAATAAGCCCCCAATTGAGTAAGTTAGCAAATTCACTAAAGTATATCGCTATTTTTTCTCACGAAGAGAAAGTTTAAACCCGCTGTAATGAAACTGACTTCATGATGATCGAAATCTCGTACCAGTGCAGCTTCCTAACCACCGACCTGTCAGGGATACACTAACGAAGAGGGTGAATCTACAGGAAAGCAACTGTTCCTTCTCGATATCAGAATAAAGAAGCCAACATCAATTGAATGACATTTCACTGGATCGACTACACGATGTGCAATTACAAGGAAGCAAACTTCAACCGCTGGTGATTGAGAACCCAATGTATTCCAACCATCACCCTTGGACGATCCCATCATATACAATCATCACCATAATATTCGAGAAGTTCGGGAAATCCATTATAAATAATTTTTTTGTGTTTTCAAAAACGTTATTCGTTATTTGAAATATATATTTCGTATGTTATTTGGGATTCCAGCATCCGTTGAGTCCCTAAAACCCATAATTTTTGTACGATTAGCTCGAAACTGAGTTTCCACTGCACACTTCACCTCTCCTTGGGTGAATGTGAGCTAGAGGAGAACTATACTTGGCGGATATTGGGATTCTGTACTAAGGGGTTATCAACGCATTAGATTTTCTTCGAAACGTGAGCTAATATCAAGCTATATTAGCGCCTCGCAAATTGGAAATGGCTACCGGAAAGGACGATATCGGCAAACACAATCAAGATATCATCACGGCCTCCTTCTGATGTAATTCAGTTATTTACTCCGCCAACAATAGCCAGCTGTTACTACCTTGATCCTGGAATATACGAGGCTACATCCTTCCTGCGTTTTCCGCATACTTCCGCTCCTGTGCTTTCGCCTACCCTCCGGTGATCTCTTATCTCGGCTTGATTTACGTTTTCGTAGTCTACCTGCACGCTATGAAAACAAGAATAACGGCTATCCAAATATCGCGTATGAAAATTCACTCGGAATAATTATCATTTTGTCGATGATAGAGCTGTTTCGCTTGGGGTATGCGAATGTCACTTCACGTAGTTATGGGACTTCGCTGATCTCATTAAGATGATGAACTGAGTTATATTTCACCTCGCGCTTGGTGCCGGTAATGAGTTGAGGGGTGTGTAATATGGCTGAGGGCACATCTGCGTATAATAGGCATTTACTCAGTTCTCTAGTTCTCATAACCAAAATTTAAAGCAGGGGTTACAAAGTACATCCGCGAAGTCACCCCGTAATATCTCCAAAACGGAAAGAGATATTCAAATGAGACATATGCATATGCATCTTTACTTCCAGTTGGACCGCGAATCGGTGACACTTGAAGAACTCAAAGGCAAATGCATTTTGAACATAGTGGTGTACTTGTTGAATATAACGAGACATTTTTTTTATATTCCTGACTTTTTATGTCCAAAATCAACAAATAGATAAAATGAAAGTTTTTCTATTGTTTCAACAAAAGATTGAAATATTTGAGGATCTAACATGAAGGAAGGCCATACACATCGTTGTTGAAAAAAACAACTTGAAATGAGAATTTGGCGGCAATGTGAAACCAGCAAATTCATTAGATATTTCAGCTGTTTACCAATCGACTCAGTTCAGCTATTCACGAATAGATTGCGCCATAGTAAAATTTACTCATGACCATAATGTCGTAATAATGAATCAAAACAGAATGAGGACTTGATAAATATAAACAAACAGTACTAAACTGTAGAGTGCAATAAAATCGCATTGTATGGTGAGCAAAAACCCCAGATAATCAATTATATGTCGAAAAGATTAATTTGCAATCACTTTCAGATTTTGTAACCTTATAGGCGTGTTTTTGTGAGGGACAACTTGACTCAACATAATTTTTTGGTCATTCAAATAATAATATCGAATTCTGAAACGGAAGTCACTTTAGTATCGCAGGGTGTTATTGCAGTCATCAGTCATTGGGGGTGATGTGGATTCAAAGCAAAAAATTGTGAAATTGAACTGATTATTTTTTGACAGCTCTTGCAACCAATCGAAACAATCAATTCAAAGCATTCATGTACGTTCAGGCCAATCACAGCATTATTATAGTGGGAATTTTCTACCTTGAAAATTGCCACGGAAATTTTTTGTGGTATTTTGGTTTTATTATGTGACAACTGATACTTCTGATCTGACGTCTGTGATCAGTTTGCATGAAAAGTGAAAAATGATTCAAAAACGGTTTAGTACATTATCATTCGATGAAATTTTAAGAAAATCAACGAAAATGCATGTAAGAATCCTATTTTGAGTAACGTGTCAATTTAGAAACAGTTTCAATTGATAACCTAGGAACAGAGAGACAGCAATAGCTTTCAATCCAACAGAACAAAACAATGTTACAGAATCCTCCAGCCAAGGACAAAACATCCATAATAATTGTATATTTTTTCATGATGAGAAATTCAAATTCCAAACTTGATTCTGTTTATAGTGATTCAAGTAAATTATTGAAATAAAAATGATATATGTATAGAGAATAGGTCTATGATTGGGGCATCAAAAAATAATCTATCAAATACCACACGACAGTTCGATGAGGTAGAAAATAATTCTCCAGATTTTTTCTCAAACTTGTTGTCATTTTGCAACAAGTTTTCGAAATATCTGTCAAATTATTTTCACTTTATTCTCATTCTCTTATGATATTACAACTGAAAATTTAGAGTTAGAGCTGAATAATTTTAGAGCAATAGTTAATAACACATGAAATGCCGCAAAATCTCAAAATCTCCAACTGCAGTAGATGAGAAGGTACAGAAATGATAAAAAGAATGGAATACTGAATTCAAGAAGGAAATCTCCCAGAACGAATTAGAAGTACTCGGGAATTTCACAGCGTTTTCAGATATGTTTCAGCAGAGACCATTTATTGTGGATAATAAGATCTTTGAAGTCTTCATGAGAGTTGGACCAGGAGACGCTGATAATTTCATTAAGGTTGTAGACATGATACAGCAGAGCCTACTGATTTCAATAAAAATAATGAGGTTTCCAAGTTTCCACTAAAGGAAAAGGCTTTGCAAAGTCCACCAAATTTACAGACAGTAATCAGCAGAGGCATAACGAGGTTTCCGTCAGCTCTATACAATAAAAAACTGAAGAAACTGCAAATCCCCTTTGATTAACGTGTCCCCACGTTCTTTACCTAACATTTAACTGGAGGTACTGCAAATTCCATCAAATTCACAGACTGTACTCAGAAGAGGCCATTTATCTCGATCAACGAGGGCTCCATAGTCTCCACAGAACAAAAAAAAAACTGTTGGTAGGTACTGCATATTCTACCAAATTTATAGACATTACTCATCAGAGGCTATTGATTCCGGTTAACGTGGTCTCGGCGGTCCTCACCTACAAAAACCTGAAGGTTCTGCAAATTTCACCAAATTCACAGACAGTACTCATCAAAGGCCTACACTACTTCAAAAACAAAAAACTAGAAGCACTGCAAATTCCAAAAAATTCGCAGACAGTACTCAGCAGAGGCCACTGATCAAACATAATTGATCCTTGCGGTCTCCAACCAACAAAATCAATAAAATACACAGACTGGAATCAGCTTGGCATATTAAATACCAATAATTAGGTACCCGAGATCTCTAACCACATAAGCTGGAGCCGTTGCAGATATGGATGATACTATAAACAAATTGACTAGCCTGTATAAAGCACCATAAGAGAGAAAGATAAATCGAAGGAATTTATCAGTTCCGTTTCATTAGGATTCGATAAAATTTTATTTTTCTCTGAGCACGGCATGACCAACCAGTTGAAATAAAAACCCACATGAGCTGCGGATGCTTCGCTGTAGTCTCACTGGGCGTAAATAAATCGCCATGATCGTTTTAGTCAACATTGGAAAGTAGTGAATTGAAAACAAAAAAGTGGAGACAATTTCGACCCCTGCGGTACACCTGCTCATTGTACAGCGGGTTTTATTTACTCTAACCTTGTAAGTGCTGCTACACAGATACAAATCTAGAATTTCCACCATGTATGAAGGCATGACTGTCCTCAAGACGAGAAACACTGTATCCAGACGGTGTCAAATGCTATTTGAATGTTCAGAAAGACCATAACAGTGTCAAAATATTGAAAAAAACCCTTCCTCTCCAGGTTTAAGAGAGTGCTAGGAGTCCGAGCATTTCAACGCTTCTCTTACAGGTGATAGCTCCGACCTGGTCGTTTTAGAGTTATGTATTGAAGTCAAGTCAGATCCAATGACTTTCCTTGGTTTGGTATACGGCCTTATGGGGTTTAATAAATCAGGGTTACTTTGACAAGGTATTATTATGGGTAAAGTAATGTTTCTAAATTCTCTGTGACTTGTAACTACTCTGGGAGATGAGAGTATTCAGTGTTACTGTAAAGTCCAAGTAAACTATTTGTGGAATAATGTTCAAAAATATTTTTAAATGTTGGGACTAGTTCAGAATTCTTCACTTCAATCTCAAGCATGTAATCACCTACCAAGTCATCTTTGATCACTATAGAATTTTTTTTTGAATTCCATAAAAAAATTGAATTGAATTATAGGTAATTTCTTGAAACTTCTCTCCAACAGATAATGCTTTAATTTAAGTGTGGCTCAACCAAACTGTTTCAATATTGTAAATGGCCCAACTTATTTGAATCTGAATAGGAGTTTTTTTGTTGAGTATTTTATATCATTGTTCCATCGTAAGTGATTATCAATGTAAATGCCCAAGTATTTTAGTTGTTTTGCAGGTTTGATTGAAAAATCTTGTTGCATATTCAGATTGTATTCTGGCAAGGATACTGAAAGGTAGATATGCGGTTCTGTCAAAATTAATCATAAGTAATTTGCTATCGAACCAGTCTTTCAGCTTTCCAAGATAATTTTTAATGTTTATTTTGAGATTATACCACTTATCGTGTTTGTAATATATCACGGTATGATCCGAAAAACTGGATATATTACCGATTGTTCCTGTTGAAACAGGTTGTTCAAGTAAATTACGAATGACACCTGCCCCAGTACCGTTACTTGAGGTACACCACATTCAATGTTAATTTCGTTACTTACATAGTTTTTAAATTCAACATTTTGCCTTCTACTTGATAAGTAATTTTCGAATAAATTGCTTGCTAGATCATTTCTAGCTTTACTCTTCAGCGTACTCATAAGGTATTGAAGTTCATTCTGCACCGCTCAGTTCTGAAAGAACAGCTGATTCCCGAATTACAATAGTTATCTTTGTAAAAATTCGAAAAATAAGCAAAATTGAAGAATAATCTGTGTCGCCCTCTTCCTCTAGAATACGCTTATTTTCCTCCACTAATTGTTTTGAGAAAAAACATGGTCGAAGTATTCTTGAATATTAATTAGCAATTATGTATATTCCTAGTGAAACAAAAATATCTCGTACGAATCTGACATTGAATAAAAAATTATTGAATCCTTCTTGTTTTTCCATATGATCATATGACCTTTATGTCATATCACTGAAATGCCTCATTTGCCCTAAAACTGAAAAAAAATTATGTGGAAGCTTCTTCTGATGGTTTTCTCAGTAGGAAAGTTATACTTGCACGTTTTTTTGTGAGAGATTGGATGTGATATTTCCATGACAGTTTTGAATCGAGATGAAGCCCTAAAAATTTTATATTGTACTGTTTTATTTACATTGAGACTCAACTGGTGCGACATGAACCAAGGCTCTATCTGTTCAATAATATTTCTATTTATTGTTTCCGTGTTTGTTGGATCACAGTGTTTGTGAAATACAGTGGTGTCGTCAGCATATAGGATGGACTTTGTATTATTCACGTTGTATGAGAAGTCGTTCACATATAGTATTAATAATAGAGGTCCTATGATTCAGTATAGGGAAACCCCTGTTTTTATATTTTGAACTGTGGATATTATATTATTATATACTACAAGCTGAGTTCTATTTGTTAAGTGAGCCTCAGTGAAGTCAAAAGAGTTGCCCCTAATGCCATATAATTCCAGTTTCCCTAAGAGAATGTTGTGGTTGACATAGTCGAACATACCCAACAATGTACCAATTTTCTCATAAGAGTTAATAAACTTTGATTGTTGTAAATGGCAAAACCACAATAGTGAACACCGAGGACAACGCAAATTGGATTACATTCGAGATTCATATGTACAAGCAAAGCATGAAACGATTATTCTAAAGGCATATAAGGCTGCAGTGAATAGAATTGGTTATTTTCCAACATAGTAATTATTGTAAGCTCATAACCAGCAGCTTAATATTAATATTAGCTGGCTTTTATTTATATCAGTTTGATTATTAAACTCTAATTGCCGCTCCGGGAAATATAAACGCGGTTGAACCAGGAAATTACAAAGGCCGAGGTGTTCTTTCATGAGAATAACTACGCCGGTAGTGGAAGGAAATATAAGTTCAATGAATGGCTGATATTTTTTATGCGTTCGACTATTTACTGAGATATTTCCAATGTAGATTAGCCTCCAGAATACATCCATTTCAAGAAACCACGGAAATGAAAAAAAGACTATTCATGTGGCATATCATCCCAAAAGATTTTCTACTGTCTACTCATGCTGATTCACAGTGAATGGCAAATTAGACATTTCTGATGAACCAGACAACGAATTCAAATCCACAAATTTTATTTTTGTTTAACTGTGTTTTACAATTTATTAGCCTTAGAGCACGTACATGAATTATTTCTTCAATCTCAACAGCACCATATCCTAAGGTTGAAGATCAGGACAGCCAGTTGTATACCGAGCGATGAACTGTTGCCAGTCCATTCCTCGGTTGCAACGCCAAGCCGACCTCTGATCTCCCTAGGGAGACACTTGAGACGGCTCCCGCGATGTTAGCGGGCAGGTCCATAAATGCAGACAGAATCCACGCCTCCTGCGAAGCTTATGCGTGGGTATGATGTGATTCAATACAGAGACTGGACGAAAATATCCGATGAAGTTGGTAGTATGATGTAGAATCTTGGAAAAAGCTCACAGCAAATAACTGGGTTTAGGAATGGATCTTACTTTTACTCTTGGCTGTCCTTTAGAGACCCGATGAACCAGACAACGGATCATGGAATTGGCCAGCGAGATCACCCGATCTTAATCCGTTAGATTTTCATTCACGGGGGATGTTTGAAGAAAAAGTTTACAAAACACCCGTGCGTTCGCGACATGAATTGTTAGAAAAGATTACCGAAACATTTGAAGATTTGGATCCCAATGAGATCAGATCTGCCACGACGATAGCAGTCAACGCACGCATTTTGAAGTGCTTGGCAGTGAACGGCCAGCGATTCGAACATATTGTTAGCTACGCCGCTGATTCGACATCGCAAGCGTTTTAATTTCGTCGAAAATTTCACACCTCTATTTTAATATTTTCGTGGCTCCACGATATTTAAGTGGAAATTTTTTGACAGTTGAAAAGGTGAACATATGATCATGTTACTAGTGAAAAAAATATTTCTACCACCTTCAGTTACCTAAAATTACCAAATGGCGATAGACTGATCTAGTACCCATCTGAGTTTCAGCATTTGGTTTAACTAAAGTTGGTATTATTTTTATTTATCGAAATATAGCGGATATACTTACCAATATGATTTTTTTAGAATTTATTTCATGTTGAACTAATATCTTCATTGGCAAATCTCTAATGATACCGACGAATGAGCAAAATAATAACGAAATACATTTAATTATTATAGGTTTTACTATTATTAAAAACACAATTATTATAAATGTTTGTGGGCTGGCTTGAATTGGTGGTTTGAATCTGGGTACTATCTGATTTATTTTGCATTGTGCTCTGATCATGATTAAACTTGCTAGTACTTGATAAAGTTCTCCTCTTGGATTCAATCATCTGATGATGATGTTCAACGTCCAATTGTTAGTAAGGTTTGATTGACTGACTATAACTATGTCCAGTAATTTTAATGAGCTGTTGTTCACCAACTCCTGCCCTGGCCAAATTCGAAACAGCTGTTGCTCTGGCAGAATGATTAGTTATTTTTACTTTTTCAGTGTCAATTCCTTTATCAGAGGCTGCTAATTAAAATCATGAAGATACAATGTTCTTATCCACTGTGCTATTCTTGTACCATCCTTTCGAATTGGGTTGACTCCAGTACGGATTTGGTGTTAAAAATAATCTGTCGGTCTGAATAAGATTTCCCCTTTTTTCCATCAACTTCTCAAACAAACGAACCGGACACATATGTGGATTGTCGAAATTTGAAATCAACCATTTACTACCCGATAGTTTTTTAGAACTACCTTGTGTGAATTTAGAGAATATTGGATTATATTCTATCCGACCTTTTGGGTTCCCGAAATTATCAGTTTCTTCTTTAAAGTATTGGATATACACGCAGAATATCCTTCCTCTCCTCTCCATGCCAGCTCCTGTGAAACTATGTGAAAAAATTTACGCTGCAATTCATCTGGAGTATTTCCATCCCACATTTCAATAACTTTTTTGTATTCGTCACTGGCTAAGGCTGCAGCACTCACTTTTCTTTTTAATGGGTCTTTCTTTATTTTTTTGCGCTCTGCATCGCGTGCAGCTCTGGCGGCCGCAAATTCCACATCAGAAAACGGATTAAATTTAATTTTATATTTTTCGTAATAAATTTCTTGTAACTGCTCAGCAGTAGAGTTCCACAACACTTTGACCACACTTTCCTTATAATTTTCAAAAAATTTCTTTTTCATATTGAATGCGTAGTCCTCCAATATAGTAGCCAGCTGTGCTACACTCATACACTCATGAATATTATAGAACTTTTCGTCACAAAATTCAACAAACTGTTTCCATACACATGATTTTCATTTTCGGGTGTTATCCGGTGCTCTATTTTGAATTTCTTGTCTAATTACTAGTAGATTTTCTTTACCAAATCGCGACATTTCGCTATACAATTATTAAACGTACAGACGCTTTAAACTAGTAATTATTAAGCTTTGTGACAGAACCGGTTAAACAAAAATGACAAATCAACATAATTCAAAAACAACAATACCCTTGAAAACTTGACAAGCAGTGAAATTAATTTAAAATGTCAGATTGGATTAATAATTTTTTTCCAAATTAGGGTGTGAAATTTTCTTACCGAATACCACGCAAGCTTAAATTATTCCTGGAAATTTTCTTTCGGGCACGAATATTTTAAGAAACTTATCCAAATGTCAAGCCTCGTGACAAATGGAGGTATGACAGATTTTTTTTCTCTTGTATATATAGTATCTTTTGTACATGAAGCACCTCGTTTATATATTTAATACGACGATTTTGTATGTTGTTTAATTATGAAAACACCTTTTGAGTTCGATTATTATTTTTGAGTTGTATTGAAAGAATACTAAAACAGTTATCAGTTTAATCCTGGAAAGAGATATGGCTCAACCCTGAAATTGCCAACAGGAAAAATGTTGGTATTGGTTACCTATATTACTTTTCATTCGATGCTTCCGAAGACAACTCTCTGTCACTTCTCTATCGATGTTGAATAAGCAATTACCATTCGAATCAGCAATATCGACTCGTTCAACATGTTCATAATTTTAATGAAAACTTCCTGTGTTTTGTTTATTTTCCGACGAAACAATCAATGCACTTCAAATCCTGATAAAATCTATTAATCGTTCTTAAACACAGCTAGGAGCACCCTGAACAACTACTTAGCTCTAGTGGGAGCTCTTCAGCTCTTTTGTCCTGGTGCAGCTGGTGAGCAATTATAACATAACCAGAGGCTCGAGACTTGTAATGAGGCAAACTCTGAAGAAACGTACTTGAAACGTAATAATAGAAGTAGTTGTTGGGTTTTCGACTGCATATAACGGTTCGTTTCGTGCGGTAGTGCGGAGAGTGTTTTATTGCATTGATCCTGTTTTTTTTTTTTACCTTGGGCGTTTCCTTGTGACTGCGAGTTATCACAAAGAGTAATCATGAGAAGATTTGATTAAGTACGAGAAGAGGAATAGTTGGAAGGAAGTAGCTATAAATTATAGCTTCGAGAAATAATGAATTAATAAATTTTGATTAGAAATTTTTTCAAATGATATCAAGAAACGAAGTGAACTAATCGGTGCAGTAATTTTTTATCAAAATGGCCATTCATTCTCCTCTCCTGTAACACTACTGCTTTATCTTGGAAACAAAACGTTATGCTTTGGGCATTGGTTCATTTCATTCACCAAAAACAGAGAAACGCTTGTAAAACTAGAAAACAATTTTTCTGAAAAACTTTTTATTAGAACAACACCACAACGAAGACTGAGACTTCTTTTCGTGAATGACTTGCCAGATTTTATCATGTTATCCAAGACATTAAAGTGTTCATGTTTGCAGACGATACCATTGCAATAGTGACCGGTAAAAGTACGCATGAGATTCTTTCAAAAATCACCCCTGTCATTCAACAGTCTTCACTGTGGTGTGAGATAAATCATCTAATACTCAACCTAGAAAAAACTAAAGTAGTTCATTTTGATGATAGGTATGAATCTCTTATAGAAGTTAACCATTTTTAAATAGATATGACATCAAGTTTCTTAGGAACGAGTGAGTCAAAAACTCAACAAGACGTACTTTGCAATTTTTTCTCTGAATACTTACCTTGAACAACACCACTTACTGAATGTATACTATGCATTCAGCAATAAGTTGTGGATGGATGGTTGGGGAACAGCAACGGAGTGGACAAGAATCTTCCAGCTCCAAAATATATTGATAGGACTTATCTTTGGTCTCAAATACCAAGAATAGTTTAGAGATATCTTCAAGAAATATAGGATCCCAAGAAATTCACCTACATAAGATTCTTATACATGTTCACCAAAACGTCTTCTTCATGAAGTATTCAGATGTGCATACTTATTAAATACAAAGCTATTCAAACATATACAAAAACAAAATTAACCATATTTATGTCATATAAGAAATCACACTAAGGAAAATTTTTATTAACCGTCGCTAGAAATCCAATAACCATAGCAAGAAACTCTAATAGCATAGGGGACAAGCGAGCTATCACCTGTGGTTATAAAGTCGACTTTGCTGATTATAACTCACTTGGGATAAATAGAAATTGTCGAATAACGTAGTCTCTCGAACTTTGCTACCGCTATCGAGTGCATTTACCTGTGGCCAGTGTACAATGATTTTGGTAGTAGCTGGTAACCTTTGCTACCGCCAGCGAGTGCACCTACTTATGAGTAAAAGGTATTGCTGTAGTTGTAAGAATCAGAATTTGCTACCACAGGTGTGTGCAATTACCCATAGGGCATTATTCATAATTTGGGTATGCTATGGTAACGCATATGTATTTCTGTAAATGTATAGTTTTCAATGAAAAATTATTGCAAAATGTCTGTCGGAATGTGCGTTCTAACAGTGACAAACAAGAAAGAAGTTTCGAAATGAAACATGTAAGACAATGGGTCAGGTGAATAAATTTCAGCAGAAGCTCTTAGTATTAATCCATATTCCGCATACTTCATTAACACGAATATGTATGTCTCGAAAAAACTTGAGTAACAGCATTTGATTATATTCATTCACTTCACCCATTATCACATAATTCCTATGTTGCTTGTTTGCAAGGAGCACTATTCGGCACTATGGCTGGACTAGAACACTGAAACAACCTTCAAATGTTCATTGCGTTCGTGGAGGGGGTAATTTCCGTCAGAATTTCAGCAAAGCTTCTAATAACCACAGCATGGAACAAAGTAGTCGTAAGTAGGTTCTTCGAGTAATATTTTAGTGACAGGTTGACAACTGTATTACCGTAAGTGGATGAACTTCTATGCGATGATCCACTTATCGTAAGCGAAAACCTTCCGGTCATAGGCATGTAATTCCTTAGTGATTATTCACTTGTAAAATTGTGATTTTCTGGTTGAAAAACTTACTGTCCTAGACTGACTTCCTAATAGCGACAGCATTATACCTACCTGTGGCAGAAAAACCACCTTCAGCAAAATCATTTTTGCTGCCATAGAATTTGAATGTGCTACTTCTATTCTATAATTTGTTATAGTAATAGTATTTATTATTACAGTAGCAAGAAATATCCCAGCAAAAACTTTTATAGCAGAATATTCCTCATTGTACACATTTATATAACTTGCTGAGGAGAGACTTAAAAATCCTGGATGGATGGATGGATGGACACTTTCTCCGCTAATATTTTTTTTTTTTTTTTTTAAATGTGAAAATATTTTTTGCAACAATTTTTTTAATCTTTCTCCATTTCTTGAAAAAAAAATTTGGAAATCATTTTTACACTTATTTTGTTTTTTCCATCGCTTGAAAAATATTGTAATAATATTTTTTGTGTCAAAATTTTCATTTTTTTATATTTTTTTAAAATGGGGATATGTTTTTTCAGCCTTTTTTTATGTTTTTGGACCTACATAATTTTTTAGGAAATTAGTGAAATAGTATTCTTTTCAAATATGAATCCGAAGTCATTTCCTCCTACTTCGATTTTCCGGAACTGTCGATTGTTCCATCGCTTCTGGCTTGCAGTGTATATGACTTGCAATGATCCCTAGGACGTTACTCTTCACATTATCGGTGTATCTGTTGATTCTAACGAATTCAGAATTGGAGTGAAATACACTATTTCACTGATGAAACATATGTGGGTGTTGCCATTAGAACTTCTGACGTGAGGATTGATAGGGTAGAGAGTGCTGTAAATGCTATTTTAGTTTGTGCATTTCTTGATATATTTTTTCATTTCCATTATATCTTCACTGATAACTTACTGACACTGTGTATATAGTTTTCCTCTTACATATATACTTTCGGTACATGATACTATTTTTCCAACTTCTATTCTTATTTTTCTCAGGCACAAACACGCTTCCGATTATATTCCGAGAAGATTGAACGAGCTCAAATCTATAACATCTCGTTTTCCATCACCTTCCGTGATACAATACAACCCCGAAAAGAAGGATAAATGTCGAGCCATTCATTTTATGACCCTATAACCCTTTTCACAGGATGGAGTTCGTGAAGAGACGAGAGAAAGTGGCTCCATTTTCCTATATCGGAAAATAAATCAGTGATTCGGTATAGAACGGAAAACTTTCAGATTGATCGTTTACCTAAAAGGTTCTTTTACCGGCATTGGTAAATAATAGCTCGTTCCCAGAATCCGGAATCGAAATCAACCTCCTCGTGAGAAAGTACGTGGAGAGGAAAAATCAAAGGAACGCCAGCCACATATAAATGACTCTGCAGAAGTGGTATGTAAAGTGGCGTTCGCTAACAGTTGCAGAATTCTTGACATGACGTAGTCAATGACACGGTGGGCCATAGAATAGCAGATTTCTTTTCGTCATAACGAAAAATATGAAAACCGTCAAAATGTAAAACCAATAAAATGAAGGATTATTAATTTTTGGTATAAGAACTAAAACCAGCAGAATGAAATGTATAACTGATATATAATTCGAATAGAAATCCATCTAATGTTTTTTGATGAGAACCGATATAGCATCATACGCAAAAATCGTAGGAACTAATTTCGATGAATCTTGATTTGTTAACAAACGAAAGTGACTGAAAAGCTATTCAATCGAAGATCCCAATAACCAAAGCTGTTCATGACATGAAACCGTCATAATCGAAAACTAACAAAATAGAATTTTTTCAAAACTTTATTTTAATCGCCTATCTAAAAACGTGAAACTAAAAAATTATTCGAAATAAATTGTAGTAACGTAAAATCAATAAAACCGAATTGTTTGTCATATAAAATGATCAGAATCTAAATGTGGAAGATTTAAAATGATCAGAGAAATTGAGCTAATATTGAAACAGCCTTGTAAATGATGATGAATTGCCCACATTCTGTGAATACTTGGATCACAACAGACACATCTTATTTGCTGATTATACATCATTCATTAGCTCAGAATATACAGAAAAAAAAAATACAGAATCAATCGAAGGATCTCAGCAAACTATCTGAAAATGTTATTTATTTTGACATCAGCGAAATAGAAAATAATGTACAATTGTTAGGAATAACAATAGACGACAAACTGAGCTGAAATAGTCATATCGATCACTTGAGGATCAGTTTGTCTAGGTAAACGAAAAAAAAAACGAAAAAAATAACGGAAAAAATACCCCTGGAAAAGAAATAAAAAAGACGGAAAAAATACCTCTATAAGCGATAACAATGGCCAGTACACAAAAAGTAATGATATTTCAACTGTATGTTAAAGAAACTAGACCATATTTGATCCATTTTACAATACAGAGGGGTGGAACAACAGATTTTCCAGCCTTGCAAAAAGGCGAATCTGGACCAGGAACAATCGAGTCATAAAAATATAAAAAATCGTCTTTTTTGGTCGTTGATGATGAACATTCCACAGGATAGTTTAAAACTTAAATGAATGAAAATGAATCAAATATGGTTTAGTTTCTTTAACATGACAGAGTTGAAATTTCATTATTTTTTGTGTACTGGACATTGTTATATATAGTAGTATTTTTTCCGGTGTTTTTTTTTCGGGTTTTCTTTTCCGTTTTTTTTTCCGTTTTTTTTTTCAGGGTTTTTTTTCCAGGGATTTTTTTCTGGTGGTATTTTTTCTTTTTTTTTCCAATTTTTTTTCGTAGATTCGTTTTTCTAGCACTATATTCCTATTACGGCAACTGGAAAGTCTCACAAATTTTTCTGCAATAAGAACTGTTTATTTCTCTATGTTCCACTCCAAGATGAGCTATGGAATCATCCTCTGGGGCAACTCAGGGTATGCCATTATTATTTTTCAACTCGTTCGATCAGATGTCCATAAATGTCACTCGAGACAGGCAAATCACAATCAAACAACACGTTATAAAGAAGTCAAATCACAAAAAAAAATTTTGATTTTCCAGCTATACAACGTACTACTAATCACAGTAAAACCTACCAGAAATTTAAAGTTCAAATCTCTAATGAAACGATACCTATTTCATTCTATAATGTTTTTGTTCCATCGAAGAATATTGGTTTACAATCGATAATTTTTCTAGTATATAATATATTCAGCCAAGAAATTTATGTACACTACATTCGTTTAATATATTTTATACTCTTTACATAGTATAATAAGCATTTGCTAGCTTTTATGAATACCACCGACATCCAGGTTTGTGGTAGAGCTGTTTATCCGACACTTTTTCTGGTTGAACTTTCTTGGTTTGGGAACATTTTCTTCAAATATTGATGACATTTAATACAATTTGCTTCCTGATATAGCTCATCGATAGAAAATTTTCCAAGGTAATTTTCAAGAGTATGTTTTGTTTTTCTTGCAGAATTTTTAGTGTTTTTGAAACCTCCATCCCATATTGTGATGCATTAAGAATTGGTTTGGCTAAGGAGCTGTAGAGCATTATGATTTTTTTTCTGTAGATAATAATCCATGTGCTGTATCACTCCCGGGAAACCAAATTGGAAAAGAAAAAAATTAATGAATTATGGAAAAAACATGTTAATTAGAGCATTGGCTGTTCTCAAAATCCTGTGGAGATTATTTCATCATAATTTCAGGTTTCTATTCCATATTGGGTTTCCATTATTTCTATTTTATTGAACCTCAATATTTCTGTTAACAACGCACGACACTGCCGTTGGTGGAAAGATGTGCCTTACACACAAATCTTAATGCGTGTGCGGCATCTAGGTTTTGTTATTTGATTGGAGGTGTTAGGTATTTGATTGATGACAATTTTTCAATGGAAGAACAGCCACATATAGTTCCTTGTACCAATATGCAAAGTATAACTTCAACGACAGGTTATTTGGTTGATCAACGACTGTTTAGTCTTACTGAATTTCAACCATGCATATACATTTTGTTCAGTATTATGTTTAACATTCCATTATTCTCCCGTGAATATTCAAGCTTAGTCATGGGCATGAAAATCAAGAAGTTCTCCTAGAACATTCTTGCGATATTGTTCATTCGTACAAGGAACGGTATTGGGCCCAACACTGTTCCCTGTGGTACACCAATTTTCATTATCGATTCTGTACTAATCTCGTCTCCAATTTTTAGTCACTGAACTCTATTCGCTAACTAATTGGTAATGAGATCATGTGGAAGACCACGAATACCATAGTGGCTCAGCTTGTTTAGTAATATTTTGTGTGAGACTGTGTCAGGCTTCGGCGAGGTCTGGAAAAATTGGTGTGCAGTCCAATGATTCGTCCAAGTCCATGATTGTTTTCTGTAGGAAATCAACTTCCTCATTTGCAGTAATTGAGTTTTGGATGAATCCATACTACCTGTCAGAACTGACGTTATGTCTATAGAAAAATTCAATTATATTTTATCTTCTTAATCAAAAGTTTAAGCCAAGTTATTGACTACGTATATTATCCTGGTATTATTTGGTTACTACGGTTATCTCACTTCAGAATAGGGGTGATAAGTAAGTGATTTTTTCTATCGTCTTGGGATTTTTCCACTTGGAAAGCATACATCGATTATATGGATTAGTGTATAGTAGTTTCGTTAGCGAGTTTATTTGGAACCGGAAACAATTGTTTTTCTAATTGAAAAAATGAATGATGATTTTGTTTTCCGTGAATGATTCAAGAAAAATGGTGTGATCAATCTTGTCACTATCAGTAAAGTTTTGTTTCATATTGATATTTTGTATTTTTTTAAATATATGAAAGTTTGAAAAGAAATGTCTAGCAGTTGCAGAGAGTTGCTTCTATAGTAAGTATTGAGGAATATATGAATTCGACATTTTCCTGATGTTGAACATTTTCGAGTCTTTGTACTAATATATTTTATTGAATTCTTCATATCTTGTATGCAAACAATCTATCTATTTAAATAAAGTTTCCTTATCTATCTAAAATTATGGCCAAGGAATATACGAATATCTAAAATATGTGTCTCTTTCACTTGAAGATACGAACAATCGGAACTTTTCGTCGTGACTCAAATCGTACAGAATTTCTTTCTTTCTCGAAAATGTATTGATATTTGAATAAAAAATTGAGTATTCTTCTAATTCACCTGCTTCTGCCTTCTATTTATCATCAGATTACCTGTCCTCAAGAAATCACTGAGACAAATTCCGAGCAGATGAAAACGAAATGTCACCGCCAAATTCTCTAGAATTTCTGAGACATCCAGTCGAACTCATTGGATAAATGTCCATATATAAAATGTTTTAATAAGATTTACTCCCATTCGCAGTGAGTGATACTGAAAGCGAAAACTTGTCTAATAGTGAAAGTTAGATCGAGTTCTTTTCATGCTCATAAACCTTGGAAGTTTCGTGTAATAAAAGAAGTTTGAAGCTTTTCCGAAACACAATTTTCGCTTGTCAACTTGTCAATATCGTCCAATTTATATATAAACTTTTCAGACTTTTTCATTGCGTAATCAAGTGAATGAGTGTCGGTTAGGTACACTTCCATGATATTGGGATTTTAAAAGTAACTGTCATAGTTATAACTCGTAAACCCTTTCAGGAAAATAATTAATAGTCGAAACGATTTTTGAAAGGAAAAACCAGAATCAGAAATAAATTTGCTTAATTATTGGGTAACACTGGTGACAATACTTAATTTCAATTATTGGAATTGTAAGAACGAACTTTCGGAAAAAATCAGTGATACCATAATAAAAATATGTTTTAAATATCAGATACATCTTGATCAAAAACAGTAGAGTTGTGTTCTTTCCAAAATTTTCGTGAAAAAATTAGTGATTTGAACATATCCAACGTCCTCTAGATTGACGAAATGTCAATAAAGTGATAAGTTATGCATGGTTTCATTCAAATTGCCATATGAAGAAAAGATACGTAGAAATATAATACCAAGTTGTACCATTTATAAAAGTTTGTCATGATATTGCATGATATTGAGTCAAAAAATGCAGTTTAATGTCGTATACAAATCCTCTCAATTTCATTCAATCATATTCAATAATGAAGAAGTTTAATAGGAGAGCCACCTTCCGGCGGACACTCGGTATAGTAACATAGGTTCTGAAACTTTCAGATGATTCATATGCTGATCTCTACTGAAAGATTTATTTATCACGTATTATAGAGACAAACAATCACAATAGTTCCTTTCACGAGAAAAAGAAACCTAGAGATGAACAGAGTTCCTCATACCTTTGGTGAGAGCTTACAGATGTCAGGTGAGACGAAATACCTGGGGTTGAACCTGAGCACAAAGCTCACCAGAAACATCTGGAAAAAGTGCTGACAAAGGCAACGACTTCATTAATGATGACCGGCCGGTCAATACCAATACCAATGTTTCATGTGGTTGCCAAAGGTAGAACCAGAGGGAGGCTGACTAGTGCTATGTCCAGCACGTCGACAGTTAGTCCGGAGGTGACTCTGAACCTTCCTCCTCTGCATTTGCATAGTGCAGTGGGGGCGAGGATAGAAGCATCCAGACTAAAGTACTGGAATAATGAAGGGGCAACAACTCAGGCAACTCCAAAATGATGTCGACACATCTGAGGTGCTTCAAACCCGTTTTTTTCGACGTTTTCCCGGGGGCCCACTGAAAACTCAGTAATACACGATCCTATTAGCCCGATGACTTACATATAAGCTAATAATACCCCCCGCATAACTTGGAGGAAGCGGGGAAGTCTAACAACTTCGACCACCTACAGCACCTACAGCATTTAACCGCCTACATAACACCGTAAAGCCTGCCCTAGAGCAGGTGTGAGCTAGTTTTGCCCGCCCGCTGACAGCTCAGCAGGGCAGGAGTAAACCCCTCGCCGCTAAATGCTACAGTGTGACCCACTTAAGACCGGAGCACCCCTATAAAATATACATTTTTTAACCGATTCGAATGATTTTTTTTCATTAGGTAGATATTCTAAAAGTCTACTAGGACACCAAATTTCATGAATAAATCTCCATTTCCAGGGCCAACTCATGTCATTTTTCAAGGTCAAAAATCTAAAAAAAATTACTAGCGATTTTTGTAGAAAAATTCTTACTATACCACTGGATTCGCGACATTTTCAAATGGTTCTTATGTAAATAACGTTGAAATGCGTCAATCAATAAAAAAGTTACGAGGGAAATCATTTTGAAAAATATGCCGTTTAATCAACCTACCAATTCAATTTCAAAACTTTTATCAGAACTTTGACTTCACCACTGGATTCAGGAAGTCTCGAAATATCACTGACTGTAATTTCATCTAAATCTGTTGACAAATAAAAAAAAATTAGGAGATAAAATTGACATTTTCCTGAAATTCCATTAACATATTTTTACAATTTCCAACCGACTCAATTTTTTTTTACCAGGAAGAGTAACAAAAAGTCTACGTTTGAACAAAACATTTGCATAATATTCCAAATTTCAGGGTATACTACGATTTTTTTTTATGTTCTAATTGCTGAATTTCATTACTGTCACTGGATTAAGCATTCTTCATTTAGGTGAATTCTCAAATTTCATTTGAAAATATTCATTGGCAGCAAAGCTATAGCATAATTAATTTTGATAACATGCCATTATATTTGAATATTTCAGACAAATTCTGAGAATCGGCAATACTGTCAACACAAACGTAGAAGATCATTGAGGTTTCTGATAGAAATTCGCTTTCATAACACAAATTGTTCCCGAGTTATAACATCTAGGAACGAGGAACGAGTAAACGTTCAGAATAGAGTAATGAAGTCGAAAATACAGCTTATCATAAAAATTTATTTAAAACAATTTTTGAAAGATACTGTCAGAGTTTTTGGGTTCTGGTATTATTTACTCATACAGGCTATCCGATTTCTTCCACAAAGTTATTTTGTTTCCCTCTTCGTTCGCTAGTGTCAAAATACAATTACTGAATTGAAAATTTCAAAATGTATCGAACTCGAGAAAGGTAGGCTGTGATGACGTTATTATTTTTAATAGTTATTTGAATGAAACAAAAGTAAGCCCTGAAAATGACAGATTGAGTCTCAATTCGAATGTGAGAAAGGTATTGATCAATATTCAATTGCAATAGGACTAAATTTCGTTATGGCTTTACAATTGTCTTTGCTAGAAAAAATTGAAATTGTGCGTCTTACTGGATACAATGATAGGAGTGAAAGAGAAGTGTGCACAATATTCAATGATCGACATCCAGATCGCCCCCCTATCAGTAATAGTACAGTGCACAGAATAAATAAAAGTTTCAATGAAACAGGCGCTGTATCGAAGAATATTTTGAGGAATAATGTGAGAAGAAGGATTGGACACGAACAGGTTGTATTAGATTACTTGAGGAATAATCCCAATGCCAGTTTGAGAGTGGCAAGCCTAGATTTGAATTTACCAAGGGAAAATATACGGAGACGCCTACGAAAAAACAAAATGAAACCATTCAAACCCAAATTTTTGCATACCCTGGAAGACGGAGATCAAGAAAAACGACTTGAATTTTGTTTGTGGGCACAAGGAGAATAGCTGAGTAACAGACGATTTTTAGAATGTATATTATTCAGCAATGAAGCCACTTTCACGACTAACGGTGTTGTTTTATCTCAAAACACAAGATTTTGGGTAACCAAAAACCCTAATTTGGTTATAAACTGCAAAAGACAATATTCGGAAAAAGTTGATGTATGGTGCGGAATATTAAATGAACGAATTATTGGCCCATTTTTTTTCGAAGGAAATATAAATGCCATCCAATTACTGGAATTTCTCAGAACTGAACTATGGAATGCTATTCATGATCTTCCTATTGTTGAGCGAATAAACTTACATTTCCAATTAGACGGATGCTCTGTGGAATTATTAAACAATGGCTGAATGAACAGTTTCCTCGTCACTGGATTGGTCGAGGAAGTGAATTGATTGGATGGCCACCAAGGTCCCCCAATTTGACCCCACTTGACTTCTTCTTGTGGGGTCTTCTTGTACAAAAAGTTTACAAATCCCGCCCAAGAACTAGACAGGAATTGTGTGAAAGAATACGTCAAGCTTGTAGAGAAATAACACCAGAAGGACTCAAAAATACTGTAAAACATATTCGAAAGAGATACGAAAAATGTATTGAATTGAATGGTGGTTTGGTGGAAGCAACAAAAATTTGAAATTCATTGATTAGGACCAAAATTACTCAATGTTGTATTATCGATGTCATTTGTTAGCCATCGAAAAATTTGGAAATTAAATCAAAATAAAGTTTTCAGTTCATTCGAAAGTTCTTGGTTGATTGTACAATAATCGATATCTCGAGGAGCCGGTTTCTCGACGTTATGGATTTTAAATTTTTTCCAAAAATACCATTCTAGATGTTATAACTCGAGAACAATTTGTGTTATGAAAGCGAATTTCTATCAGAAACCTCAATGATCTTCTACGTTTGTGTTGACAGTATTGCCGATTCTCAGAATTTGTCTGAAATATTCAAAAATAATGGCATGTTATCAAAATTAATAATGTTATAGCTTTGTTGCCAATGAATATTTTCAAATAAAATTTCAGGATTCACCTAAATGAAGAATGCTGAATCCAGTGGCTGAGTCGAAATTTCACGAAAAAATTCGCTAATGAAATTTAGCAATTAGAACATAAAAAAATCGTAGTATACCCTGAAAATTGAAATAATATTTTGCAAATTTTTTGTTCAAACGTAGACTTTTTATTACTCTGTATGCTAAAAAAAAAATTGAGCCGGTTGGAAATTGTGAAAATATGTTAATGGAATTTCAGGAAAATGTCAATTTTGTCTCCTAATTTTTTTTTATTTGTCAACAGATTTCGATGAAATTACAGTCAGTAATATTTCGAGACTCCCTGAATCCAGTGGTGTAGTCAAAGTTCTGATAAAAGTTTTAAAATTGATTTGGTGGGTTGATTAAACGGCATATTTTTCAAATTTGATCCCCCCATAACTTTTTCATTGATAGACGAATTTCAACGTTATTTACATAAGTACCATATGAAAGTGTCGCGAATCCAGTGGTGTAGTTAGAATTTTTCTAAAAAAATCGCTAGTAATTTTTTTGGATATTTGACCTTGAAAAATGAGATTAGTTGGCCCTGGAAATGGAGATTTATTCATGAAATTTGGTGTCCTAGTAGACTTTTAGAATGTCTACCTAATGAAAATGAAATCATGACTCTGAGACAAGCAATGAGGGGCTGGAATATACGAATATATATAGAAAAGATAGAATTGAAATATTGGAAGTTCACTATTGTTGATAATTGCTATCTGACTAAAATATTTTAAAGATTGTGGCACTTCCGGTTGTACCGTAGGTGAACCCCAACTTTTTCAATTTCAAATGGGACACCCAGTATATTAACAAAGTTTCAGGCTTTACTCATGATTCTGAACATATTTTATGTATAATGTCCTATACCCAAGTCTAACCGTTTTCGAAATATTTCAAATGTTACGTTGAAATTGTATATGAGGTCATATCCTGGTGGGTTGTAGAGGGGTAATTTATTTGTCTTGTCTTAGTGAAAATAAGACGGTCGATGTCGGTTGCTAGATTTGTTAGGAATACTTAATACTCTTTTATGTTTCTGTTGAAACTTCGTATATTAATTATGTAGTTTCACAAAACTATTTCCAATTTGGTTCACGCAAAGGATATTTCGAAGTTCATTGTGGTGTTTTAACGTGGAATCATGTATTTCATCATCAGAATTTTCAATATATGGATCCATTTATACACGTAGAAATACAATAAGAACTATTCAAATCTGAATTTGTTGAATGCAAAAACATGAGGTATAATGAGGACATTCACATGGCCCAAGATTATATTAGTGTTTTGACCTATTTTTCTTTTTCGCTGGTTAACCTAGTTTTAATTCCTTTTGAATTTTGTCCTGGAATGGGTTTCAGAAGTAGTTATTTGATGGTTCCGCTTGCACTGGTGGTCGGTGTGGCAGATTTGGTTGTTTCTTTCTCGTGTGATCCACGCAGAAACAGTTGAATTCAAAAATAGTGGATTAGTAGTGAAATTATTGTTTTGACTATGGATCTGAAGACATTTCTGACCTAGTATGTCTCCCACTTTGATTTTCTTGATATATCGTTGGTTCCATCGCTGCTGGCGTGTGGTGTATGTGACTTGGAATAATACCTTCGAGGTTACTTTTTATAGTATTGATGTATCTGTCAATTCTACATAATTCAGAATTCTACGGACAAAATCACAGACGTTTGCGAGTGTTTCCATGAAAAGTGAGAGTGAGTATAAGAAGAAATTTTAGTTTTGAATTACATACCGGTTTTAGTTTCATTGACGACATATTTGAAAATGTATAATTATATCTCGAGTATTATATCAATGAAATTTGTTCTATTCGAAATATCGATAAAATAACAATGGAGATGCACAGATAAGTGAAAATCACTGAGGTGAATTTCCAGACGGCATTGGACCACGTGTGTTGTCAGGATGTTTCTCAATCTTGTTCTAGTTATCTCTTGCCTGTACAGCCTATCAGTGAGTATCAATATATTCATCTAAAATGAGAAAATATTTTCAAAACAAGTACATTTCACTAGTTTCTGTATGCATTTGAATGAGCTGACAAGTCTATGTTATATTTCTTTAGGGTTTGTGGTATTATATGCTGCCACATGTGCATTTATTTTTTATTTGATAGCATAGTCTTTCGGTAGTTAGTTGAATATGCTTATTTTTCTACTCCCGTATGTAAATTACTAACGTCACACATCGATAAAAATGTGTAAAGCTTCATTTCACGAATCGGTGTGTGAAGTGCCATGCTTTTCTTATGGGATTCATTTCACGCACCGATGCCATAAGAAATACAAATTTACACACCGGTCGCTGGTCTAGGTAGCGGTGGCGAGAGAAATTGACAAATATGACAGTTCCCGCAGAGTGAAGTTCAGAGTTACATCAGTTAATAGATCGTAAATAGTAATTAATTACCCTCTGAATTAATAAATAGTACGACGAAATTTTGATTTAAACCGATTAGCCGTGTATTTCACGCAAATTCCTAATGGACAGCATTGAAGTACTCCTATCAACTCCTCCAAATATAACGTTAGCAGCCAGTGAAGCAAGTTCATCGTTATTGCCACAAAAATCGTTGGGAATTTACGAAAACACTTTGGAAAAGTTTATGCAATGGCGCAATACAAACAACGTCCACTCATTCTCCGAAATGGTAATATTAGCCTACCTATCTGAATTATCAACAAAGGTTAAATCTTCTACCTTATGGAGTCACTACTCAATGTTGAAAAGCACCCTTAGTGTTAAGTACAACGTACAAATTGGTGATTATCCGAAAGTTCGCGCTTTCTTGAAATGGAAAAACAAGGGATACTAAATAATAACGAGTTTTGGAAAAGGAACACGTATTAAAATTTCTCAAAGAGGCACCCGATGAAAAATATTTATTAACCAAAGTAAGTCCATTTGTATAAATATCGATAAATACTAATCTTTAAATTTTTAGCTTATTTTGTTGTTTGGGGTAGCTGGAGCCCTGCGCAGAGATGAGCTCTATAAATTAAAAATGGATGACATCCAAAATTTGGGAACAGTTCTTATTGTGTCAGTTAATGATACGAACACTAAGGCTTCTAGAAAATTTACTGTTATTGAATTCTTGGATATATATCACAAATACGTGGCTCTTCGTCCCAAGAATTATGCCGAAAATAAATTCTTTATTAATTATCAACAAGTAATTGGTATAAATAAGATAGGAAAAGTCACTTCAGAAGTTGCCACATTTTTTAAACTCCCCAATCCCAACGAATTTACCGGGCACAGCCTACGGCGTTCACCTGCGTCTTTATTAGTCGAAGGTGGAGATCTCCTAACGCTACGTGGAAGACTCCCTAACTAAAAAGATAGATGTCTGCAATAAAATATTAACAACTGAGAATAATCGTAGTTATGTTGTCAATACCAACAGTACAAGCAGCACTAATTTTGTAGAGAAAGAGAAAGTAAATGTACATTTTGACAATTTACAAAATTGCTATATAACTGTTCATAATAATTATTATTGTAATAAAGAAAATTAGTAAAATTTTCCTTTAATTCAATCTCTAAGTAAAGGTCGTAGAAAAAGTATAGTGTGCACCACGTGCGTGAAAACTTTTTTACGCTAGTGCGGATTGTGAAAATCGCCTGCGGCTCGTTCCACAAACTTCCACACTCGCGTAAAAAAGTATACTTCACGCACTAGATACACAATATACTATTTCGAGTCACTATATAAAGGTGGTTCGAATTGGCAAAAGAGAATGTGTGAATAATGAAGTGAAACAAAATAATGAATAAAGTTTGATTGTAGATCAAACGAAGCATGATTCTGGTTCAAAAATATATATTAGTAACTTGGGAGAACGACTGTTGCCTAAATTACTGTAAATTATATTTTATAAATCCGACTTTTCACACAGAGAAATATTCCAATGGAAAAAAATACATTGAATCATTCATGGGAACCAATTATTGGTTTAGAATTTTTGGTGGTTGAATGTTTTGATAGGTCTATTCTGTATCAAGATTCATGGATACACATTTTTCAGACCGTCGAAGGAAATGGTGTCAAAATTGGAAACCACTACAGACGTCTTACTCCCAGGGTGAGGATAATTGGCGGAGAAGAAGCTGTGCCTCACGCTTACCCGTATCAAGTAGGACTACTAATCGACGATCAAGCTCTTTGTGGTGCATCTCTCATATCTCCTAATTTTGTTTTGACTGCTGCTCATTGTGCTATCGAGTAAGTAATTCCCATTATCCATTTAGCAATGATCAAACACTCAAGCTTTTTGATCTCATTGAGGAAAAAGCACGATTTCGTAATAGCCTGGTGGCAACAGACACACACGTATGTGGAGAGAAAGTTCTTGTTATGACCTTAATGATGAGGCTTTGAAATATCTGTATTGAATTTTACAACACCCTATATAACAAACCTGCATCACATATATTAGTCTCGCTAATACCTAATTATTTCTTCTTGAAATTTTTTGGCAGATATGAAGATGTTCAGTAACAGTCAGTGACACCGCCAATTCGTTTTTCTCGTTGGCGACAGGCTCACTTTCCTTCCTTTTTATACATCACATTGCCAGTTTCAAGAAATCTTTCAAGCAATCTCCTGGAGCTTTTTTCTTCTGGATGTCTTCGCTCAGAATAAAAGGTCGCATACATTTTACTAGCTAGAAGACAATTTCTTCCACTATCCCCTGATACAAAAACCATTTCAATAAGCTCATCTTTATCAAAACAACAACTTGTCAAATCCAGTGAATAGAAGAATCTATAAATTATGTGAATAGCATTGACACTGTAGATGCATTTGACAATCATGAGGATTGAAATCCGAAGAGTCACAAATAACGAGAGGTCGTTCCATAGTACAATTAATTTATGTTGATCATGAAATGGCATATTTCGAACATTTATTTTCAGTTTATAGTTTGTTATATTTCGATCTTTTCGATTTATTTCAAATAAATAATGATTTTGCGCCATCCGAGTTTCCGTTTTCATAAATATCTTAGAAACGGCTAGAGATGAGCAATATATTGATACGATCTTTGCTAAATAATAAGCCGAGCACAATACTAAAATGTTTATTTCTAACTTCAGTAAAAACATACAACTACTTCACTGACTAATAAAACACTTAGATCTATACAACAATACAACTAGCTAAAATCCAAACACTTAATGTTTCTTCAAAAACAGCTTCTTATCACTTCTTCATAAACTTTTAAATAATCTTCCGAGAGAAATATCGCTTTATATAGTCCATTTGTCCCGACCAGATATTTCGCGATATTTCCGAGAATACTCAGGACAGAAGGCCGTCCAAATTATCACTTCTTGTAACTGCTTGAATACATAAATACCTGCGGCGTCAACTCATTTGTATGCGATTTGTTTTTTATGGTTCACTCAGCGGCGTAGATAGGGGAATTTTATCAATCTCGTAACAATATCATAATACAAAAAAAAGTGTTTCAATTCTACGTCGATCCATCGAAAAAATATATAGAGTGTTCCATTTGCAAAAGTTCAAACATTTATTCTGAAGACCCTGTATAATTTATATTCAGTCATCCTTGAATGAAATTACCGAATCATATGGCGATGATCCAGTTATAATTGCTGTTGATTTCAATTGTCGTGTTTCCATCATTCCAGACATTATGGAAAATTCA
Source organism: Chrysolina americana (assembly GCA_958502065.1). Lineage (NCBI taxonomy): Eukaryota > Metazoa > Arthropoda > Insecta > Coleoptera > Chrysomelidae > Chrysolina > Chrysolina americana. Next base: position 10,642,193 of record OY293416.1, read on the forward strand.
AACTTGCACATGGAAAGATCAAGTTCCGACAATGTCATCAATACTAGAGGGCGTAAACTACTTGAATTCATGAAAGATAATTCGTTCACTCTGATCAATGGTAGATCTAAAAATGACAAATCGCCGAATTTCACCCATGTGAGCACTTTAGGTAAAAGTATTGTTAACCTTATTTGGATTGATAATCTTCACTTCCTAATAATGAATGACTTTTTAGTGGTAGATGGAATCACCGTTTCTGATCATTTTCCAATAACTTGCCTATTGAACTTTTCAAAGGTGATAGTTCTAAAAAACACCTTAAATATTTATGAAAATCATAATATAATGAAATGTACAGAGTCACAATCTCTCTCAAAGTAAAAATTAAAAAGTTACCCAAGAATTCATGATATACCGGATATTCATGAATCCTTTTTTAGCTTTTGCTATGCGATTCATGAGGCCTCTCAAACTTTACAACTCTGCTCTACTCTTCTTAGTTTGACGCTGAATGTCGTCATCCGAAAAACAACTAAAAACTAAGTTGATGGATTTTAGGAAACATAACTTTTTCCCTGAAACAAAAGCAAAATACTGTTCGTCTGAGCGTAATTACCCTCTGAGAATAATCGATAAATCGATAACAATACGTTTTCTTGATTCACAAATAACTACTTATGAAAAATGCGCTGTTCTCAATGTAAAAACAACAAGACGCCTGGGAGTGATGGAATATCATACAAATTTTCAATTTTTAATAGAATATTTGAGAATTGTACTGTACCGCAGTGGCCTGAAGATATATTGAGTATGTTACATAAATCTGGACCCCGCCAACTACAGAGGTAATATTGAACTCTCATAGAAATGACAATCAGTTCGGTTATAAAAGGAAAACAGGCAATAGGAGCAATTCTTCCTGTTATTGTCAGGAGCAAAACATATTCTTGGAAATACAAATTGACCCTTTGTGGCAGCCTCGTGGTAAGGTTCAATTGTGTTGCTGCCTGGGGACTCAGATATGCTGAAGTGTTGGAGCGTGTACAGGTGGGATTCCAAAAAAATCCTACTTCTACCTATCACGTCACCTCACTATATAGTCAAACTAGAAACCGGTAGAGTCAAATTAATTTATAATGTTTTCAAACTCTTTCTCAATTGGATAACCAAAATAGTGAAAATGGATGCCACCCGATTACCTAAGATATGCCTCTGACGACAGCTCACACTTGAGAACTGTGTTGAACAGTTCAACTGGACACTACAATTGAAAAAACTCTTTACCTCTCTTAACTTACCTGAAATTTGGTCTCAAATTGAACGTGGATCTATCACTAGTCAAAAAAAACTTACTTCTTAAATTCCGTGCAAATCTTTTCCAAGATGCTGTCTCACTTTCATGCTGTGCTATATTTCTTTCTTTTTATTATTTTTTCGCTATCCACAGATAAAACTGAATTTTTTTAAACCTCAATATACCCATCCAAGTCAAAAAAGTCATTGCACATCTTGCACAACTGCGACTTGGTAATAAATAACTAATTTAATTCACTTTGAATGGTTCCACTTATTGAACCAATCTAAGGGAAATGTGTACGATATGTAACATGAATGAACTGGATAATATCACACACATTTTATTCGAGTGTCCTATTTATTTATTTATCAGAAACATACAGGTTACCCTAATTACACGTTTCTGCCTCTAAATTACATATATGTGAAAAACAACATAGCATCAAATATATAAACCATTCTAATTTAAATAAAATGTTACGTGATGTTAAGGGGGAGTCAGTACAAAGACAGTAGAATCATTGTTAGTTATTTATTGCTGAGACGGCTCTTCTGAATGATCCAAGCCTTCAGCTAAATATTTGTAGTCTAAATTCTAAATGGTATTTACTAGACAATTGACTTATTTTTTGTAAGCTATCTGTGGAATTGACATGGAAAGTAAGTCGTCTGGGTCGTGTACGATAGTCGGGTACGTAAAAGTTTATATGTTGTAGTAGTTCCGGTGAATTGACATGATAATTCAATAATTTATACAGAAAAAGCAGACAATGATGGATTCTCCGGTACTCTAACTTTGTGATATAAAATTCAAGTCGCAAGTGTTGGTAGGATACAAAGCCAGGGGAGACATTGAATTTCTTGTAAAATATATACTTAATAAATTTATTTTGGAGGGACTCCATCTGTTTTACAATGCCTCTAGTCAAAAAATTAGTCCAAATCAAGCATCCAAACTCCAATTTGCTTCTAACCAAAGCGTTATAGAGTTATTATAGGGTTGATAGAATTGAAGTGGAAAGTCGAACGTTTTATAAAACCTAGCAATTTGTATGCTTGTGAAAGGACTTTCTGAATGTGTGTTTGAAAACTAAGATTGGCAGAAAATGTGATGCCCAGGTCAACAACTTCGTTTACTCTCTTCAATGCGGAATTGCCCATAGTATAAATAAAATAATTTGGATTTTTTTGTCTACTGTAGGTCATGACTTCACATTTGTCAATGTTGAAATATAATTTATTATCTATGGACCAATCATGTATGTGTCAATATCATTCTGTAGTTGGAAGTAATCATTAATATCATGTTTTTTAAAGTAAATTTTCATATCATCTGCAAAAAGTAAACATGGTGATGAAATTTTACATGGTAAGTCATTGACAAATAGTAGAAAGAGAAGTGGTCCCAGATTTGATCCCTGTGGAATACCTGAACCAGCCATAAAAGATTTTGACTGAGTCCCCTTGAACATGACATATTGCTGTCTATTCTGCAGATATGTTGAAAACAATTTAAGTAATGGATCACTCACTCCAAATGAAACTAATTTTTTCAAGAGTATGTCATGGTTGACTTTGTCAAAAGCCTTGGCGAAGTCAGTATATACCACATCAACCTGTCCTTTCCTGTCCGATATGTCGTGTATATAATTTGTATAATATAGTGAATTAGTTTCAATCGACTTTTTCTTGCAAAACCCATGTTGTTGAAAACATAACATGTATTTGCACGTGTGAATAAAGTTTTTCATTAAGTATAAACTCGAAAACCTTCGCGATACAGTTCAAAACTGCTACAGGCCTGTAATTATTGAATTCGTTTTTACTACCTTTTTTGTGGATTGGTGTAACCTTTGTGAGTTTGAATGCATTAGGAAAAATTCCGGAGTCCAAAGATATCTGAAAAATAATCAGAAGAGGATATATCAAGTAGTCGCGACAAGCTTTGAATACATATCCTGGGATATCATCTGGTCCCGCTGAAAACTTTGGTTTTAATTTTTTAAATGCATCTGAAATATCATTCACCGTAACTTTGTTGAAAGTCAAATGAGAAACATCAGTATTTTGGTTGATGTAGTCAATATCATATGTTGACGAGTTCTGATCATAAATAGATTCAAAATATTCTGCAAATCCTTCAGATATATCAATTGCGTCTCTAATCAACTTTTTATCTTGCCCTAAAAAGTATGAGTTTTCAGAATTAGATTGCTTAGTCTTATTAACCATATTCCAAAATAAATGTGGATCTATATTTATATTATTTTCTATGTTCTGTATGTATGAACTATATTCTTTTTTAATTTCTTCTTTCAAATTGGATCTCAATTTTTTATATTCATTCGAGTGATTGATTTTTGAGTTTTGTATGAAATTCTTTTTCTTGCAACATTCGGATAATGCCAGGTGTAAACCAAAATGGAAAATTATTATTTTTTCTATATTTATACTTGGGAACACAAATATCAAATATTTTATTTATTTTGTGATAAAAAAAATCCACTGCCACGTTAACATCTTGTATAGATGCAAGATATTCCCAGTTACAGTCTCTCAACAATTCACATAGAAGTTTGAAATTAGCTTTTTTAAAATTGAATTTCGAAGAAAGATTATTTGTTTGTTGAACATTGTTCGTCTTTTTAATGACATCAAATTCTAACGCCAGCACAGGATGGTTTTTGTCTTCCACTGTCAGGTTGCTCAACACCAGATCAAGAGTCCTCATGTCCTCGTTGAGAATATTATTGAAGGAACTAAGATTATAACTGTTCATCAATTCAGAAAGAGTTGAAATTATATTTGATTTGCTTTTTTCAAAGTTATATTCAGCTCCGTTTATACTAGGTATGTTGAAATCCCCTAAAACTATCACTGTTGTGTTAGGACAGATCATGCCATCCAAGTTCAAGAAAAGTTCAATAAAGTTTTCATAATCTGGTAAATTTGACAGAGGTGGAAAGTAGACATTGGCAACGATACATTTATTTCCAAAAATATCTATTTCAACAAAAATGGTCTCAAGTGAAGTTCTCAGAGTAATTGATTTTGATTTGAATTTTTTGTGTACCGCTATCAAAGCGCCTCCTCCCCGTTTTTTGACAGTTTTTTCAAGATCTCTGTCAGTTCTGTACACCACATAATCACCAGTAAATACCTAGCATTGTAAACATCTTTATTCAGCCAAGTCTCGGTCAAACAGATGACATCATAAGATTCCAGATTTAAATTTTGAAAAAAATCTGTAGTCTTTGTACGTAACCCCTTTGAATTTTGGTAGTACACGGCTATTTTCATTGTGAACTCATTTGATTAGAGCTCTATAATTAACAAAAGAAATGAACCACTTAAAATGTAAACTAAAAAATTACCTAAATGGATTGGCACGATTCACTAATAGGTAATTCGTGTCCCTAAATTATTATACTACAATAATACCTTCCCGTCAATGAGACAGTAACGCTAAATAACTGAATCAATCATCAGTAAAGCAATGAAAAAATAAGTACAAATGACCTATGATAGATAATAAATATAAACTAATTCCAATTATACTGCAATAATTTATGTGTTCATGATTGCAAATGAAAATACAACCTTATATTAAAAAAACGTGTATGAAGGAAGATATCGCAGCCAGAAAAAAAGATACAAAAAAAAACATTCCTCAATACTGGTAAAACGAAGTTTGTTAAAATCGAGGTACACCATGTTGCCAAATCTGATGATAAACTCTAGAATTACGTATTATTCAATTCTTTGAGAGTTTTGATATCACCTTCTTTCACAAAAATTCTGCCATCTCGGGACCATGCATTTTGGATACCATGTTTTCTTCTTGCTAAACAAAGTTGTTCATATCGCTTTTTAGTGAGATCTTCGTTCAGGAAAATTCCGGTACCTTTTAGCAGATTTCTGGATCTCAATATTTCGGCTCTCTTCAAGTATGTTGTAAAATTGATAATTACACATCTGGGTTTAACATTATCCGCATTTCCTCTTCTTCCAATTCGATATACATTATTTACTTCGGTAGATAAGCATTTAATCTTCATTGTGGAAGAAAAAAAGGTCACTACTGTATCCAGCAAAATTTCGTTTTCACTTTCGCTTAATCCAGATAATCTCAGAGATATTATAGCACACTGAAACTCCTCTTTCTTATATATCCCCAAAAACTGCAAAGGACATATCCAATTATATCTGGAATATCTTGAGACTCCGATCTTTTATGATTTTGTTTGATTTGCAAATATCGTAGCTACTATTTTGTCTATTTTTTCTTATTTTTATAGGTATGCCCATTTCTTATCTATGTGAACACTGTATACCCTCGGAACTTCTTGCTACGAAACTATATATTTTTTGAAGCAATAGATGTATTCTTATCTATTCTATTCTAATATCTGTATTGAATTTTGCAAAAACCTATCTAACAAACCTGCAATTTCATAAAGATATATCAAATTCTGCGAATGGGCCTAAAACTGAATTTTTAACAAATTTTTCAAATAACCTAGGTATCTACCAAAAATAACCCCACTTTCTCCTATTCGTAACGTTTTTTTCAAAATTCCCGTCATATTGAAGGACACGTCACATATGTCAAAACTGATTATTACGTCTTTTGATATACAGAACAGAACATAGTATTTTTCTCCCATATTTTGCAAACCCACGCTGGATATTGGGCAATAAACAGGTGAATAAAATGTAGTGTTTTTAGTGGAAGACAGAATTCTGTTAATCATTTATTGTTACAACTTACAAATGATAGAAACTGAAATACAAATCCATAGTTTTATATAAGACATAAGACTTAAAACTATCTTAAAAATTATAGGACCCTTGCTCATAGTCCTCAGTCATGCGTCTTGACTTTACGGCCTCCTCTTCTTCTTTTTGTATCTTATTCAGATGAGGCCGTGCAGCCAGTAATACACAACACTTCTTCCCAAACAACATAAAAATACTTCTAGATAAAAGGGACAGGTTAGCTAAAGAACAAGTTTTGATGGGGGTCTAATTACCCTTCCTGATCTAGTTGTATATTGTCCATCATTAGCAGTTACCATAGGCACTGAGGCATTTGGAAATATATTCCTCTCAGGGCTTGAACAATCTCTGTTATTAGAAGTGTAATTACTTACTATAGATGGAAAATTGTGAGATGAAAATTCATTAAAAACTGGTGCTTCATCAGTTGGTGGAAAAGGAACAACAGTTGATGGGCTTGGAATATTTTCTTCTGTAATAGAAGTTGTATCCAGTAGTGTAGTGATTCCAGAGTGACCCCAATGAGGCACAGAAGACATAACATTGTTTTTTTCAAAGAAAGGTTTCAACTGATCTGAGTGCATGAACCTGATATCACCATTGTTTATTGTTACTAAATATGTACAATGACTAACAGGTTTTTGAATTTTTCCAGAAACCCAATTATATTTATTATTACTATATATTAATGCTAAAACTTTTTGACCTTCCACAAATCTACGAATTATTGCTGATTTATTGTTTATATTTATTTATTTGGTTCGTGGAGACTGTTTAAATATCATTTCTGATGGTTTAAGACCAGTTACACTGTTTGGGGTGTTTCTGTAGGAAAATAAAAAGTTATCAACTCGGTGTTGAAGGGGTAAACTATTGTCTTCAAATAGTGTTTTTGAAAGGCTTCTTTTAATAGTTGATACCTGCTTTTCTGCAGAACCATTCGATGGTGGATGATTGGGAGGTATTAATGTACATCTAATGCCATTATCTAAAGAATTTTTTTTATATATTTCACCATTAAAAGGAGGGCCATTATCAGAAACAATTTCTTCTGGAAAGCCAAAGGTTGCGATACTATGACGCAATTTTTCAATTGTAATTTCGGCTTCAAGAGACGACATTATGGCGATGTCCAACCATTTACTATGACTGTCAAATATCAAAAGAAAGTAATTGTTATTTTTTGAAAAGAAATCAATATGTACTCTTTGAAAGTTCCTGTTAGTTTTAGGCCAAGATGTAGGAAATGAAGAATAAATTTGACAAGGTTCACAATACTTGACAAATTGTTCAATGTCATAATCCATTAGTGGCCACCATACTTCTCCTCTGGCCAGCATTTTCATTCTGACCATACCAATGTGTTGATTATGCAACATTTCCAATAAAGCTGGACGGAGCTGAAATGGAATAATGACTCTATTTCCCCAAAGTAAACAGCCATTTTCCACGCTTAACTCATTTTTTCTCTGAAAGTAAGCTTTGAGGCTAGGATCCGAGACCATCCAGTTTTTGTGAAATGGCAAACACGGTTTAACACTTGGTCTTTTGGTGTTAATTTTTTAATTTCTAACGCTGACAGAGGTAGCTGATGGAATGTTGATAAAGAACATACTCTGTCATCAACTTCTTCTTTCATGGGGAGACGGGAAAGGGCATCAGCTACAGCTATTTCTGACGGTTTTTTATAAAGAATTTCATAAACATATGATGACAACTGAAGCGCCCAGCGTTGGAGACGTGCTGCCGCTAAAACGGGAACTCCATTTTTAGACCCAAAAAGGGCCTTAAGTGGCTGGTGATCTGTACAAAGTATAAACTTACGTCCATACAGATATTTATGGAATTTGGTCACTGAGAACATTATAGCTAAAGCCTCCTTGTGGATCTGTGAATAATTTTGCTGGCTGCTAGACAATGTGCTTCAGATAAATTGTATAGGTTTCTCCACTCCGTTTATAATGTGGCTAATCACTCCCCCCACTCCATAGGGCGAAGCATCAGTCCATAATACTAAAGGTAATGATGGGTCATAATGTGTGAGAAGGTTACACTGAGTCAGAATTCTTTTGCTTTCTTCAAAGGCCATCTGACATTCATTAGTCCACTTGAAAATAACATCTTTTTTTTCCAAATCAAAAAGAGGACGTAAGGTAGAAGAAATCATTAGTAAAAATTTGCGATAAAAATTTAAAAGTCCCAAATAAGACCTCAACTGTGTGAGATCCTGTGGAATAGGTGCTTTTAAAATGGCATCCACTTTGGAATCTTGAGGTAATACCCTCTCCAGATAAGGTATAACCAAGAAAATTAACCTCATTATGAAAAAACTTGCATTTATCAAGATTAACTCGAACATTATACTGCCTGAGTCGTTCAAACAGAAATTTTACATTTTCTTGACATTCAGCTAAAGTTTTTCCCGAAACAATGACATCGTCAAGGTAACAAGCAGTACTATTTAAGGACATATTGTGTCCATTGCAGCTTGAAACTGCGCAGGTGCACACTTAATTCCGAAAGGTAGTGTATTATAAGCAAATAAACCCTTATGAGTATGTATAACAAGCAACTTCTTAGATTTCTCTTCAACTTCAAGTTGCAAATATGCATTAGTTAAATCAATTACACAAAAAAAAATTCCTTGAGATACGGTATTGATAACATCTTCCACAAGAGGAAGTCGGTAGTGATCCATCTCCAAATACCTATTTAAGGCCACCTTGAAATCTACACATATTCTTATTCGCTTCCCATCTTTACGTGGAACGATAACTATCGGACTGGCCCAATCTGAATATCTTACCGGTCTAATGATTCCTTCATCAACCATATTCTGTAGTTCCTTGTCCACCACTGATTTAATTGAATATGGTACTGAGTATGGTTTGTGAAATATGGGAATAGCGTCTTCTTTGAGAACCAGGTTAGCCCTAATACCTTTGATAACTCCATTATCACTGAAAACATTTGGATACTTCTTACTTAATCTAGAAATAAAATCAGTATCAGTTAAAACATCACAGCTTTCACTTATTGTACACAGTTTTGTTCTGCATCCCTCAAACAATACATCTAACCAACCCCTACCCATCAGAGCCTTGAAATAATGAACAGATTTTATGACAATAACTTCTAACATAAAGATAGTCTTGCTATATTCGGTTAGACTTACTTTTACAATAGCTTTACCTAAAACTGACAATATATCTCCTGCAACAGTTTTAACTACAGTAGGACATTTATTCAGTGGAATATTGGGAAATTTTGCATAAAACTCTAACTGAGACAAAACTGAAACACTTGCCCCTGTATCAACTTCCATTTCAACTTTAACACCATTGATGAACATGTACATATGATAAAGCAGAGTTTCTTCGAATTACCTGATGATCAAATAGATTAATAACTTCCTCAGATTCTTCTTCTAACTGGTTAACATCTTCTGAAGGTAGTGCTTTGACTTCTTTACATTTGTCTTTTGATTTGCACATATGCTGAACATGGCCTACTTCTCCACAGCCTCTTACCTACAGGACAAGTAGCAGGATTGTGATAACGTCCACATCAATATCATGCTGTAACATTTCTCTCGTAATTCTGCTGCTTAACCGACATTCAACTGTTTCAGTTCAGTTGCTGTTGCCTCCATTGACAAAGCAGTTTTGCAAACTTCTCCAAATGTCAATTTTTTCTTTTCCAATAATTTTTTTTTAATATCTTCTCGAGCAAGGCCACAAATGAGTTTATCACGCAAGGCATCATCCAAGAATGTGTTGAACTCGCAGAACTGTGCAGCTTTACGTAGTTTAACAATGAAATCAGATACAGACTCATTCTCAACTTGGCAAATTTTATAAAACTTGAACCTCTCCGCCACTACTAATCTCGCTGGCGAAAAATGTTTACTTAATACTTCCACTGCGTCATCATATGTGATATCAGAAGGTTTTCTTGGGGCAACCAGATTTTTCAAAATTTCATATGATTGACCTCCCACCAATGTTATGAAATAACTTAATTTTCGATTATCCGGTACCTCATTAACTATAAACAAGTGATTCATCCTTTCCATGTAGTTTTCGAAACAAAATTATATGTCATAAGGTTCTATAGAACCAATTAACGAAGCCATTTTGTTTCCGATAGCTCAACAAATCAACAACTCGAAACAATCCCTCACTGCGTCGCCAAATGTAGTGTTTTTAGTGGAAGACGGAATTCTGTTAATCATTTATTGTTACAACTTTATATATATAAGACATAAGACTCACAACTCTCTTAAAAATTATAGGACTCTTGCTCATAGTCCTCAGTCATGCGTCTTGACTTTACGGCCTCCTCTTCTTCTTTTTGTATCTTATTCAGATGAGGCCGTGCAGCCAGTAATACACAACATAAAAAAGTATTATTTCAGGATCTTTACGAACCTCAACAAACGTCCCAGAAGAATATTATTTGGTCTATAACATTTCTGCTCACTATATTATTATCCCTAATTATTCTATCTTCGACAATTCTCATTTCAGTTTGCACGTGGAACTTATAATTACGTTTCTAACTCTATTCCAGGATATACAACAGCGTAATAGTCATCTTGGGAGCACATAACATCACCTCAGACGAAACCACACAAGTGCACATCAAGGGCTCTCAGGTAATTATTCACGAAAACTACAATTACACGAGCTTTCAGAATGACATAGCTCTAATAAGATTAGCCAGCCCTGCACCTCTTAACGACGTTATCAAAACGATTGCTTTACCTTCTCGTGGCGAATCCACCGAAGACTATTTGGATTCAGAAGTGACTAGCACGGGATGGGGACTGACAGAGGACAAGAACTATCCAACTTTGAACGATATATCGAGTGTTCTAAGAGTGGTGAACGTTACCGTTATGGATTTAGAAGAATGTGGTGAAGCTTACAACGACGAAGAGAATTCAGTTATTTACGTGTCCGAAATGAATTTATGCACGAGCGGATTGAAGAACAAGGGGACTTGTGATGGAGACTCAGGAGGACCTCTGGTCTACCTCGATAGACAGATTGGCATAGTTTCTATTGGTTCAACAATCTGTGAGATGTGTGCACCATCTGTATTCACCAAAGTGGACAAGTTTCTGGACTGGATTGAAGAGCACTCTGATGTGGTCGTTTCTTAGAATATCATATTGAAATATGTACAGTGACTGAAAGATTTGTTTATAGAAATAAAAATAGTTATATCAATGAGGCGGCTTATTCATAATTCCGGAACGTATGCATATGAAGAATGTTAAAATAACAGGAGAACCAAAGGATGAATAGGAAACTCATTCATTAATTGGGTAACTGGTTGTGAAATTTGGAAACTACATTAAAAAAAATCTCGTGAAAGTTGCAGTGCATTGATGAGGAATGAGAAGAACGCTTTCTATTGCGTGTTCTGAGATTTTTTATACGATTTTGATTCCACATCTGTAATAGATATTAAATCAAATTTTTTTTATTTTATTCTGTTTCGTTCTATTTCATACCAATCCCGTCTACAACAGTGTCTTTGGGTTACATATCTAATTTTCTCCAGTTTTTGCACACCATTAGGGCTCTCGTGGCTTGATTATTGCCTTCTTGAAACGTATTGAGAACTTGGCCTTCTTTGAACGCTAAGTTGATAAGGTATGAAAGAGGCGAAGAGACATATTCGCTTGTTGTTTAATGATTTCGTTAGAAATATCATCAATTCTAGTAGCTTTTTTGTGTTCTAATATAATTGTCAGCAATCGTCGAACAGAAAAAAACTCATCTGCTCCATACGACCACCGAATTACTCCTGCCCAGTGTTTGGCAAAGTTTTTCTGCACGAATATAATTGGACCCCGTTATGCAATAAAGAACCAACCGACAAAAACATAATTCAGAGTAAAATTTGAAAAAAGTAGTCTACTGATGATTGAAAATGATATTGTATTTAAAGAAGGACATTTTTAAGTGTTTAATGTTTTTTCTATCGAATTATATCCTTAAGAAACAAACTGCAGAACCTTAAGAACGATATTTGAGTTCTAAAACATGGCATATCTCATTTTGCCTAAAAGTAGTTAGTTCCTTTTTGCATAACGGGGTCCAATTTGCAATACTTCCTGTAACGACCACCAAATGATCGAATTCAGGTGTTACTAGCTACATACTAGTTTCACGGTTGATCCGATCATCAGTGCTGACCCGGCCTGCTGAAGTGTTTTTTTTTTGTGTGAGAATTTTATTGTACAGGAAATAAGCCAAAGGCTCGATTGTTTCATTATTTTTAATCAACTTTCATTTTGTGAATTTATTGTGTTTCGTCAAGTACATACAATTCCATATTGAAAATATTTGAATATTTTCCATGATGAAATAGGTCACCAAGGGTTTATTCAATTTCCGTATGGTCCAAAGGTTTCGGGAAAATTGTAGAGTTTTCCTTGCATAATGTTTTCTGAGTTTTCTGAGTGCAATATTGAAATAAACTTGTATAAGAAACCACTCGATGGCTCTACATATAAAATGTCAGCTATGACGTAAGGAAATATATTCATTAATGACGTCTCACAACTTATTTTCAGGACAGTTTACGAAGCAATTATGACGACCAAAAACACACTTAACTGAAGAAGAACTGTTATCGTAGGTGTTTCGATTTATTCATTATTTTCCGAGAATAATTCACTTTTTCACTTTAAATACCAATGTGAGTTTAATATATTGTACCAATATCGTTGAATGTTTTGAGTCCAATGCTTCAAGAATGTTCCATCAATAATAATTATTTGATCCAATTAGATCATATCACATGAGAGAAGATTAAAAAAAATATGTATATATTGTCATGAAAATAGAATATAAGAGTAGTAGATAGAAATTTAAAAATATTGGACTTAATAGAAATAAAAATAAAAATAATATTTCACAGAACAATCCTGACTGATACTTTTTCAAAAAGATATAACCTTTGCCAGTTCAAAATGTCACACTTTTAATTAAAAAAATCCTTCAGAAACCTTGCAAAATAAAGAGTTATTCTCAAATCATAAGATTACGAGCCAAGTAAACGGAACACTCTGAACTCATCCAAGAAAGCTAACTTTTCTTCAAAGAAAATAATTTCAGCCACATGAAACCATAAGCTTAGTTATCAACAAAGTAAAACAGATTCAAAAGAATAGGAAAACATTAGAAAAAGATTATTTCCAGTTGAAAATAAAATATTATCAGATAAAATTTATAACATCTTGTATATGAAACTGTCACACAGCCAATCACAGGTAGAGTTTAGAAATAGAACGAGGAAACTTAAAGTCAAGAAAAAGGTCATATCAGCAACTAAAGAGGAAATAAATATCATGTATAAAAATGTAAAATCTCAATTACATTTTAGTAGAAATAAAATAAAAATGTACCATATAGAAATAATTGTAAATAGGTTAATTAATTATACGAAATCAATAAAAATCAGTGACTGACAACCATAAGTGATCGAGAGTGTTTGTGAAAATCGGAAAATAACGGGCCTGGTAACGGAAAAAAGTGAGAGGAGTTATCAACAAAGAAAGAAGCGGAGGTCGATTTTGGAAAAAAGCAGAGAAACATTACATCAAAATTCCAATTAAATGAAGAATTACATCTAAATCTCCTCAGAAACACTTAATATACCAAATTAGGAAGTACTGAAACTGAAATCAACTTACCTTGACAAACGTTTGGTAAGAAATCCAACCTGCAAGCCAAATAGGAGAAGCTGGAATCTACCAGAACCAGAAAGGTATTTGATCCTTATATAAATCCAAATTCAACAAGCAATCCAGTGCACGAGTTTGAACTTTCCTTTCTTTCTGAACTTTTCTTCATAACCAGTTAGATCACCAAGACAATTTCCGCGTATCAGTGCACATAAACTATTCCTTTTGAGAACTTTATTAGTCTTATTTTATCAATTATTTTCATTTCAACATACGAACTCTTCTGTTTACTTGTAATTTAAGGTTAAAGAGATTTCCTTTGAGGAACCATATGAATGGCAAGTGTCTATTAAAACAATGACGGTGCCTTTCCTCTAATGTTTGAAATTTACATGACTTTGCCAAGTTCACATATTTAGCAAGTAAGGTAGTTTTCGTAGGGACAGGTAAAATAAGCTGGAGCACCTGAAAAGAAAGAGAAAGGTAATATCTAAAAGCAAAGAGTAAGTATTTGTAAGGGCGTTCTGAAATATTATTCGAATACAATACTTTATTTACAGTCTACAAACCACTGATTATAAATATGAATAAAAGGGAACAAATTTCTAACTACTACTATTGTTACTATCAATCAAACTACTTTCACTAAAGAAAAACTATAAAACAAAAATTCAAATTCAATACAATTATTTTTCTACTAATTCTACAACTACTAAAAATCACCAAAATAATAATACAGTTTATTATTATCAACAATCACTAATACTATCACTAATATTATTAATATATTCAAATTATTATTATTTTATTGTAATTATTGATAACCAATTCATCATAACAAATGTCACCTCAACTTAGGGCACTCTAGAATTCTTCACACACATTCATTTTCATAACAATATATTATATACAGAATCCTGGACTCATATAGTCTAGTTCCTAAATTGTAAATAGTGTCTCATCGGTTGTACGGTTCATAATTCATATAAAGCAGGTCAAAAAATAGAACAGAAATAAGCTAGGCACTTTGGCTTCAGATCAAATTTTACTTTGCCACTTTCGTACATCCCCTCCGCACTCTCAAATCCCGTAAAAACCAGAAAATGTACGATGAGACACTATCTACAGTATTTTCTGGACTTTTTACGTTAATTATTATTTCGAAAATATTGACAGTTTGATACCTCGTGTCAGACAGACTCTAGTGATTTTAATTAATTTTACTCTTTTGGAAAAATTATCCCCTTCACCCCTTGGAAGCAATTCATTTTTTGACATCTAATTGTTATCATCATAACAATTTGTTTTTTATATGTATCAAGTTGATACCTCATTTCAGACAGATTCTAGTGATTATATTTCCGATTTTTTTAAATTCTATCACGAAACGACCCTGTTCCCTTGCTAAGAAATTGATCTTGAGTTATTTGAGTGTTCATCAGTACGATATGTTTCTCAAATTAATGAAGTTGATATCTCATTTTTCATAAGATTGAGGGTTTTCTTCCTTTTTGTTTTTTTTTTGCAAAACAACTCCCATGAAATAATACCCACACATCCGAGATACCCGGACGACGCGACGGTTCTATTCCGTAGTGAATTCTGTAATCATTTTGGGTTTTTTGGGTAGATATAATTGATTTGACGTTGTTCACTGTTTCCTATTCAGAACTTCCCGCTATTAATTCCACCCATTCGTAAAAATTATCCACTTCAAATTAGATGCTTACTAGACGTCTATTCGCATATCACAAGATTTCAAATTCGTAATAACCTCTTAAACTCATCATTCTATCAGCCCCCGAAGCTAAGGAGCGTTCAGACGTTAAATGACATGACATGACATTGCATATAATGAATAAAGAGATAATTCGATAAATGATCATGATTCGATATTGACAGAATGATAAATAAAAATGTACATGCTCATACTTAGAGCTATAAAATACACATATAAATGTTAATCACAATATAACAATATGGAAATTAAGATAGATAATAAAACAATAAAATTGAGACGTCAGAATATTAAAATTAGGACAAAAAAGTATTAAAATAAGAATGGAATATTTAGGACTAGAATATGGATGTTGAGGAATGGAGTAAATTGAAAATAAAATGGGGTACCTACTAACAAGAAGTTTAATCAAATAGAGAGGATCAACAATATAGATGACTATCAGCAACAGCAAGTATGAGGTGTTTATTGTTTCTATTCTACTAGATTGTTTATTAATTTTCTATCGTTGTTTATGATGTAATTTTTATTTTTTTTTTTATTTTCAGATCTTATAGTATCCGGGACACTATTTTATAATTTTTTTGAAAAATATGAGAGCGATCATCGGGATATGAAATTTTTCACACGTGGTATAATCATAGTAGGTTTTAGGCGGGTATTCTATTTATGAGTCGGTCCTGCCATATCACTAGAGAAATGGAGTTTGACATTCGTACAGAAATGAAATAGTTGTTTGATATTCATGATTTCGGATTATTTGTTTAGTAAACCCGAAAAAAAACTTCGGATTTTCATCATCATCACTTTCAGACCTATTTGTGTGTCTTGAGATTCAACATCGGGGTGTAAAAAAAGGGGCAGTTACCGGCCGTATTGCAGTTGAATGTTGAGAATTTGTTTTTCTCTGTGTTGAGTGTCAAATGTCCCGGAATGTTCACTTCTGTTTCCCCAATTTTACGTTTGAATATTTTGCAAATATTTCTATAATATTGTACTAATATTGAACCAATATTGTCCCCATGTAAGTGTCCTACTCAGGAAGTAGTATGAGTTCACAAATTCTCTATCTTTATGGCAAATTTGTAGGCGCCGTGACGTCAGCAATATCTACCGATCTGTCTCAACGATAACCCATAAAGTTCAACATCAATTAACTCGTGACAATTCCATAGTTGTACATACAGGTCTAATCCATATTCGATCACCTCAGCGGGCAGGAATGGGTCTCGTCGCCATGGAGACCACTACCCTTACACAATCACCCTTAAGATTTATACATTCTCGACGGATTGCGTGCCGCGGGGGCGAGAAATTTCAAGACAATCGGACGGCCGGCTAAGACATGCTAAGACTGAACAAAATACGAATATCAGAATTTACGCTCTATTTTCTGGTCGTGTGGTTTCGTGCTATTATGTTTCTCTTGAGATATGTAATCGTATTATACGCGCCGTCTGAAATAACAACTGCTGGCGTTTTCAGCTCGCCGGTGAAACTGAAGAAATGTTTGCAGCGAGTTACCAGATAGCATAGGACGTTTTGGGACCGTCAAGTTTGTGTTAATTTTTGGTCCGAATATCTAGAGCAATTAACGGGACGTCTCATGATGTCCAGAAACAGTCATCTTCGAAACGTCCGAACCAGTACGTTTCTGGTACGTCCATAACAGATACGGATGTCTTAATTTTTCCAGAAGTTCTGGATAATTCCTCATATACCATATATTATTATTATTATGTATGTATCTCCTCAAAATGGCGAATTTCCATTGTGTTTTGCGAAAATGTCCAACATATTTTTCCTACTTTTGAGAAGTAACGACTTGTTTATCATAGCAAGGGATTATTATTGCGAACAGAATCGAAAGAGGAATCTGAATTCTTTGATATCTAGATCTCCTTTTCTGCTGTGTTAACTATTAATGGATACTCAGTCCATATATACCAGAAACCACAATTTCATTTGAGATTAAAGTCAAATACTAATTACTATTGAAAATTTCACATCCGAAATTGGACGACTTACCTGGTTGAGGTGTTCAGTGACATTGATATCAATTCGAAATGGAATATAATCTTGAGTGAATTTTGTGATATTTTCAATTCGTTTCTTCCCATTAAAAAAATTAAGAAAAAACAATACAATGTTGAAATGGCAATTACCATCAGTTATAGTTCACTTATAATTATATGAACATCTTGTTTTGTTTTTCAATTCAATCATACTGTGTTAATGTCAATATGTCAAGTTTGATGTTTTTTGTTGAATATATATAAACCGTTTTGGATTTCAGTAAAAGTCTTTTTCCTGAAAATTCACAGTAATAATATATTACTGGAATATCACGCTACGTCAACAGGTTATGGGCCCAGTTTAAAATCCCTAATCTGGAAAAGCGATTCAATAAATTATGAACGATGACGAGAATTACAAGATTCCACTTTTTGATGGAAGAAACTACGACAACTGGCGATTCAGAATGGAAACCCTGCTGGTCGAGAAAGATCTACTGAATTATGTGCAGAAACCTTTGAAATTTGAAAAAGCAGATCTAGGAGATACATCATCTCAAATGACCCAGAAAGAAACCAGGAATGCCCAGAAGAGGAAAAATGACAAAAGGTGTCATTCAGAAGATAACGGATAGCCATTTGGAGTACGCGAAAGGAAAACAAACCGCTTATTGTGTCTGGAAAGAACTGCAGGACAAATTTGAAAGAATGGGAGTAGCAAGTCACCTACGTCTCAGGAAAGCTCTCCTTACCATGAAATTGAACCTGGCTGAAGAAATGGAAGCTCATTTCCTAAAATTCAACTGAAGCCACGCTAGAGGAAACAGATGTTGTCTGTCATTTGCTGCTCACTATGCCACCAGAATATGATGTTGTTACGGCAATGGAAACCTTATCAAATGATCCACTAACTCTAGCATTTCTGAAGAATAGACTTCTTGATGAACAGTCCAAACGTCTATCCAATGGACGGTGCCGAATCAAAGATTAACGAAATATATCTGATATCCAATAATACAAAATATGTTTTCTAAAATGTTCATAACATATCTCAGCGAGCTGTAATGGGGAAAAACGGAGAAATCTTAATCATATATCCTCAGAGATAAAAATTGTGATCACTATTAATGTCATTCACATATGATATGTCATTTATTTCTCACAAATCTCGATAATCGGACAATGGGGTACCAAGACAATTTCTTCAGAATGGCTCGAAATGGATGATAGCATCTCACAGCCAAACTAATCCGTCTGCATCTTTGATACCTGATAGTACTTTCCAGAAAGAAAGAAAATTTCAGGTGTTGGAAGCAAGGTATGGATAGAACTTTTGATATTTACACCTGAATTCTTGAAAATATGTTGCGTTGAAGTTTCCCCATATATAAACGACTATCTAGTCATATTATTTTTTGCAAAATAAACAAGTGGATCAATCAAAAACAGTAAAAGAAGTAACATTGAAAATGATAACAATTGGTCGTGGAATCTCTCAGATATTATTTTTGTAAGAATTTAATAGATGTTATAATCGGTCTGTAGTTCTTAGCTAGTTATGTGTATTTTGAGTATTAGGTATGTTATTTCATTTGTCAGCCAATCCACAATGTTTTGGTTGTTGTTAATCATTCTGTTTTTATTTGTTTATGTGCTGCATGGAGCTTTTTCAGCCAAAAATTGGTGATGCCATCACAACCTGGCGATTTTTAATTGACTGTATTTTCAATGGCTGCTTTTACTTTGTTTTCGTCGATGTTCTTTATTATTTATTGTTATTATTATGAATGTTATTCTTAATAATATACTGTTTTTGATTCATCCACATATTCATTTTGTAAATAATCATATGAATAAACAGTTATTTATATTTGTAAACTTTAATGTAACATTTATAAAAAAGATGGTGTTTTCAAGAATTTGGGTGTGAATATCGAAAGTTCCACTCATAGTTTGCTTCCAAAACCTGAACTACCCAATTCTACCTGGAAAGTACTATCACGTATCAAAGATGCAGACATTTTCACGGATTCATTTGGCTGTGAGGAGCTAGGGTAAAACTCCCAATTATTGGCACCCAGCCATTTGTAGACTCTCTTGATGGAAATTTCATATTATTGTGAATTGATTGTAAATTGATGATAATCTTATATTTTTTCCTGATTCGGCAACACCGTCTATTATTAGTAAGGAAATGTTTCTTTTGGTTCAGTTCGATGGAAGACTCAGAGGAGAGCAGTATATCCTAGTGTGTTTCGAGCAAGTAGGAAAATTGAGAATTTGTTAAAAATATTCCTTACCCAAATCTACAGAAATTTGCCTTATAAAACCTCAAAATGAACTTTCAACAACCTTGTATATTCCTCAAAGTTTAAGACATATATTAAGCTACAAAAAAGACAAAAACAATGTAATTTTAAAGAAAAACTGTGGGTGCCAACATTTAGAGTCTCTATTTGAGCTACTCCAAATGTTGTCACACTAGTGTCAACATTACGTTAAGAAATGGTACCGAAGAGCAGAACTAAAAACAAAGACGGTTACAACCAAAGAAGAAAGAATCGAAAAATATCAAGAAATGAGGTAAATATTGTAATTTCACTAAAGATGCAATGGTACTGTCCACTCTGTTGCTAGTGGGATGGATCAAATCCATTGTTATCCATTTATTTGTAAAAAGGCACATCTTTGTCAACAGAGTAAGACATTTCATAATCTTTCACAAAATTATGTTTTTGGAAAATGTCCCTGTCAATGTTTCTCATTTTAAATATAAAACTTTTGCCAATATTTGGAATACATTTTGATGTATAATCTAAATGTTAACCTTAGTATT
This sequence comes from Chrysolina americana, assembly GCA_958502065.1. Taxonomy (NCBI): domain Eukaryota; kingdom Metazoa; phylum Arthropoda; class Insecta; order Coleoptera; family Chrysomelidae; genus Chrysolina; species Chrysolina americana. The sequence continues at coordinate 10,662,541 of OY293416.1, forward strand.
CAGCGGTTGCGTTAATTTTGAAATATCAAGTTTTGCTGAAAATCTTTTGAATAAATGTATATTTTTCTCAATCAAAATAAACATAACTTAAATGTTCTTTCAATTTCAGGCAAAATATACATACACAGAGAAGCAATAAAAGAAGTTAAAGGTCTACAATACAATTCAGCCTGGGCAATAAATTCACAAAAATTGAGAAAGGCAGGAGTACATATTTAACTAAAAGTGAAGAAAAAAACTAGTTGACTGGATAATTGAAAATGATCGAATAGCATTTCCTAGACGTCAAGTTGATCTTCAAGCAGTTGTAAAATCGTTTTTAGTCGCAGATGTCCGACCCAATCCTTTCAAGAATAATTTACCAGGAAATCGTTGGTATACATTATTCATAAAACGACATCCTGAATTGGCAGAACGAACCCCAGAAGGTGTAACGGGTGCCTCAGCAAATGTGTCTGAAAAAGACATAAAGGATAGTTTCGAGATATAGAGGAGTATCTGAATAAAAAAGACCTTTTGTCTATTCTTGAAAATCCTTCTCGAGTATATAACGGTGACGAAACCTGTTTTCAATTTTGCCCCAAATTGGAAAAGGTGATTGCTCCGAAGGGAAAGAAAAACGTCTATGAAATCGATCAAGGCAATGGAAACAGAACTTGACTGTGATGTTTACATTCTCAGCATCTGGCGAGACAACTCCCCCAATGATTATATACCCTAACAAACGTTTGCCAAAATACATTCTGGAGGGCATTCCTGACTCTTGAGGTATTGGACTCACTGAGAACGGCTGGATGGACTCTGAAATATTCGTGGATTACATTAAAAATGTTTTGTATCCTTCCTTGAAAAATAAGGTAGAATTAGAAGAATCATACCAACTTGATATTTTTGATGTCAACCTGAACAATTCATCAAATACAATAATGGAGACTGCAACAAATAATGATGAGGCGAATATAAGTAACATAATGAGTACAAGCGAACACGAAGTGTTGATGTCGATGTTAAACGTAGATAACCTGGAACAAATTGAAGAGCAATGCAATAGTTATCGAAAATTATTTAAGTATTCCTCAAACTCCAGTCAGAAAAGGGGTACGGCAAAGTGAGCGAGTTAGCTTTCTACTAACTTCTTCTGTATATAATAGTAATGCTCTAGCGAAGGAAAAGAAAAGAAGAAATGGAGAGGAAGAAATTGGAGAATGAGCGAAAGAGAATGTTGAAAGCGATAGAATATAAACATGCGAGTCCGAAGCGAAATAGCACCAAAAAAACTAATATTGTATTCCCAAAAATAATATTGTTTCCTCTAAAGGCTTGTGTTTCTGTTGTACAAAGAATTTATACATGACAGACATTGGTATAAAATGCCAGAAGTGTACGCGGGCCTACCATGTCAGATGCTTGAAAAAACAAAATGTATACAATTAGTATTTTCTATGTGAAGTTTGTACAGAAAAAAAAAAGCTGTGAATTCTAGATTATAAAAAAGAAAGTTTTATTTCTACTAGTTTTTTGATGGATTGACATGTCAGATACAGATTGTCTATCAAAATTTCATATATATGTTATATGTATATATAAATAAATAAATATTCATATAAAAATAAAAATTTTTCATATTAATTATAAGATATTTTTTTCTCTAGGGTAAGGTTGCAATTTCAATCAATTTGTGCCATTTCAATTATTGGGTGTTAATATAAATGAGTGCCAATGAATGGGTGCCCATAATTGATATCATTGCCAACAATTGGGTGCCAATAATTGAATTCTGGTGCCAATAATTGGAAAACAGTATTTTTCCATCAATTATATAATTTTTGATTTCCATGGTTATCATTCCATAATGTGATTAGATTTATTAACATTGGCATTCATTGGTGAATCAACTTGTGTAACGGCGATCAAAACTATCCTCATATTTTTTTTTCTGTTGCGAAAAATGTACAGCTATATCTGTTTAAGTGCCAATAATTGGGGATTTTACCCTACTATCCATTTCGAGCCATTCTGAGGGAAATTTCTTGGCACCCCATTGTTAGACTAATGAGATTTGTGAGAAACCAATCACATATAATATGTAAATGACATTATTAATGATAACAATTGTTATCTCTGAGGATACATGATTAAGATGTTTTAATTTTTCCTCAATACAGATCGCTAGGCCTCGTTATGAACATTTCGGAAATCATATAGGTATAATTGGACATCAGATATATTTGGAATCGATTATTATCATTTCTCTTCAAAAAATATCCGAAATATATCATTTTCCGAAAATATAAATTATTCTAGCGTCATCCTGAGCATGAAAAGGTGTTTGGAATTTGTACCTCATTCTATAGACACTGTGGAGCAGTGTATGAAAAATTTTTGATACCGGTGCCTAATATAACTGAGGACTGAGGACGACCATTTCTCAGTCGGGTTCTAGGCATCGAATATTGAAATTCCATCCCAGCAAGAAATGAGATCTTCCGATGAATGAGTAAATACCCCAAAAAATTGAGAAAATCCATTTACAAAGCTCCATATCTCGAAAACTGTCCATTTTTGAGCTTTGTGGCTATGGACACTTTCGATCAGCTCATAACGAACTGCAAAATACCAAAAATTCAGCAAAATTCACAGAAAGTTATTTTCCATAAGAAATGTGCGGGGTTCTTTCTATGCATAATAATAATTGAGTGGCTCCAGTTCGAACCCCGGATAGTCCACATTTTTAGTCCAGTTTTTCACTATTTATTACTCAAATCTGAATTGCCGCTGACGTCTTTATGATATTATTCCTTAGTGTATGGAACAAACGCAAAATTCAATTTTGTATTCAAAAATCATGAATCAGTTCGAATCCACGTCTTCCATCAGTTTTTTTCATATCCAAATCGTACAATGGAATTACTTTAGTTGAGGTGAAATTTAAAATTTAATAGGAAACAAATTCTTCGGACAAATGAAAAGTTCTTTCAGCAATTCGTCGACAATCAGTCTAGTCTGCTCGATATGATTTTCCACGAATATCCGCTCAAGCACTTTCCTTTGTTCTGTCGTTTCCTCATGTTATTATGTTCTCTTGAGGAGTATTATGTGCGTAGTATAAGACGACAACTGCCGGCAGTTCGTTTTCCGAGGGCCCAAAACAGTCGTAAAATCCGCTTCCATGCGAAATGAGAGAAATGTCTCCCAGTTGAATGTATGGTAATTCTTCAAGGGGAAATAGCTATTTTCAAAGACGTCACATTTACCAGAATTGAAGAAAAATAACTTTGAAGTTAGCAAATTATTATTAGTGAGGATGACTTCAAATCGAGCGAATCTATCAAAAAATAAACATTGATATCATGAATACTTCCATTATCAAACGAAAAATGGTGTCTGTATAAGATAACTTCAAGTCATTCAAATATTCAAAATATGGCGAAGGAGCAGGAGTTAAAAATTCATGAAATTAAATTTTTTCATGAAATATTATATACATTTCAACGATACACATGAACATGTGCCCAATGAGTCCATCACACAGCACAATCACTTTGATGACTGTTATAATTTTGAAATAATAATAAAAATGAAAATAATTGAAACCGTTTAATAAATGGCGAATGCACTCGGTCTTGCTTCCCGTGATTGGTAAATTTGAACATTTTCATTTTGATATGAATCTAAAGAAGGAATAATAACTAAAAGGATGATGAATCAGTGAAACAGTTATCGCAAAATAGAATAAAATTTCAGGAAGATAGGTTTTCTGTCCTGTAATATTTAATCAAATAATTGGTCAGATTTCCACAAAGATATTGTGAACAAGAAGTGGTTTAATGAAGATTTGATAATAATAAGTTTATTCACTTGAAACATAGATGCAATATCAATTCGGTATACTAGATCGAAAAAAAAACTCGATCTCTCCAACGAAGTTTCCGAATTATTTTAAAGACGTCAATATGACATTACAGAACAACATGTAATGAATTCATCATTCTTAAATTAATTCAATCTTCTTCCTAAATTAATTGAAACAAAAACATTAGTAATCAATATAATATTGAAAATGATGATATTTTGAGGGTAACATTGTGAATAATCATTACAAAAACTTGTCCAAACAATTATATATACCAGTATTTTACAAGTTTTCTCCAGATAAGTTTCTCAACCAGTTCTTGATCATTTTTTAAGGAAGATTTTTTTAAGTAGTGATTAAGAATATATTCGAGGGACTGTGAAAAAATAAAACCTTTGTTGTCTTACTTCATTTCATCCCCATTGTCTTTTTTGTATCGCATAATGATTTGTACGATATAGCTGGTGAGCGTTTTTTATTTTCCTGTTGTAAAGTAATGAGTCTTTCTGTGATGTATAGTCTTTTCTAAATATATATTATTTAAAAAAAAAAAATTTTGAATCACTTCAAGATTTTAGAAATTTATTTTTTTCCATGCTGAGGCCATGCTGTATATGTGACTCCAAGAGAAAATGGTAAATTGTATTTCGGTTGGTTAGTGTTGGGAAATTTTTTTTACTCTCTTATTCGCAGTTTGTCCATTTTAGATATGGTATTGTTAGAAATAGAATATGGATATCACATTGATTTACAAAAATTCAAATTTTTTGTAACTTTTTGACTACTTTTGCAATTGTATTCATCAAAAAAACTAGTCTTTAGATCGGTACCTCTTTTTTATCGTATATAAGTTTCGAGTATATCAAGAAAATCCCATTTTCTAGTCTCAAGCGAATATCCTTTTGATTGAGACTACTATGACATACAGCCCTATGCTGTATCACTTCCGTTGAAAATAAAGTCACCGTTATTCCCAATTTCCGTTATTTTGCTATGATTAGTAAGAGCAAAATAACGGATATGGCCATTGATTACAGTTGCTCTATCTGGGTTTTTGCATTATCAATCCAATAGGCCTTTTAAAACACATAGGGAATTCCACTGACCCTTTGGAAACTGCACGAAACTTCGATATTTTTTGCCATTCCATAATTCAGTCAGCTTTGGATCAAGATTCTAATTTCCTCCGAATTCAATTTAACATAACTGAGGTCTCTCAGTTCTTGATGCATTCCTCATCGTCTCGAACTCCCATAATGTTGTAAGCAATGCGCTTTGAGGTTTGAAGACGCCCTAATTAACCAAGCAGTCGGTGATGGATTGCACTCCAACTAGTTTTATGAACCTCTCATGTGCTTGTGGGTATGCCAAATTATTGTTTCGCTCTAGATCGTCTCCATACTGGTACAGTATTTGGTTGGATTATTGGACTCTTCAGTTTCAGTTGGCTGTACACTTCTTCGAGATACTGTGGCCAGTTTCTCAACTCCAAAACAATGATTCAGGAATATTTCCTCTTCTCACTCTCAGGAATGTTCTGCAAGAACCGCTTGGCCTCATATACACATGATGGGAACAGCTGTTGACGTTTGCTGCCGCTTCAAATTGTCGTCGATACAAAGCATACAATGACCGATAATCAAATGTTGGTGTCATCGATGATTTCACTTGTGTAGGTTAGGTTAGGTTAGGTTTGAACGTGAGTGGGCCCATATCAGGCCCTCCACTGCGGCCAATGGCCTATTGTGGCTCACCCTATGGTTATATTTCTCCCAGTATATCCAATCTCTTAACGAAATTGAGGAGTACGTTGGGAGAACAATTTACCAGGTTCTCTGGCCTTACTGTTGTATTGCCAAATGTTGAGAATCTGGTTCTGGCCGCTGCGGGGCTCACTTGTGTAGCAGAGGTGACCACTTGTGTCGAAGATGCATTATTTCCAGACTCTCCCTGATCTTATCCACTTATCTGTTCTAGTCAACCTCTCTTGTCACCCGTTCATCTAATTTGAATGGTTCAGTTTGGATGTGTTGAACCCTTCTTCTTGAACTAAATCTCTGACCACTTGCTACGCTATTTCCAGCGTTGCCGGTTATTGCCCAGCTCAGCTCAGGTAAAACTGGGTAGAGTGGAGTGGGTTTACCAAAGGGGGCTAAGTGCCAAAGTGGTTTGTCGAACATTGGCCGATAGCGCGCAGTGACTGGGCCAATCGGCTGGTGGCGGGATTTTGGCTGGGAAGAAGAAGAACTGTCAAGTCAACTGGAACTGAAGATCATTTAATTAACGATGGTTATATTGTTTTGGTGGTTAAACAAATTGCAAATCCCATACCACAACAAATGAGGACAGAGGGAAACAATGAACCTACCACAGTCGTAAGAGACTTCCTGTTCGGAGAGAGCGGCACTTCCTCGAGTATAATTATACCTGGTTCACAGATCAGTTTGACGTCCTAACCTTGAGTTGTAAGTGAACACAGTTCACCTCTCCGAAGCAGTGTTCAGAAACTAATAGTTTACAGGGCAAGCATGCAAATGTATAAACCGATAGGTAGACCTGTCAGCTACGGTAATTACATTTAACACAGAATACAGAATAGCCAATAAGCCATGCAGTAAGCGGAATGGAACACTAGTAGAGAAAGTTATGCAATTATAGTCAATTGTAGGGTAGTATGTAAACCAAACTAGCAAGAGGTACCCTTGGAACAATCACTTAGTGTAGCGAGCGAGCAAGCTTGAATGCTCAGTATGTCCTAGGGCTCCGGACTTCTCCTGAAGGGTCCCGATGGAGAGGCTGCTGGCGGTGGTGATCCAGTAGCACTCGGCTAGGTACCACGAATGTAAGCTGCGCCTGCAGAAGTCGTGCAGGTAGTAGGTGGATCAATGCGCTAGCTACAGATGGGCTGCTTCCAGTCAATGGTTAGGTCTCTCAAGACACAGGAAGTAGAAACAAGAGTAAGAATATAAGAGAAGGAAGGACGAAGAGCGAAGAGGCCTGAAATGGGGAAGTCAAGAATAAGTTCCTCCGAGTATCATGAACTCAGAAAAATAAAAGAAGCAATAGGCAAGCATGAGCAAAGAAGGTTTGTATAGCTATAATATGCTATAAAATTGTAACATACCTGAGATGATGTGTGAAATTCAGTAATGATAAAATCCACAAAGGTGATTCAGAAGATTCTTCCTTGAAGAAAAATTTCACCCAATTTTCCAAGAAAATCCACGAAAGCGTGTGGATAAAATCTATTATCTTTTCGGAAAATGTGCAGCTGATAAGACTCCAGTTTTTTGTGACAAAACTCCAAATGTCATGAACAGCACAGCTGACTGACATTGACCTCTGTCTGTTGAGGAAAAATGCAGGTTATATTATTGTAAACAATGCTGGTTGGATATAATCGCCTTGCTATCTGAAATATGAATGGGAGTGAATAGAGTTAAAGGGGTATTCTCATTTAACAGGGTGAACAAGAAATTCTTGAGGGTAGCTTATTGGTTGTTGCAATTTCTGTAATAATTGCTCTTCTTGCTCCATTAGGTTCTGGTTTTCTCAGCATTTCAAATTGATAGAATAGTGCATTGTGTATCTAGTAGTAAAAGCAATACATTCCCGGACGGCAATTTAAACAGTCAGGCGTCACTAAAGTCTGTTATAAACCCAAAAGTGACATTAAGACTGGTATGGAAATGCCGTGAAGAACTTGTAAAATACAACAAAATAACCCTGATGTGGGTTCCAGGAGAATATGGCATCGATGGCAACGAAAAAGCTGATGAATTAGCCAGAATGGGCTCATCAACTTCATATATTGGTCCAGAAACCGCACTCGCAGTTACTAAATCGAACATCCGAAGATGCATACGGAAGTGGGCCAAACAAAAACAAAAAAAGAGGTGGAACGAAGCCCCTTCCATGCACCAAGGAAAAACATTCATTAAAGAACCGTCAAAACACAAAACTAAGGAACTGCTTTGAGCAGGAATGAAGTTAGGACTATAACGGGTCTTCTCACTGGTCACAGACCAATGAGTGGACACTTGCACAAATTGGGGATGTACAATGGAGAACTTTTCTGCAGACAATGTGGCGAAGGGACAGAAACGGCCAAACACGTACTGTCAGAATGCGTGGCATTAGATCACAATAGACAGGTAATATTCGGGAAACCTATGCTTACTCCCAAATAATAAAACAGCCAACCATTGAAGAACCTGTACAGACTGGTACAGGGGACTAGAGTCATGGAGTGGGTGCTGCAAACTAACCTGGAAAACACAAAAAGATCAAGAGGCTGCGGTGTAGCTGGCGACAGGACCAGCATCCGAGAAAAAAAAATGGATTCTTGAGCGATTTCAGAGAAAAGTTCTTTTTATGGTGAAATATAAGTTCTTAAACATCGAGAACTAGTCCAAGAATCAGTTTTTCTAGATGCTTCTGTGGCTGTTTCTCAATGTTCTACGAAGGTTCCATTATTCAAGATTTCTCACAATTTTTCCATTGATTATCAGGTGCATAAAAATATCAATGATTTTCATTGAACCCTCTATATCATTACTGATAATTTCAATCATAACACTCCTTAATTCTGTAAGGACAGATTTATTTTTGAAAAGTGTTCGGGGCCACCATCATCCTACATATAATTACTCCATGGCTGCAATATTACTAACTGAAAAATATAAAATCTCGGTATATCATGAGAATTCTCGAAGTAAACAAGCGATCTACTCATAATTCGTTCTATAAGAAACAAATATCGTTAGTGTTACATGAATACCTCTTGAGTTTCCGTTCAATCATTATTCAAATACTGTATCAGTTTCATCGTCAGACAAATATAGAACGAGTAATTGGAATTTGAAATAACAAGTTCTTTGTTTTTCTCGTTTATTTTCTGTTTGAACAAGAGAATGGGTCCTCAGGCGGGCACATCGATCCAGCAGGTCTATATCCCGACTTTCTTTGATCTCTAAAGCCCAACCAATTAAGCATGAAGCTAAAGAATTATGCCATTGGCATTTAATTGATTAAAGCATGACTGGACTGTTGAAACTTATTTTTTTGTGATGTTGACCCCTGGTGAGGTAACAGATTTGTCGGAATTCGATTTATCACACATCAAAAATGAAGAATGTGAGAAAGTACAGGGTGGTGTAGCGTATAGTATATACAAAAAATCTATATAATTCTCTCGATAATTGAATTTATTATCCATAATAAATACAGAATGAAATGGATTTTGGCAAAAATGAAAAAATTTGTTAGTGGCAGTTTTTGTGAGGGACCTCAAGAAAGGGTTTTACTGATGGTAATTCCGAGCGTGGAACTGACTGACTTCATAGATTCCTCTGACATCGCTCGTGGGACAAAATAGAGAATCACAATTTGAAATCTGTTAACCAAACTCGGAGACAGGGAGCCAACAAGATGATGGTGACGGCGTTGTAGATAAAGCTTTAATGGATGCTTGTGCTCACCGAATTATGGCCAAGGAGATGGACCTATTTCTCATACAAAAACCATGATCTTTTAAGGGATACCTGAGAGGACTAGGACTTCTTCTTGACTTCTGAGCCAGAAACTTGGTGAATGAGATGGAGCTGAAACCTATTGTCAGCTGTCTCCCATGAGAGGACGCACCCATTGCCCAAGACCTAGAAGGATTCATGTCGTATTGCAGGAAAACACGAGTTCCTTTGGTAGTGGAATGTGATGTCATCACTCACAATACAGCATGGGATACACACAGAAGGGGTGAGTATATTTTAGAATTTCTAATGAGAAAACCTCGCTGTTCTGAATATGGGTATTGGGGCAACATCTGCAAACTACGTTAGATCCGAAGTCATAGATATCACATACCCCACAGCTGAAGCTTCTGAGGATGATACGAATCAGACGAGAGTTTCCTGCTGAATCAGTGGAAGTCGACATTCTTCAGGAACCCGAAGGAAACTGACTAGGATATACAAAATCTCTGTATTGAGTAAACTTGGATCTAAGGAATTTCCCAAAGGGTCTGAGGAAATTGGGGAGATAACAATCTGGCTTCAGGATACGATAGCCACTACCATTCCAACGAATGACCACGTACCAATTGTGGTACAAAGAGCTGGAAACCGTGAGAAAGAGGACCATATCTCTGTTTGAAAAGGCCTATAGAACAAATCAGTTGGGCGAATACAATGAACCTTTTTTTTATACACAAAAAGGACCAAACATGAAGAAAAAAGCAAGGCTTTGAAAAATGTATACAAAGAACACCATCAAATTTTTACGACTTAATAATACCGTTGATAATCGTTGATGATCTAGAACAAGACGAAAGTGGACATGACCTACTGATAAGTAGATTGGGTCATATATTGTAGATTGTAGAGCGGAGAGCAGCCTCACAAGCACCTCGACCTGTAAGGTCTTTTGTGTGTGATCTTTAATGTATTCAAGACCCGATATTCTGAGAGTTCGTGCAAAGTTTATCAGTTGCCGGGAAGCTGAGTTCCTGATGGCGAAGGGCATTTAGAATGCCGCTTCTAGGAATTCAAGCCTCTTGCAGAAGATCGCTAGGCATTCAAAAAGCAGATATTCTGCAGTTTCCGCAAAGTTCTCGCAGTAACGGCAACTTACCCATCTTTTTGGGGTGATACCCCAGAGGGCAGGACCCAGTGGGTGGTCCCGTTAACAATTTCAAGTGTTTTTTGTCCGCCCTTTCTTTGGCAAGCCAGTCTGTTTCCTCATAGATTTTGGTGCACCTGATTGTTACCTGATTGTTTGCTGCTAGTTGTCCCAAGTGAGCTAGACTCACAAGAGCGTAATTTCAGAGCTTTTAGTGCTGCTGGACTATCTAATAGTATAAAGATTCCTACCCTTCTGCTTGGAATATGGTTAGGTACCAAGGGGTTCGTCAATCTTGAAGTCTTCATATCGATACCGGTAAAACCAAGGTACGCCTAGGTCACGGCATCCAGACCAATTTGCCTTTTATCGTTTACAGTTTCAAAGATCGGAGTAGTACCAACACGTCTATTAACCTGGAAAATCCTGTCAAAAGGCGCTCCATAGCCTAGTCAACAGAATTGAGAAATTTTCCTCGAATGGATATATTCCACTACTTAATAGTTTCTTAATCTACAAGGGGTCAATGGTAACACGTCAAATGCGTATATAGCCAAAGATAACTTGCAGGGTAATTCAGATCTCCCTAATTGGTAAATAGAGATAGATGAGAGCCATGAGAGGCTGCCTTCAGAGTGTGTATAGTCCCCACTATTGTGGAACCTCTTGGTGACAACCTTATTACAGACCCAACACCCACGATTTCGTCATTATGGTTAACGGGTAGTATTTGGGCGCCTATATGGACATTATGCAATCTGCCGTCACAAACGTACAGACGTGGTGCATGAAAAAAAAAATCTCAAAGTCAACCGCCAAAAAAACAAACTAGATAAAAATCTAGAAGCTGTTGGATGACAGGAGAGTCGAAATACTTGGGTCATTCCTACATTGAATTCCTGCATAGAAAAATCGATGGCCTTTTGCTGATCACGACTTCAATCAAAAAATTATATTGCTTACAAACAATGATAGTGAGGACATTGATGATGTATGTATCTCTGATGTGGTGGATGAAGGTTTCATCGCCTCGATTCTGAACCTACTTCCTTGCATTCATAACAGACAGAGGTGAAGGTAGAAACCCCCAAATCAAAGCCGCCCTACGAATACTGTCAAGAGGGAAGAGGGCTGATCTAGTGTTTGGATGGCTATAAGACAAGCAGTAGGGTTGGGGCTGTAATACTCGAAAACAGATCGAGGCGGAACATTAGTCTAAGCCTCGGTAGTGATGCTCCTATATTACGGCTTTCTCTGTTTGATCCTAAGAATTCATCCATATCCATTACCCTAGACAATCAGCCGGCAATAACTAAAGTCCTGCGACCATCAAGGTTTTTCTCCAAATCAGTTGTATAGGCTCAAAAAAACTCAACAGTCTGTGAGCACAGAATACGTTTCATCTTTACTGTGTACAATACAGGGGCACCCAGGAAAATAAGTATGCAGAAGACCTAGCAAGAGCGAGTGTGACAATAACTCTCATATAAGGACGTTGAGCAGGACACAAGGAAACGTGTTAGGAGGCAACACCAATCTTTCTTGGAGAATGGAATACTCACAAAATAAAATTATTTATGGGGTCGATCGACATACAGAAGTATAAGCGATTTTCGAAATGTCAACGCTTATTTCTTAACATTCCTGGACGACACTCATCTACAAACAATTCTTTGGCATGAATCAAGAAGGGAATTGGGCTCTGCAATTATGTACTTTGGATTTCAAATGTCCTCATAAAAAGAAGTTTAAGCTGATCAGGAAACCTAACAGTCCATTATTTTGGTTGTGGTCATCTTGTTTAAAAGTGATATTGGGGATTGTAATGATGAGCCCAGTCCTGTGGACTCCCTTATATCGACGAACAGGTTTCCCGTGGATCTGGAACTTGCTGAGTGCGAAGGTCACATCCTGTAAACACTTTTACATCGAAAAACAAGCCTTTTAGGACTCAGGTAGCGAAGAAATAAAAAAATTGATTATCAGTAAAATATGAATGACGGAGGTCAAGTCATGGGTAGTATGCAGCGTTTCAAGTGTGAGTCACAATACAGAAGACAACCATTAATCCTACTGAGAACTGGTAGAGAGAAGAAATGAACTTGAGTGGATATGGATGAGCAGAATCATACCAATGTGAATGGGCACTAGGTCGATAAAACGAATTCCACTAACTTTGATATCCTTTCATTACTGGAACTGGTGATAACCATCCATTCAACAGAGAACTGGTAGAGAGAAGAAATGAACATGAAAGGATATGGGTGAGCAGAATCGTACGAATGTGAATGGGCACTAGGTCGATAAAACAAATTCCACTCGCTTTGATATCCTCTCATTATTGGAACTGGTGGAAGTAGTTCCCTGAATGATCATTCAATACCTAGTAGCCTTTTCCTCCTCTACAGGTTCCTGAATTGTCGATTGTCAATCAACCAGAATTATCTGAAATTATATAAAAACGCCACAAACGAAAAATCACATGTGCCAAGGTCATATCCAACGACACGTATTGAACAACAACCAAATCTCCTTAGAGGCTGCAAAAGTAGCAATCGATCAAGAAGAGGAAGTTTATAATACGTGTCATCATCATAGGTTTCAGTATACTTGTCTCATTGCAACATTTACTTCAGATACGTGAACAGTATCATTCGTAATTCAAATGGTTACTCAAGAACAGGTTTTAGAACAAACTCGTTTTAGTGAACCATCGAATATGGTAAATTTTTCTCGTCAACACTTTTGACACTCACAACATCCAAATTCCTTACAACGTATTTTCATAATGGTGAAAATCTGTTAGTAATAACCTAATTTATTCAATAACGTATTCTTGGGCGACCCAACCCTCGATGAAAGGTGACGACACTGCTCTCCCAGCAGAGGGTGTGAGAGTGGGTATATAACGCCTTTCTGATAGTATATGGTGGGCTGCCAGCGCTAATGTGCACACATTTTTGTGCACGCGGTAAGTTATTGGACAGTTATTTCCCGACGTACAATAAAAAGCTTTTGATATTATAATTTATCGAACGAATCGTGATTATTATGGATAGAGAAAACCACTCGAGACAGTTATAATATCCATCAGCGATAGTGACGATAGATTAGAGCCATACGAGAGTGAAGCCCAGACGTGATTGATTCATCGAATGGATTGGGTTAAGATTGTGTGAAGAAGAATGAATGTTGAACGAAAATGAATTAGATTTGCATATTTGTATGACTCAATACGTCTCAGTGGTGGAACTAGTTGCCAATCAATGAAAGGTAAAACAAAATATTGGACTTATATTTTGGAAACGGCTGACAGTTATGTGATGAGCTGGGCCAAGATCAACTTGGTGGAATTCAGTGCAATCAAAACCCCATTATGCTTTTTTTCTTGATTACCAAACGCACGGTAATTATGTTGGTAAAGGCGATTATCTAATACCATCATTATTATTGATCTGCAGGGCTGGAATACGTGTAGTTCTGCGAATAATCATCCTGCACCCAACTGTACCTACCATGGATCTTCTGATGAAACTTAGGAGATGTCTCATAAGGTTGTCCTGTGGGATGATATCATCTGCACTAATATATGCACTAAAATATCCATTCTCATGCAAGCCAGAGCTTCGAATTCAAATAGTATGTTCAATCTTCCTCATCTAAGAACCTACAATGTGTCCCTGCTAAAACTTGGAACCCACCTCATCTCCAAAGTCGTAGAAAAATTTGAGAATCGCTCAGACCTGTTGATGTTGACTGCGAAGTGAAACTCTCTCACCCAATACGTCATCATTGTACTGTCAATCCCTCATCCCCAGCACCCTCTAGTTCAGAATTTTAAATTGGACAAAACTTGTATTATTTGAAGGGAATTCTATCACAAATAAGGTAAGGTAAGGAAGTAAAGTTATTAGGAGTACCTACATACTGATGACCATTTGTCTTGGATCAGTCAAATAAATGATTTATGTAAAAAATTATCAAGTACCTATAATTTTCATGCTCAGACGATTGAAAACAATACTAATAAGCTTTACAGCTCTAAAATTGCTTATTTTAAAGCTGTAAAGCATATATACTACTCGATCATTTCATAGGGGGCATAGTCCCATTCTGCTGAAGCCTTTATTTTACGGAAAAAAGTTTAAAGGATTTTGACAGGTGCTGATAGGCATGACAGAGATTATGACTATTCCATTAGTTTACATTTTTATAATTACGTTTTGGAAATCCACAACAAAAAAGATTCGTTAACCAGAAATTCAGACCACCATAATTACTTAAGAACATCTGGGAATCTTCTTCAAAGACAACTATATAGGTTGAATAAATCTAGGGAACTGGATCTTTATAATAAACTTCCAGGTTATTTTAAAGACCTTTCCCAGAATATTTTCAAGGGTAGAATGAAATATTTTTTTCACTCCATTTCAGGGTATCGCAATTTCAATTTCCCGAATTCAAGGAATTAGGAGGTTCCTTGAATGAATCAAATTAATCTTAATCCTAGGAATACAAGTTTACGTGATTCTTGCTAACAAATTTTAGATATGTTTATAACTGTTGATATCAATTTTTTTTCTAATTATACAGAAATAAATGAAAAATATTCAAATGAATACTACTACTACTACTACTACTACTACTACTACTACTACTACTACTACTACTACTACTACTACTACTACTACTACTACTACTACTACTACTACTACTACTACTACTACTACTACTACTACTACTACTACTACTACTACTACTACTACTACTACTACTACTACTACTACTACTACTACTACTACTACTACTACTACTACTACTACTACTACTACTACTACTACTACTACTACTACTACTACTACTACTACTACTACTACTACTACTACTACTACTACTACTACTACTACTACTACTACTACTACTACTACTACTACTACTACTACTACTACTACTACTACTACTACTACTACTACTACTACTACTACTACTACTACTACTACTACTACTACTACTACTACTACTACTACTACTACTACTACTACTACTACTACTACTACTACTACTACTACTACTACTACTACTACTACTACTACTACTACTACTACTACTACTACTACTACTACTACTACTACTACTACTACTACTACTACTACTACTACTACTACTACTACTACTACTACTACTACTACTACTACTACTACTACTACTACTACTACTACTACTACTACTACTACTACTACTACTACTACTACTACTACTACTACTACTACTACTACTACTACTACTACTACTACTACTACTACTACTACTACTACTACTACTACTACTACTACTACTACTACTACTACTACTACTACTACTACTACTACTACTACTACTACTACTACTACTACTACTACTACTACTACTACTACTACTACTACTACTACTACTACTACTACTACTACTACTACTACTACTACTACTACTACTACTACTACTACTACTACTACTACTACTACTACTACTACTACTACTACTACTACTACTACTACTACTACTACTACTACTACTACTACTACTACTACTACTACTACTACTACTACTACTACTACTACTACTACTACTACTACTACTACTACTACTACTACTACTACTACTACTACTACTACTACTACTACTACTACTACTACTACTACTACTACTACTACTACTACTACTACTACTACTACTACTACTACTACTACTACTACTACTACTACTACTACTACTACTACTACTACTACTACTACTACTACTACTACTACTACTACTACTACTACTACTACTACTACTACTACTACTACTACTACTACTACTACTACTACTACTACTACTACTACTACTACTACTACTACTACTACTACTACTACTACTACTACTACTACTACTACTACTACTACTACTACTACTACTACTACTACTACTACTACTACTACTACTACTACTACTACTACTACTACTACTACTACTACTACTACTACTACTACTACTACTACTACTACTACTACTACTACTACTACTACTACTACTACTACTACTACTACTACTACTACTACTACTACTACTACTACTACTACTACTACTACTACTACTACTACTACTACTACTACTACTACTACTACTACTACTACTACTACTACTACTACTACTACTACTACTACTACTACTACTACTACTACTACTACTACTACTACTACTACTACTACTACTACTACTACTACTACTACTACTACTACTACTACTACTACTACTACTACTACTACTACTACTACTACTACTACTACTACTACTACTACTACTACTACTACTACTACTACTACTACTACTACTACTACTACTACTACTACTACTACTACTACTACTACTACTACTACTACTACTACTACTACTACTACTACTACTACTACTACTACTACTACTACTACTACTACTACTACTACTACTACTACTACTACTACTACTACTACTACTACTACTACTACTACTACTACTACTACTACTACTACTACTACTACTACTACTACTACTACTACTACTACTACTACTACTACTACTACTACTACTACTACTACTACTACTACTACTACTACTACTACTACTACTACTACTACTACTACTACTACTACTACTACTACTACTACTACTACTACTACTACTACTACTACTACTACTACTACTACTACTACTACTACTACTACTACTACTACTACTACTACTACTACTACTACTACTACTACTACTACTACTACTACTACTACTACTACTACTACTACTACTACTACTACTACTACTACTACTACTACTACTACTACTACTACTACTACTACTACTACTACTACTACTACTACTACTACTACTACTACTACTACTACTACTACTACTACTACTACTACTACTACTACTACTACTACTACTACTACTACTACTACTACTACTACTACTACTACTACTACTACTACTACTACTACTACTACTACTACTACTACTACTACTACTACTACTACTACTACTACTACTACTACTACTACTACTACTACTACTACTACTACTACTACTACTACTACTACTACTACTACTACTACTACTACTACTACTACTACTACTACTACTACTACTACTACTACTACTACTACTACTACTACTACTACTACTACTACTACTACTACTACTACTACTACTACTACTACTACTACTACTACTACTACTACTACTACTACTACTACTACTACTACTACTACTACTACTACTACTACTACTACTACTACTACTACTACTACTACTACTACTACTACTACTACTACTACTACTACTACTACTACTACTACTACTACTACTACTACTACTACTACTACTACTACTACTACTACTACTACTACTACTACTACTACTACTACTACTACTACTACTACTACTACTACTACTACTACTACTACTACTACTACTACTACTACTACTACTACTACTACTACTACTACTACTACTACTACTACTACTACTACTACTACTACTACTACTACTACTACTACTACTACTACTACTACTACTACTACTACTACTACTACTACTACTACTACTACTACTACTACTACTACTACTACTACTACTACTACTACTACTACTACTACTACTACTACTACTACTACTACTACTACTACTACTACTACTACTACTACTACTACTACTACTACTACTACTACTACTACTACTACTACTACTACTACTACTACTACTACTACTACTACTACTACTACTACTACTACTACTACTACTACTACTACTACTACTACTACTACTACTACTACTACTACTACTACTACTACTACTACTACTACTACTACTACTACTACTACTACTACTACTACTACTACTACTACTACTACTACTACTACTACTACTACTACTACTACTACTACTACTACTACTACTACTACTACTACTACTACTACTACTACTACTACTACTACTACTACTACTACTACTACTACTACTACTACTACTACTACTACTACTACTACTACTACTACTACTACTACTACTACTACTACTACTACTACTACTACTACTACTACTACTACTACTACTACTACTACTACTACTACTACTACTACTACTACTACTACTACTACTACTACTACTACTACTACTACTACTACTACTACTACTACTACTACTACTACTACTACTACTACTACTACTACTACTACTACTACTACTACTACTACTACTACTACTACTACTACTACTACTACTACTACTACTACTACTACTACTACTACTACTACTACTACTACTACTACTACTACTACTACTACTACTACTACTACTACTACTACTACTACTACTACTACTACTACTACTACTACTACTACTACTACTACTACTACTACTACTACTACTACTACTACTACTACTACTACTACTACTACTACTACTACTACTACTACTACTACTACTACTACTACTACTACTACTACTACTACTACTACTACTACTACTACTACTACTACTACTACTACTACTACTACTACTACTACTACTACTACTACTACTACTACTACTACTACTACTACTACTACTACTACTACTACTACTACTACTACTACTACTACTACTACTACTACTACTACTACTACTACTACTACTACTACTACTACTACTACTACTACTACTACTACTACTACTACTACTACTACTACTACTACTACTACTACTACTACTACTACTACTACTACTACTACTACTACTACTACTACTACTACTACAAAACACTCTAAGAATGACATTTCTGGACGAAATATCGTTCAGAAGGGGACAATGTAACGAGCTTGAGCTGGACCTGTCTACTACACCTGTCCGCTCGGCAGAATCACGACCATCTCAGCCTCCACAAGTGTTTCAAACAAAACAGGAACGCTGTCATCAAGAGTTTTCAATTTGCAACGGTGACTGGGACTGATATTGAGTGCCAAGACACTACTACTACTACTACTACTACTACTACTACTACTACTACTACTACTACTACTACTACTACTACTACTACTACTACTACTACTACTACTACTACTACTACTACTACTACTACTACTACTACAAAACACTCTAAGAATGACATTTCTGGACGAAATATCGTTCAGAAGGGGACAATGTAACGAGCTTGAGCTGGACCTGTCTACTACACCTGTCCGCTCGGCAGAATCACGACCATCTCAGCCTCCACAAGTGTTTCAAACAAAACAGGAACGCTGTCATCAAGAGTTTTCAATTTGCAACGGTGACTGGGACTGATATTGAGTGCCAAGACACGATGAGGTTGTGAGCGACAGCTTGCTGAAGCAGGGTAAAATGAATAACCTGTCTGAGTCATGCAAATCAATTTCTGTAACGATTACAAATATTCAGTTGACACTAGGAAACCTTACCATGTATCCAGCGCCCACCGCTACCCGTAAATGACAATAGCTCCCACTAACATCCTTCTGCGGCGCTCCTGTTCGAGCCCCCACGTAAAAGAGGGCACGAAATACATGCGGCACGCGAAGATAAGAGCATTTCAAAAGATTGATATCTTGACACCCCGCATTTTGTACAGACTACCAGATATATTGTACGTGAAAAATCAGCTGCCGTCACTAGTATCCCGTACTTTTTATTCGGCGGAAAGGATCTTGTTAGACATGAGTTTACAACACATTGATATATCAACAGTCTGGCTTTGGGTTGTCTCTGAATATATCATACTGGGCGGAAGTGTAGGGTTGAGTGATGGTAGGATGAGAATTGCAGACGTCTGAAGTGGAGCTGAAATGCTGCGGCACTGAAATTCGATTAATTGTGTCAAAGTGCAGAGGATGTAAAGTCGATGAGGGGTGGTGGAAAATATTGAGTGACGAAATAGACTAAAGTGTTAACAATTTAAGTGAATTCCGTAGTACAGGTCAACTGTGCTATGGAATCCAAAGTCGATTTTTTAGAGCAAACATCCAAAATATGTCACTTAATATTATTTGGACTCAAAGAAAAAAGAGGTGAAAACCTCAACAATACCGTATCCAAACTTTTTGATAAAAGAAATATCGTTAATCGAGTTGAAATGTCTTCTCAGATGAGCTTTTTTATCCGATTCCAATTAACCCAGAGGTGTTATGATACATTTTACAACCGCTTATCTACGTAATAAAACATATGACACCGAAGTCGTCGAAGTCGGGAGTGTGTTTTGTTTTACACTAGAAATAAAGTGACTTTTTGCCGTATAAACTTGACGAAATTCTAGAAAAATTTTGCATCGGTGTTACGTGAAAAACCATTGATCACTGTGAATAAAAACTGAGTTCGTGACAAGTTTCCTTCTCCCTGCCAAATCTGTAGCAATCTAGCTAGGCGCTGCCAGTGTTTAATTTTTCATATCAATATTCGATACACAATTCGGCAGTTCGGCCGCAGTCACTGAAGAAGGTAGATGAAATATGGCTGATGACGAACAAACAATTGTACGAGCTACTCAAACAGGACATCAGATCAGAAGTTGGATCTCTCGAGCTCAAATTAGACCAAATTGAAGCTAATTTTGAAAAACAAATCACAATCATACATTTTGATGTTACCGTTCTCAACTCCGATCAAATAACATAACCTAGATGAGTAACTCGCTGCACACGCATTAAGATTTGTATGTAAGGGACATCTTCCCCCAACGGCAGTGTCGTGCGTTGTTAACAGAAATATTGAGGTACAATAAAATAGAAATAATAGAAACCCAACAGGAATGGAAACCTGAAATTATGATGAAATAATCTCGACAGGATTTTGAGAACAGCCGATGCTTTAATTGACATGATTTGTCATAATTCATTAATTTTTCTCTTTTCCAATTTGGTTTCCCTTTCTCGATAGTTACGACACTGGTAGCTTCAAATGATTGTTCTGTCAAATATCAAATTCAGCGTTGTCGTACTGACAAGACTATATCGACAATAGAGAATCTCCGTTCGGAAATGAAAATACTATCGTTTTTAGATGCTCCCAACGAGCTTCAATGAATGTTTCAGTTGCCTTCTTATTGTTATATATTTCATCAAAGACAGTATTATTGGGTTTTTCGTTTCCATGAATCTACCCGACAGATATCAAAATGTAGCTGACATGCTTATTGTATCCTTAAAAAATTGCAAAATGGCAACAATGTCATGATTTGAGGGATAACAAACATTATGAAAAGATGTTACCTTCAGTTCTATTTGAGTATTACTCATCTAGGTTGTGTTACTTGATCGGAGGTTCTGAAGGATAAAAATATTGCTTCAATTGAAAAAAATGCCTCTCTAGAAAAACGCAACCGACGTAATAATATTGTCATACACGGATTGGCACTAGATGATGAAAACTTACTTACAGATACTGTGAACAGTCTAGATAATTTGCTGGGTATTCGTTTAGACAGGGAACGGGACATAAATATCATTTATAAAGTTGGTAGTCCTGCAAACTCTACTACACCCGTTTTAATTGAATTTGTAACTGCTCTCAAAAAAAAGGAAATATTTTAAAACTGCGGGAAGCTAAAAGGAAAGAATATATTTATAAATAACGACTTGTCCAAGGGGGAAAGAGATATTCAAGGCGTTCTCAGAACTTTTTTGAAGAAAGCTAGAGAGAGCAACTACAATGCTATAATAAAGAAGAATCGATTGACAGTTGGCGATATAGAATTAACCTACGAAGATTTGCAGAGTAATGTGGTGGAACTGACTGAGGAGAAACGTAATATTATAGAAGCATTGCAGAATCGCAGAAGAATCGTAGCAAGAAGCAAAAAATAAAAAAAATTGAGTCCTACTAGTATTGTCAATAAGTGCATATAATTGTAATAATTCATGTAAAAGTTACTCATTTTGAAACAATTGAAGATTATCATCTTTTTATTGATAAGTAAATAAAATGAATTTCAAATTTGGCCATCTCAATGTCAGATCCCTATCTACCGGTTTTCAGGAATTAACCGACATGATATTAACTGAAAACTTTGCTATTACCAAGCAATGGCAAAATAACGGAAATAGCGAATAGCAGTGAAGTTATTTTTGACGGAAGTGATACAGCATAGGGCTGAATGGCATTCTCTGAAACCTGGCTAAATAGTGAGTGGAGGGGGAGTATGCTGGTATGTGCGGAAAAGTGTAAGCTACAAAATTTTGGAGATAAGAAATTAGATGATAACTCTCTAGAACAGCTTTGGATCGAATTAAAATTGCGAGGTAAGAAACATGTTTTTGGAGTTTTATACAGGCCACCTAGAACGAAAGTTGAGAACTCTCTGAATGCTCTAGAAAATTCTATCTCTTCTATGCTACCAGAAAGTGATGAGATAATTTTTCTTGGTGACCTAAATATACATCAATTTAACATAATGAACCCTGAAGTCATGAAGTTCTTGAAGTATCTTGAGTCCTATAACTTAACTCAAATAGTGACTGAAGCTACCAGAGTAACGAATTTTAGCGAAACCCTCATTGATGTTGTAGTCATTAGCAAGTCGGTGTCAATTCATGAAACTAAACTTTTTGACGTTAGCGAAATATCTGACCATCGACTGATTTCTTGTGCATTGTCATGTTCGGTTGAACAAGAAAAACAATTCGTATACACCTTTCGTGACTATAAGAATTTTGATTATAATGACTTTCTGAATGATCTAAATGGCGTAAACTGGGATGAAATTTACCTTCCTGATGATGTAAATGCTTGGAGGTCCTAAACAGTAACATTTTGAATATTTTCGAAAAACATGCACCAATGAAAACCGTCAGAATCTCTAAACCGAGGGCTCCCTGGATATCTGACGCATTAAAAAAAATTATTAAAGAAAAAAAGAAAGCCCTTTCTAAATATAAATCCACAAAAGACCCTCGAGATCGGGAAGTATTCAAAACTTGGCTTAATCTCACAAACACTGCTGTGAAACGTGAGAAAAAAGCCTACATCCAATTCACCGACAGAACAAAAAATAGTAAAGATCTTTGGAAAATACTAAACAACATGAATGTTACTAAATAAAATAGAGCTCATTTCACTCCCAGGAATTTTCCGATCCAGACACCCTGAACGACTGTTTTGCATCTGTATGTCAATTTCAAGAACCTTGTCAAGAATTACTTACTTTTTATAATGAAAATAATTTTGATGACGAGATGAATTTTTCCTTCGAACGAGTGAGTGAAGATGAAGTCTACGAACTTCTTCGATCTATACAGTCAAATGCGTGCGGAGTGGAATTAATCTCCACCAAAATGCTTTTATATTGCATGCCGAATCTGAGCACATTTCTCACTCACATAATCAATCTTTGGAAAAGGACATTTTTCCTAATATTTGGAAGGAGGTTTCTGTGAAACCACTCAACAAGGTAGCATCTCCTACATGTTTGAATAAAATTAGGCCAATTAGTCTTTTGCCAGTCATGTCCAAACTAATGGAAAGACTGATGCATCGTCAACTTTCAGACTACCTCAATTTTAATAAAATCCTTCCACCAAATCAGTCAGGCTTTAGAGTGGGCCACAGCACTGCGAGTGCAGTGACTAAAATAACTGATGACATAATGGCTTCCACTGACAAAGACAAGATTACTGCACTCGTTATGCTGGACTACTCCAAAGCATTTGATAAGATGAGTCACAAACTGATGTTGGCAAAAATGAAATATTATGGCCTGTCTACACTATCGCTCGAGCTGATGTCTTCATACTTCGCAAACCGTAAACAAAGGGTACCAATGAATGGAAACGCCGCAAGGGTCTATTTTGGGGTCCCTTCTATTCATTTTATACTCTGCAGATTTGAGGAAGGTGCTAACATCCTGTCAATCACACTTTTATGCGGACGATACGCAATTGTATTTGAGTTTTGATGCTAAAGAATCATAAAATACTATCTCTAATTTAAATGCTGATATTGAAAATTTCGTCTCATTCTCGGAAAAAATTGTTTGAGTGTTAATGCCACCAAATCATGTGCTATCATTTTCGGGAGTGATCATAATAGACGAATTGTTGAGGAAGCTTCAGCAATCATGGTCCAGGGACAAAGGTTAGAATTTCAAAACAAAGTAAAAAGCTTAGGTTTTATTTTGGAACAAAAACTTAATTTCAGCTTACATGTGAACAACTTTTAAAAAAATGCCTATTCCGCACTAGAAAGACTATTCCTGAGTCGTGATATCTTGAGCAGGAACCTCAAAATTCTTCTTTGTGATTCGTTAGTTTTATCCCACATCAATTACGGCGATGTCGTGTATGGACCTTGTTTGAACCAGATCTACACTAAAAAAATCCAGGTGCAAAATTGCTGCATCAGGTTCATTTTCAACCTGCCGAGAAGAGATCATGTTTCCGAAAATATCAAGTCTTTGAACTGAAAACATCACTTGGCTTGTCAAATCCACAAAATCATGATTACTTCTGTGCCTAGCTATCTAAAAAAATGCCTGAAACAACAATCTTCTGTTCACAATCGAATCCTGAGAAACATACACCTTCTTGACATACCCCAGCATTCGTTGGACTTCTTCATGAAATCATTTTCCTATGTAGCCCCCTCGCTCTATAATTTAATTTCCAATTATACCGGGTGGCTACGGAAGTATTGCCTACGGAATATCTCAGTTATTGTATGAAGTAGGTTTGTGAAATTTGGAGCGTCGATATAATAACATAAGAGCTAGAATTTGAGCATATTCAGATGTCGAAGTTAACTTCCGGTCTGACCGGAAGTAACATCAACTTTCTTATTTTAAATGAAAACCCTATTTTTTTTCTTTTCGCTTTATTCAGCATTCAATTCCCTTTCTAATGACATATCACAAGTTGGTATCTAGCCAGAAACTAGATCAGAAAAAAATTATTATTGAAATTCACCGAGTAGGCCGTGGAAGCAAAATGAAAGCCAAAAATTGAAAAGTTGGCTATGGAAACCATACGTCACTTGATAGCAGTTGCTACTACTGTGATATTTTATTTTCATTCGTCGGCGTTATAAAAAGCCGCCAAAAAAAATATTGGAAAAATTGGGAAAAAACAATACTCTGTAGGTCCATAACTTAAATAGGAACATACAACTTTTTCTTGCCTGTACTATTCAGCATAACCATTCCTTTCTAATGATATAATAGAAAGTAATTTTTTGAAATGAAATACCAAAAAATCCAATTATTATTCAAATAACAAAAAAACAGATTTATCGAAAAAAAAAATTCAAATTGATAGGATTAAAGATAAAATAAATTCAAAACGAATGTTCGAAATGCATTCCCTCAGCGTCAATACATTTATTGACTCTGATGATATTTTTATGTAAAACGTTTCTCAACATTTGGGGCGTGATATCTTGGAAAGCTCTACGAATTTTTACTTCTAGCTCATGTAGAGTTGTAGGCTGTGTGGAATATACTCTATTTTTAAGATGCCCCCATAGAAAAAAGTCGCACGGAGTAAGATCAGGTGACCTTGGTGGCCACCTGACTGGACCATGGGTTGTTATAAGTCTCTCTTGAAAGCGATTTTGAAGATATGCCTGTTAAGGTGATTGTGTCCCGTTAGGAGTCCTGTTACTAGCTTGAGATCTCGTCTCCCAAGAAAGGATCTCCTTTTTGCGTTTCGAGTATGTGGAGCTTCGATTGTCTCATGCCAGGCATGTTCTGTCATGATTTTATGAAACGTTTTTGTAACAGTTCTTTCATTGCAGTAACAGCTAGGCTGTTGAGAATTCCAAGGGTGGGTTCTGGCCCAATCAGTGGTTTGCCTGATCTCTTCTTGGCTAGCCTGACTGCATTTTCGTTTCCGTGGACACCCGAATGTCCTTAGACTCAAATGCGGCTGTATTCTTTTTTTTTTTTGACAGGTTTTCCAAGGCATATCTACACTCAGACAGCAGCTTGGATGTGATAATGTGTGATCCCAGTGCCGATGATGTTCTCAGTAAATGTTTTTATGCCTACGACTGTGAACAGATAATAAAAGAGCCCACTAGGTTGAGCAATATATCGTGATCATATTTTTCTATCGAATCCTAGTCTGATAATCACCTTTTCCTTGAGGATTTGATGAACGCACCAATTAACGATATTTAATATCAACAATGTTGATGAAAAAGTTGTTTTTTTTAATTATGTTGTGATTACTTCATTTGACGAACATGCCCCAGTTGGAACAGTACGTGTAAACAAACTCAAAGCACCATGGCTAACTTATTCCCTAAAAGTTATGATGCGTTGGACAAATACAAAAGGACCACATACTTGATTGGGAGCATTACAAAGAACTCAGAAATTTCACTTCATCTGCAACTTGCCGCGGAAAAAAAGCATTCCATGATCGAGTACAAACAACTCCAAATATCTTTGGAAAGAACTCAACCGTCACATACCAGTCGTGATCCCTAGTCACCTCCAAAATCCATACGAAATCAACTTCTTCTTCTCTGTCTTTATCCATAAGGCGCAAGATGGTGTCCTACTCGATTTCTATAAGTAATAATCGCTTCAATAATACTGGAAACAATTTTAATTTTGAAGTTATCACCATTTCTGAAGTTGATGATATTCTCAATGGCCTAAAATCTAATTCATGTGGATCTGGCTGTATCACCTTATGTATGTTCAAGTACTGCAGCCCATTTATTGATCCCTACTCAACCCATATCATAAACTACTGCCTATTTTCCCAAACTGTTAAACCTCTACCTAAATTCAAACATACACTTATTTTCTCTGAAATTAGTCTCTTACCTTCCTTTTTTTAAATTCTTGTTCAAGTAATATCTTCATTACATCTGAAAATATTCATTCAGACTACCAGTCAGGGTTTCGAAAGGAGTACAGTATTATTACGGCTTTTAAGCCTATTGATAGAAAAAACGTCAATGCTCTAGCACTACTCGATATTTCTAAGGCATTTGACACCATCAGCCATAAACTCCTTCCTCCTTGACAAGCTCGAATATTATGGATGCTCAACCAACGTCATTAAGTACCCCAAGGCTCAATTCTTGGTCCTCTCCTGTTTTATTTATACCCTGCCGATATTTTTTCCCAAGTTAAACATTGCCAGGTACAAGCATTTGCTGATGTTTCACAATTACAGCATTACATGTATTGCAACAAATAATATCATATAATCCCAAAAATAAATAAATGATAACTCCAAAGTTATAAACACTCTGTCTGACAAACACAGTTTGAAGCTGAATCCTGGTAAATGCCATGCCATTCGGTAACAATATCATAGGAATGACAACTTATGATACATCATTGAAAAGGTGATATCTGGTTCTATTCAAAACAGAAAGAATATAATGTAGCGCCCATAAGAAAAAATAAAGTTGATGATGGTGGCCGGAAAACAAAACCTCGAATAGCAAATCTGAAAACATAGCAGGGGAAAAGTGACAATGTGGAAGTGCAATTTATTTTCAAATCCTTCGAAAAATAAAGCCAGAAAAAAATAAAAACCATTTTCCAAAATTTCTATTTTTCTAGATATCTCCGGAAATACTCGGAATTTCAGAGCTTCAACGGCATATTGTTAGTCAGGTAAATGCGCAACTTTGCCCCAATTTAACCAACTTCGCATCTCTTATAGCTTCTGAGATATTTTCCACAATTTGTCCAACAATGAAATGATTTATATTTGTCAACAAACAGCATATCCTATATTAACTCGAACCGGATACCTGTATCATTTTAACTCAAAATACTGATATTCTGCTACCTGCAGAATAGCAATAGAACTACTAATACCACAGATGTTTTCAAAAATATCATACCATCAGCTTTCTGTCGTAGCAGGACCTTGATGCGTGGTGGTTCATCACCCACTCACTATAAGTGTGTTCCTCCACGCCAATGAATTGAAATAATGTGCAGCTCGATCTTCCTAAGATGGCTCTTATTTATATCATTAATGGAATTCAGTTGAATTCCGTCTCAAGTCGCAGAGTTGAAAATGCCATTTTAGCTGTGAGATTTCTATTATTTTCTTTGTTTCAAAGTATTTCTATTTTAAGGAACTTCCAGACACTAATTGCCGAGTTTGCTCACTGTAAAAGGGTTTTCACGTTCAACAACTTTTAATTTTCCTTTTCGAAATCACGGAAGACTTACACAAGTCGACACTTTGTATGGGTTTTCAAAGGTTTGTTCGAAGAAAAATGAATTAGAGCTACAAGACACTCAAATTCATTCAGAAAATGCTTTGTGCTCATTGTTTCAATGATACATGTTTTTGAATACGAATTAGGAATTTGTTACTGTATTTTTTGTAGGTTTCTTTGGGTGAAATGTTTATTTTTACCCTTTTATATTTCCTTAGAGATTTGCGAGTATATTCATTTTGTTGTTTTGAATTCTGTGCTTTTCGTTAACCGGCTGCATCCTTACGAGCAACCCTCAGAAGTCTTCGAGACAAGGCCCTTACCATCACCGTGTGATGCTATGTAGATTTTATGGTTAACATTCAGGCAAAATCACAAATGCGTGTTGTATAGGAGATACTTGGCTTGAGTTAATGAAGAAAGTTATTGAAGAACATGTGTACCAAAAATTAGGCAAAGTTGAAAATATAAACTCATTGATGAAAAAACTCCAGAATACTTTCCTAGAAAAAACTCTATACAGGGTGGGTCACGGTCGATGGTACCTTAGACGTTTACGAAGAACTGGACATAGGATCATTCTGGAAATTTGGTTACCCAAGTTGCTTTTGGTCTATCGATCTAAAATATTTTCAGCACTGCAGCGTTGCCGCTTATACCAGAAAGTAGCAGCATCTTTGTTATTTCAAATGGGATATCCTGTATATTACCGCATTTTTGAACTTATCATTCCTTTTTGATTATTTTTGCTTCATACTCTGCTATACCTATCTCTAACGATACTTGAGATATTATTATTTTCCATATTTTTTATCCAAAACATCTCTTGAATTGAATATTTATTTCGGCGGTATTGGGATTCTTGTGAAGTTGCAATTTTGTGTTTAGTTCATCAAGATCATGAATATTGATTCTGTATAGGAAAGTTTGTTCTGCGTTATACAGGGTCGTTCAAAATTCATGATGTTGCTGCTAATTACAAAAAGGGTTGAAAGTGCGTTTTTCTCAATGGAACATCGTGTATATTATGAAATATCCTGAAAGATGACTGAATTACCTTCGACTTGATATATCATGTTCCTATACCTTAATAGCCAGAATATCAATTTTCTAAAAAATCGATTAATTTTTTTCATATTCATCTAAGGGGGCTATTAAATGTCATGATGGTACATAATATTATAAAAATTTGACAATAAATACAGTATTAATAATACCTTTGTGTTTCTCAACGGAAGTAAATCAAAAGGAATAGAAATGGAGGGAAATAACTACTCAAACGAAGTTATGATTAAATTTTTTATTCTTCATGGAAAATGTTAGGGAATTAAAGTAGGAACGTGCAGAAAATTCAATGATACGTCCCCTTACTTACAACCAATGAACGAAAGGAAGTTTGTACGACTAGAAAATAATTTCGTTAATTATCTGTCAAAAAATAGAAAACATTTCAGAATCCGGGTATTTGGAGATATAGTTGTAGCCCTCCTTATTTCACTGGCATCTAGTAGTTTATCACTCGTTGGCGCAGGTCTTGTTTATTGTGCACTGGTGTCATGTATACTTTTCTCTTCAAATTACCCCACAAGTAAAAATCAAGTGGCGTGAGATCGGGTGATCTCGCAGGCCAATTCCTCGGACCCGAACGTCTGAACCAGCGATCGTCGAATATTTCGAACAACTCCTCTGTTACTTCCCTAGTTCAATGAGCCGGTGCTTCATCCAGCTGAAACCAACTGCTACGATACTCTTCTAATGACGGATTGTCCAAGAAGTCGTTCACAACTTCACACAGTTATCCTTTAGAAGGCAAAATACGTTGAAACTAAACTGAATAAGGATTGTTTCGCAAAATTGTACCCTACTTTGGTGATCTCCTGGTTTTAGAGCTTGACCTTTTCTAAACTTGAATGGGTGCATGTTATGATTATGAAGGATCAAACCCTAAATCATATTCGGCACTTCTAGTAGAAGCTTGGGGATTACCTACCATGGAAATAGGCCAAAAAATAAATTGTGTGTTTTTCATCGTTCCGGTTTCAATTTTGATCCATAATTAATGTTGTAATCGTACAAACTCCCTTTTGTTCATTGGTTAAAAATCAGGGAACGTTTCATTGAATTTTCTGCACGTTCTTGCTATAATTCCCTCACATTTTCCATGAAAAATAAACGATTTCATCAGAACTTCGTTTCGATAGTCATTTTCCTTCATTTCAATTCTTTTACAGTCACTTCCGTTGAGAAACACACGAAGGTATTATTAACAGTGCTCTTATAGTCAAATTTTCATAATGTCATGTACCATCATGACATTTAATAGCCCCCTTAGATGAATATGAGAAAAGTAAATCGTTTATTTTAGAAAATTGCTCTTATATCGATATTTTGGCTATTAAGGTATAGGAACATGATATATCAATTCGAAGGGAATTCAGTCATATTTCAGAATATTTCATAATATACACGATGTTCCATTGAAAAAAACACACTTTCAACCCTTTTTGTATCTAGCAGTAAGATCATGAATTTTGAACAACCCTGTATAACGCAGAACAAACTTTCCTATACAGAATCAATATACATGATCTTGATGAACTAAATACAAAATTGCAACTTCACAAGAATCCAAATACCGCCGAAATAAACATTCAATTCAAGAGATGTTCTGGATAAAAAATATGGAAAATAATAATATCTCAAGAACCGTTAGAGATAGGTATAGGAGCGTATGAGGCAAAAATAATAAAAAAGTAATGACAAGTTCAAATATGCGGTAATATACAGGATGTCCCATTTGAAATAACAAAGATGCTGCTACTTTCTGGTATAAGCGGCAACGCTGCATTGCTGAAAATATTTTAGATCGATAGACCAAAAGCAACTACTTGAGTAGATAACCAAATTTTCAGAATTATCGTATGTCCCATTCTTCTTAAACGTCTAAGGTACCATCGACCGTGACCCACCCTGTAGAATTAAACTAATATGTCAACGCCAATAAATACGTGGAATGATAAATAATTTAAAGCAAAAATCACTTCATTTCTCTGAAGTTCTTGATTTTGAAGCACCACCTCAAATTTATCATGGATTCGATATCTTTATGACAGATACACATCTCGAGAACTATTTTTACCTGTACTCAGACTTAAAATTCTTCGAAAATTTGACCCTATCTATTTTGAATGCGCCTGACGAAAGAAAACAAACAGTTATTACGAGATCCATATGTATGTAAAAATTCTATTTTATTAAACCAAACAGTTGGGTGCTTTAGTTGCTCACTGATCCAATAGAGATAATTTTAAATTGAATTTGAATCCGCTACGGTTATTATGTTTATGTAAATTGTATTCGACAGATTTACGATTTAGTTGTTATCTCGCCTGTAAAGGAATGGTCTATTTTAAATGGAATATCGGTTAGAAACAATGACTTGATTAGTGAGGATCATTCAACATGAAATTATTTAATTCATCAGTTTATAATGAAAGCTTTATATTAAGGAGTCAGAGGGATGAATTGCTCAATGTGATTAATTGTTGGGAAAAAATGTGATTATATTCAAATAGATAGTAGTAACGATAAATG
This sequence comes from Chrysolina americana, assembly GCA_958502065.1. NCBI lineage: Eukaryota > Metazoa > Arthropoda > Insecta > Coleoptera > Chrysomelidae > Chrysolina > Chrysolina americana. The sequence goes on from OY293416.1 coordinate 10,694,774, forward strand.
AATGCTAATATACAAATAACAAGAGTATGGTATTTCAGGACTGTCATTAGAATGGCTCATCAATTATCTTCAGAATAGAAAACAGGTTACACATATCAGCAAAATAACATTTCCCGAAATTTCTTATGAAAACGGTGTACCACAAGGAAGCACAATGGAGCCACTCTTGTTTTCGTTATATTTACATAGGTAATATTGTTAATTGTGCCAAATAATGTCAAATTCATTCGTTTGCAGATGATATATTGGTTCACTATTGTACTGAAGAGACCTGTTTTGAAACGGTATCCTTTTGTTACCTTTCAAATCGCTGGCATTTTCATAGAATTCCTAATCAAGACTAATGTCAAAATGTAGTAGTTTTTAGAGTTGCTCTTGTGTGTAGACCTATCCTTGTGTTATATACCCATCAATCCGTGGTCTAATTGTGTGTCGTAGAGAAAGTCGTCCCGACGGACCCCTGGACGTGAAGCGTGTGTACCTGTCTTTTCCTGTTGTACTGTCTTCTATTTCAATCTTCCATTTCTTTTTTAATCGTTTAGATATTAACTTGAAATAATACACTACTTCATACTTCACTTGTGGCTGGCTTAATAACGAAATGTCAAAGCCATTAAAAAAAAATTAAAAAAAAGTCGCTGGCATGGAGATGGGAAATTTTTTTCATCTGGACACCTCTCTAAAACATCAGGGGATTGGTATAATTCCGTTAACTAATAGCCACGAGCTATCAACATAAATTTTGGAACTCACGTAGTCTGGCCTCCCGAACAAAAAATCCAAATGAAATTTTTGGCGGTCTCAACTAATTTCGGAGATATGGGCCTATTTTTGAGTGATGAATGGCATTTTTTAGGACACTTCTACCGCGGAAAAACACTCAAAATTCTTCCTTCTTTACACTAACACAATGTACACACCCTAATTGACCTGTTTCACACTCTTTCTTTATTGAAAACGCTACTTTATAGGAAAAAAACTCGTCCTTCTTTTATGATCACATAACCTACTGAGTTCAAAGTTACCAACTTGACATAAATAAATTCACTAAACATTTTACATACATGTGTTGTTTTGATGTTTTTGAAAAAAGGTTGAATTTTTGGATAAACAATGCCGTTTTCAATAAAAAAATAGTGTAAAACGGGTGAATTAGGGTGTGTACATTGTGTCATCACATTACCAGTCACTATTTCAATAATATTGTTGTGTATGACGAAGTCGTCATACCTAATCGGAAACATGAGATTTTCGAGTGTGTTATTGAAAAAATTGAGATTGCACATATAATTTTATTTAGTTATTTTTTCATACGACTAAAGTGAGTGATTTTGTAGATATTCATGATCACTTAATTAAAATGAAACATTACAGTTTCTTAGAATAATTAAATTTTCTCTGATCAGACCAAGATCATATGAATGATATAAATTGTCTCAGATACATCTGAATATATACATGCACCCAAATGGTTATCAAACCCAAGCACACAAACGCATGACTTACTGGAAGTACTATACTGTTCTATTGATTTATGAGATATGGGAATTTAATGAAGATAATCAAATTTTGATTTTTCTCAAACAAATTTTTTTTTTCAAGACTCCAGTGAGTTCATCTCAGATTTTAGTATCTGATACTAGTTGTTCTTCATACTTCATATAGATAACATTTCTTCTTGTATGTCCTGTTTACGTCAGATTTCTTCATTTTGTCCTATTTAAGTTCTGCATTGCATGATATTGCTTACATTTCCGTTGGTGGCAGAAGATATTCCTTTATCTAAACTAGACGTTATTTTTTTATGTACTCGGATGTTATACTTGCATAACTAATACAGAAATCATGAAAGATGGGCGACACTACTTGACGGAAGATCATAAAACTAATAATGAATTATTATTATTATTATTATTCTTTCATGATGTTTCTGGCTTCATATTGAAGTCGACACGTAGTCGGAGTGCATTTTAATCTGGAACCCAGAGATGGCGCTGAATTCATACTTCAGTGTTTGTCTCAGGGATTTCCAATTAGCATGAAAGGAGTTTTCGATTCAATTGGGTCGAACTAGCCTTCGCTGATGATTGGCAATGACCATCAAACCGGTACGGAGGTGTTCCCCCAATTAAATCGAAAAATAATTTCAGCTTTGATATTTGAAATGCATTGCAAAGTGGTTCTTGTAGAAAACTTTGCCAAGTATTCAACAGATATAATTCAATGGTCATAGGGGGCAGTAGTTGTTTTCTGTTAAATACTTGCCGACGACCATACCTATTGTATAGGTTTTTTTGCGGAACATATTTACATTATTGCAAAGTGGGTGAAGACGAATGATTCAAAATTTTAATCTTCCGAACAAGAAAAAACTATATTCAATTACCACACAACCCGAGAACAAATATGTCAGTCTCTCCAACTCAGATGAAAGTATAATTATGAAAAAATCTTTCTTTTGACTGTAATATTCACAATAGAATATTAAAGGCATGACCTAAATTGAATCAAATGAAAATTATTGACATGTATAGACTTACAAATTTAAAGCGTCCCATTATGTATATACAGGGCTATTCAAATTCGTTTCTGTACATGGGGATCTCGTAAACGATAAGAGATAGAGTGTCAGTTAAATCGTGGTAAAGTTGCGTATTCTAGAGACCTATTCAATGATGTGAAAAAATCGAATTTAGCTCTTTTGGTTTTGGAGGTATACAGGAAAAAACAAAAAATCACAAATTATTTTTTTGCCTGTATCTTCTTTATTCGCAGACATATTGAAAATCTGTCCATATTTTGCAATTGACACTTGATGTGGGCTATCAGAATATGTCCATGAATCTTTTATACAGGGTGTCATCTGACTTGGGCCACCCCCATCTTTGAATTTTTAAATACGGACCTGTATTGTTTGTTGTAGTTTTTGGATCGTCGACGTTCGCTTCATACTGAGAAAAAAAAAATATTTTATTACAATTGGGTGAATTATTCCCTTTTAAATTACGGCCCTGGAAATTGGTTGACTGAGTTGAATAAAAACAAAATAGCAACTTTCACGGCTCCCCATGTACCATAGTGTTTTTCGAAAGTATGTTTTTTATTTTCAGGTACCAATTCATATTTATTCACATTTTAAATGCTCTCTGAGCGTTTTCTACAATGAACTTTGAATAGCAAAACCTTTTATGATTAACTGAAACATATCTACAACAAAAATAGATTATATGTAATTTGATAAGCTGAAAAAGAAATGATAGCAATAATTACATTCAATTTCAATTACAATTATAGTGTATGCATTTTATACAACTGAACAGTTTATACAATTTTGAAAAAAAATAATTAAAAAATCTTTTTCATCTGTATTATACCTTCTACATTCTAATCTGGCAAAATATTCGAATGCAATATTGGCGACAAAAAAAATGAGATCATTCGGCGATATTGGTCCAATATGTCTTGTTTAATATTGCCAAAATATTCTAAAAACAATATTTGCCTCAAAATACTCAGCGATATTGGTACACTTATATTGGGATAATATTGGTACAATATTATGAAAATATTGGCAAAATATTAAGACGTAATATTGGCGAGCAAAAATGGAACATTTGGCAATATTGGTCCATTAATGTTTGGACATTATAAAAATAATATTGGTGGGATATTCTGAAGAAATATTGGTACAATATCATAAAGATATATTGGTACAATATTGAAAGTAAACTTTTTCATAAAGATGTGTAATGACTCTGAACTTCTACAATTACAGTTCTCCTTTAATAAAGAAGTCAACAGAGTCTGCATTTTGGTCGTCTTGACCACTGAGTGAACTGTCTTAAAAACAAGTTGTGAAAAGTACTTCATATATTTCCCTAGGTTTCAGTTGATGTTTTATATCTAGAGCCCTCTAGCGGATTGTTATACAGGTTTTATTAAAATTCATTTCAATATTGTTTTTTTGAATATTCGACCAATATTCAAATAAAAATATTGGTAATAGAATTCCTTTGTAATATTGTATCAATATAATTATTTCAATATTGGCATGACATTTTCGTTTAACGTTTTATCAACATAGGTAATTATGATTTTTTGTAATGTTCAACCAATGTACTATCAAATTGGGATATACAATATTTTTTTATATATACCTAGAATCGATATGAGAATAATATTGAGATTCCAATTTTATTCTAGATTTTGAATACAGTATGTAGATAATATTGCTTTATCGATATTGGCAAAAATTATTCTACCAATATGGTAATAAACTTAAATACACAATATTGGTTTCATTCCTAGACTCGATATGAGAGCAATATTGGGAATGCAATATTTATTCTAGATGTTAAAAACAATATATAGACAATATTGTTTTGTCGATATTTACAAAAATCAGTCAACCAATATTGACCCAATATTACAATGCCAATATATATTCAGAATCGGTCGAGACAATATTTACCCAATATTGTTAATATGACATCGTATTTCCAATATTCATCCATATTGGATCAATATTATTTTTACATTTACAATATATCCATATTGGCCCAATATGAAATCAAGATTCAGCCAATATGAGGTGCTACCTGTGTCTATCTCTTATCGTTTACGAGATCTCCATGTACAGAAACGAATTTGAATAGCCCTGTATATAGTGTAAACAGGAAAATATCTCAAAATGAGATGAAATTAACATCCATTTTCAGATAAATATCAGCAAAGTATGAACACTAGAAGCAATTGTTCAAAAAACAATTAAAATACGAAATATAACGTTCTAACTGTAGTAATTTTTCTTCAGAACAATTCAATGTTATACTAATGTTGTCTTTTCTCTCACACGCTATTTCTCTTTCAGTCGTACTTTTCCTTCTTTGACCACTCTTTCAACTTCCAAAATTGTTCGTAGTTTGTAGGTTGTTGGACATTCAAATATTTCTTTTTCTACAAACGTCAAAAAATGACAAGGTTTGCGCATTGACAACAATATGGGAAGTGACCCTTTTTTTCATTTTCCTTCGTTACCATGACACCGTGCGCGAAGTAGTGTGCGAAATACTTCGCACACTGCATGTAAACTATATGGGATTTTCATATTTTAAGCTTTATGTTCCTCAATCAAGCAAAAATCCAAGAAATCATTTATTCATTTTATTTCCATAGTTACAGTAATCACATCATTTGGAAAAACAGTTTAAGCCAGTTCAATACTATTTTTCATATTAAGCTAAGCATATTACTTATTTTAGAACAATATTTTTGATGTTTGTAGAAAAAATTTTGTTTACATCTCATGCGCGAATTACTTTGGTGATCTCGACTATTTTTTTCAACTCGGCTGCGCCTCGTTAAGAAAATACACACACACACACACTAGATACAAAAATAACTATCTACGTCCTATTACTTTTACTGCTAGACATTTTTTATCTTTTCTGTTCACCATACGTTCATTTTCATATGTTTGTTCACTGATTTCATGACTCATGCTTCTCCTACCACCGTGGGTCTGACTCTTTCAATTTCTCTTTACTTTTTTCCTACATCAAAGTTCTTCTCTTTTTCTCAATGTTTCATTTCCACAATATGCATTTTTGGTAAAGAATGTTGTAAGAGAGAAATAATAATACACACACTTATCACTTACTGTTTCATCTTGAAATTGTTTCTGAACAGAAATAAAAATTATTGAAATCACAAAAAAATTACAACTCACCCACGTATATTGGAAATGAAACGGTGACGTGAAAAATTATGAACCAGTTTGCATACCAACTCACTGGTTAATGAACACGAAACTTGTGACCAAGACAATATCATGAGAATTCCTAATATAGCCAGCAGCAACTAGCAAAGATAATTGCATAATAGTGCAATTTTCATGTCATATCTGCTGGTACATCTATATGCAAAATATGAGTATCACTTACACGACTACCTGTACCCGAAAATACTTAATAACGGACTGAGGATTGCTCGGGGCTGACTTGGGATGGAACGGAGGCCTGGAATTCATTGATATGTGTGGAGTTCCATCGATATTTTGTGGACTGGTTTCTATCTTGTCACTCATTCACTTTGTTATGGCTCCTATGATTTGGACAAAAGTCTCAAGCTGAAACTGATATGGAACCGTAAAGAAAATAGTTATTGATGATAGAAGTGTTGGAAGTGGCATTTTATTTTGTAAATGGGGAATTTAACGAGTGGAGCAACCCCACTAGCAGAATAAAATCACTCTTAACAAATATATAATATACATTTTTTTGTACAACTATTACTGGTAGTGAGAAAAAAAGAAAAAAGCTCATAAGATCCATAGGATTCGAACACACTATCTATGGATTACAATGCTACAAGGGCTCATGCACTTTATTATACTGACTGTGATTTTCTATACTTCAGATCTAATAGTAGGCATGATACTGAGGTAGGTAAAAAACAAATAATAATTGTTAATTAGTTACAAGTTGATAAAAATTACTATCTTATTTGTGGTAGAAGGCATTACTGCTGCAAATATGAATATAATGGAAGTTCTTCCCTTCCACCTCAAACTGAGTAAGTTCAGATCTGTTGCCTGAAAAATCACAGAAACAATTTGAAATTGCTCGTAATGGATTCATCGAATGGAGTCAAATGAAGTCAAGTTGAAAGCAAGGTCACTGAAAGTGTACTTTTAGTTTATTTCGAAGAAAAATCAAAGTTTCGGAAGACATCAACGCTTTCGTCTCAATTCTCTTTGATGAAAGCAGTATCAAAAATAAAGAAAAATGCGGGTATAAGTTAATACCACAAATTGATTGCATATTTGAAACGAAAAAGTTTCGATAATTGTCCGAAAAATTTGAAAATTCTGACAAGGGAACAAATTGACAAATTTTGAAATGGAGCTCCCGATACGAAATATCTTATTATTAAAGTGGAAACCATTTTGGGGTTATTTGGAACGTGCCGTCGTGGACAACTCCACAAATTGAGCGCAGATGCGTAGATGCGTCGTGCATGGCATCACAAGTTAAAAGGTAAGGGCTTCGTCTTCCCTTGCTCGGACAAGCCTTTCGAAGACTTTTGAGAGTTGTACTCTTAAGGGTGTGCAGCTGGTTGACAATTTTTAACAAAAAAATTACGTGAAGAAACAATAAAGTCATTACTAATTCATATTTTGGATACCGAAACCAATTATTACCGTGAATATGATGTATTACGCCCAACTGTTGCTACTCACTGTCGGTTTTTCTTGAATTACTCTAACAATTGATGCACTGTTCAACCATTTTGAATAAATACTTTCGGGAAGAAACCTTCTAATAGTGATGAATTTCTGAAATAACCACCTGGTCTGTAAGAGTTCACCGGCCATTGCTTACTAAGATCTTCAGCAAATGACACTGGAGGTGGAAGTCCTCAACTGTAGATGAGGGTTACATCGAGGATTCCATTGAAAACAAAAATTAAGCTGCTGATAGAATGTTTCCTGGTATATTTTCTAGTTCTGCAACAGAATTACTAATTGATCATCCCGCTTCAATAGCACCATCATTGATTAGCAATGAAGGATCTTCCAATACAGTTGGACTGAATACTTCGTCAGTAACTTCACATAGAATTGATATTAGCAATTGCAAAAACTGCCAAATACATGTGAACGGTTATAAATGATTCTTTCTAACTAGGCAGGTGTTCTGATTATTATAATATCTGATTATAGTGTTTTTGTTGGAGAGATTTGTATTATTGCGTATCCATCATCTCATCTGTCATTTCAAATTCAACATTTATGCTGACAATTATTTTTAACACTAATGTTAACAGAAAACTACTCATATCCTTACACTTCATCGTGATTCTCAAACGTACGTCTCATACAATGCCGCAGAATTTTTTAATTCCCTTCCATTGAATTTGAAAAATTAATTCAAAGAGAATTCAAGGAAAGTTTCAAGGTGATATTTACATGGGTACATGAATAGTCTTCCTGCCGACATTGACTATAAATGACTTTTAATCAATTTCTCCTAAAAGCTGTGTGCGGGTTGAGTCCTCGCCTCATAAGCCAGAGAGCGTGAGTTCGAATCTCAGCATTGCCACCGGTCTCGTGCATGGCATCACACGTATTAAAAGGTAAGGGCTACGTCTTCCCCTAGCTCGCACAAGTCTCTGACTTAGGAGGGTTGCACGTAGGGGTGCAACCGGTTGACGGATATAACAATTTTAATATTTTTCTTTAACAATTGCTTTGTTTAGTTAAAATAAGGATACGTATTTTATTTTCTTCCTTTCATTTAATTTTTATTTGAGGTTGGGTTCTTGAACTTCTCTTCATCACATTGTGTTTTCTTGACTATACAGTGTGTTTCACTTCTCATGGAAACACCCTCGTATCTTCCGTACTTTTCAACGTAGAACCATGGAATTTTCATGATCGATAGATAAACTGGAAATGAAATCACTGCACAAAAGGTGTCATCCTACGAGATATATACTCCACGCCAACAGCGATAGAACCGACAATATTAGGGGGTAAAATTGGCCCAAAATTCCTTTGGATTCGTGTTCAGGATCCCCAAATCACTACTAATACACGTGTCTCCTGAAAAATTATCAGTCCTGGAAAATTGTAATATTTCACTTCTCATGGAAACGTCCCCGTATCTTTCATAATTTTCGACGTAGAACCATGAAATTTTCATGATCGATAGATACACTAAAAATGAAATCACTGTACAAAAGGTGTCATCCTACGAGATATATACTACACGCCAACAGCGATAGAACCGACAATATTAGGGGGTAAAATTGGCCCAAAATTCCTTTGGATTCGTGTTCAGTATCCCCAAATCACTACTAATACACGTGTCTCCTGAAAAATTATCTGTCCTGGAAAATTCTAATATGTTTCACTTCTCATGGAAACGTCCCCGTATCTTTCATAATTTTCGACGTAGAACCATGAAATTTTCAGGATAGATAGATACACTAGAAAAAAGGGGTCATCATACATGGGAAGTGAAACAAATTGAAATTTTTCAGAATCCAATTTTTCACAAGAAACAGGTGTATTAGTAGTAATTTGGTGATCCTGAATACGAATCTGAAGGAATTTCGGACTAATTTTGCCCCCTAATATAACTTTCCGGGAAAATGGGTGGTTTCATCGGTGCTGGCGTGCAGTGTATAACACGTAGAATGAGCTTTTTCATGCAGAGAGTTCATCTCCTGAAAATTTCATGAATTTCTGTCAAAAATTACAGAAGATATGAGGGTATTTCCATGAGAAGTGAAAAACACTGTATATTGATCTATTATCCGTGATAAATAAAGACCTATCATTATTATCATCATCCAAGTAACTCCTTTTCAATATCAAAACTTTCCCAGCAATTGTCATAACCACCAAGTAAAACTCAAATTGGGAAAAATATTCATATCAGCAGTTGATGAATTTTTTATTCCATTTCATGTCTTTCAAGGATATGAAACACTAATACAAAAAATAAAAGTTATCTTGATAAAATTTTCCATACATTATTAGCGTGTTTATGTATATTCCTAGCATGCACAAGCTCCAGAAGACTTGTATGGCTAAAACTACCTGAAATCATTATTAACGTCATTGTTATTTTGTATTTTTGTTCAAATGTTAAACATATACTCGTAACGATTAGAGCATCTTGCAGCCTTCAATAAATTTGATACGTTTGAATTAGAACTAAAACTGATCGCTATTATAGACAAGATCAACCCCCATCATAATACCGTGATTGCATTTGCATATCTCAAAAATGCAACATATAAAGTTGGAAAAACTTTCATAGATAGTAGTCCAGTAAACATTTTCAAAATGGTTAGAGTAAAATTAGGTCCCAATTGATCGAACAGGTTTCGCGGTATTCAATAAGAACATTATCAAGGACCTGAAAAAATATTGGGACGACTTACTGATTTTTAGTGGCATATTCACTTTTCAGCTGTAGGAAAATCCGGAAAACCTACAGCACCACCCCGGGTGGTCGGCGCGAACATTGCCTATCGACTCCTACGAAATTGAGAAAATTTTCTCGTTTTCCAGGATTTGAACCTTGCCAAATGCGAGCAGAAGTTTAGGAGGCCGGCATCTAACCGCGTCGCAACCGAGAGTGGCATTTTTTTCAACATGGTATTACATACTTTTTGTCGGTCACTGTGAATTTGAAAATAACAAAAATATTAAAATGAAGGTACAAGAACTCTATTAAAAAAACAACTGGAATTTGACAATTTTTTAAAAAAATTTCGTTACAGTTATAAAAAAGCGAGATCGTTTAGTGACTGGTGGTATTTTCTGAATACGCGCGTTCCATTACTATACAAACACCCCTAAAAATACCTAACTTCAAAGCAGAAGCATTTGAATACTACCCATTCATTTTTTATTTCCTTCAGTTTCAAATTTCATTAGTAAAGTTTAAAAGGGCCTTTGTGGAAATTAAACACAACTAGCATTCGACCCCAATGTGAAAGTGATATATTCAATTTCGGCAGACATAGCGCTTCATTGGAAGAAGGGTGTGTTGTTTTTATTTGTTTAGGATATTTGTTCAAGAAAGACCTTTCCAAGTGTAAATAAGCTTTGTTGGTCTTGATTATAAAAAGCCGTTTTCCTAGGGGTCAGGCTAATGTACTGTGAGTGTAAACGAAGATTTTCAATAAAAAACAAGGCACGATTCTGTGAGAAATATCGATTGTCGGTTTGTTCCTTATGCTTCGATTTCAGCGTACACATGTAGACTGGGTTTCACTCAAAAACATAAAATGAAAATTATATTATTAGCAATTAAGAACATTTCAATTGCTTAGGGATGATTATTTATTTATTTTTTCAGTCTCTCGTGCTACTCTTTCTTCAAATCGAGATCCTAGTTATGAAAAACAATTTTCTAGAGCTCAGGTTCAAGAATTTCCATGAAGAATCACAACGAATTTCTTTGACTAATTCACTCATCTTAAAATTCTCACATAATCTGACCAATCGCAAACCAAAGACAACTCGTGTTATCGGGGGTAATACCACAAGAGCTCAGATTTAGCCGGATACTTTTTGTGGTTATTTTCGAATACTTACTTTCATTAGCAATTTAATGAGAGCTGTTCTGACAAAATCACGAGAGCGTAGCTCGAGTGATTTTGTCAAAACAGATCGAGTTAAATTACCTACATGAAAGTAATTATGAAAAAACCACCAGAAAAAATATCCTGCTAGATCAGAGCTCGCGTGGTATTTGGTAAGACAATCTCATGAATAGAAAACTCAATTCAATTAAACTTTATTTAACAAACTAAAAGATTAATGAGTAGAAACATAATGATTAGAAAGAACAATTGTTAAAAATACAATTATTATATACAATTGGTCCAGTAGGCATTTGCTCCTTTACTGATGTAGATTTTGTTGTTGACATTGACAGGGATGTTGTTGACACTGTGGCTAATTCATTTTCCAAAGCTTTATCTCGGAGATTTGTCACAAGATGCGAATGATGCTTATTATCAAGTTGTAAATAAGGTTTTATAGACTTGGAAGAGGAATGTCCAGTTATTTTAATTAATTCTTGTTCATTAATACCTGCCTTAGCTAAAGTTGATACAGCGCTTGAGCGATGAGAATGATTAGAAATTTTTTTATTCTTTGTATCCAGTCCAATTTGTTCAGCTGAAATTTTCGTCCACTTAAGAATTTCGTTGACTCCTATAGGAACATTTTTGTACCAAACTTTTGATGAATTATTTTTCCAAAACGGATTGGGAATTATAAATAATCTATCAGTTGTAATATGGTTCGGTCTATGTGATAATATTTTATAAAACAATGTCACTGGGCATATGCTAGGGATTTCTATGTTATTTATTAGCCATTTACTATCGCAGCACTTGTTTAAGCCACCCTGATATTTTTTGGAAAAAACTGTGTTATATTCAATGCTACCAGTTAAATTATCATTATTTCATTTTTCTTTTTTAAAATAGTGTACTTTATAATTGACAGCTTCACCTCCCCGCCAAGCTAATTCATATGCAGCGATATGAAAAAATATTTTTAAAAGACCTATGGGACTATTTTCATCCCATATTAATGCCATTTTAACAATTTCACTTTTAGTTAATGCTGTTGAACTATTTTTACGTTTTTGTAAATTACCTTGTAAGTTCTTTCGCTTAGAATTACGTGCATCACGGGATTTCTTAAATTCCAAATCAGTGAAAGGGTTGAAAGTAACATTAAATTTTTCGAAATACTTACATGTTTTGCAACATTTTTGCTGTTGTGTTCCACATTGTTTTCACCACGTATTCTTTATAATCTTCCCCATTCTGTTTCTTCATATTAAAACCCCAGTCCATCATTATTCCTGCCACATTTTCCACTGACTGTTCGGTTTCCAAATTGAAGTTTCGTTGTTTACAAAATTCACTAAATTGATTCCAACTGGAGAAATTACTTTTTTTTGTATTTTCTGGAGTTGATTTTTCAATCTCCCTTACTATTTCTGCCTCGCAAATATTTTCAAATCTCGACATACTTTTTGGAATATTATATGCTGTTTAATTCTTTCTGTTTTCGAAATTTACAATTGTCAAACTGATGCGACGCACAACTCTTGATAAACAAACAGTACATGGTAGCGTTGCTACGGTAACATAATTTATCCGATATTTTTATCCACTTGCATTTCTGTTCCTTCCTATTTAGCCTATAGTAAACTACGATTTTTGTAGTAACAAATGGAAATTAATATACATGAGTGGGATTGTCGCGATAACACCAGCTGTCTTTCAATTCTGATTGGAGGATCATCTTCGGTATTTTCAACGACGTAACCAAGGCAACACAAAGTTTGGCAGTTCTATCAATATTAATTGTACGTGATGTCAAAATGAGTCGCTTCACTGCAAATTCAAATGAAATTATGAAACGAGACATTCTACTATTGACGAATTTAATAATTTGTTTATGACTGTTATACATTGTTCGTATTTATATTAATGAAGAAATTTCATTTGTGAAATAGTCTAATAAAATTCAACTCGTGATTGAATTTATCTCATAAGCCTGTCTTTTATTTCTGAACTCAACTGAATTGTTTTGAGAAAACACCACTCGTCCTGTGGACTCGTGGTATTTTCACGAAGCAATTCAGATTCGTTCAGAAATAAATCGACAGAAAATTCAATCACTCATGGTACTCCTGGCAATTTTCCTCATATTATATAAACCAATCAAATGCCATAATTTTCTCAATTAGAACCAATGAGAACATGACTTTTTGATAACACTTTCTCCAGCTCGTGGTATTTTCAAAACGGTGTTTCGTTTCTAGCTTGTGTATACATTTCCATAGTTACGACAATCACGGTAAATATAGAAACGTCAGTTTGACGGTTCAACTGTTCAACTGACATTGATTACACAAGATGAACCGTTCTTGCAATACGCATTTAGTCCATAATATAATATATTCGTGAAATTTTCTGATCGAATATCCCTTCAAAATGCAGAATTTCCAAAATACTTTCACCTTGCCAGGCACTCAAACTGTGTTGCTGTACAAAATACCACTCGAGCAAGCTCTCGTGGTCTAAGCAACACAGTTTTCGTGCCAGCAAGGCGAAAGTATTTTCCGAAAATACTGCATTTTGTCGGGATATTATGGTTGACAAGAGTCCAGGAAACTAGTTTATTTATTGCTACGATTAATATTAATGAAAGCCGTCCTCTATCAGCTTTGAGTACACTATGCGAGTGTTTATGAGAAGGTTTTATTATTTTCATTACTCTACAAAAGAGCGGACAGGGCCACCAGAGGTGGGGGAGTGGGTGGTGTTTATCTGCAAAATTACCAAGTCTGAAATGATTTTTAGTCAATTCCTGAAAATTCTAGAAAAATAATAAAGATTCTAATTAGATTTTACGTTAACCAAGATGACATATTATCAGTAGTAATTCTATAAGTACTTCAAAATAATCAGGTTATACATCGATAACTTGTTGCATAATTATAAAGAGTGTCAGTTTGACAGTTTGAATAATCCGACCGCGAAGCAGGAGGATTATTCTGTCAAACTGACACGATTTGTAATTATGCAGGAAGTTTGAGATGTATAACCGTATTTATTTTGAAGTACGTACTGTATTTGATACGATTATTTTTTGAGTAAATTAAGTAAATATATAAACAATTTATTAATTTAAATACAAATTGGTGCAATGAAAGTTACAATTATTATATACTACGTTTTTTTCAACTGAGTTATTTTCGGCGCAGGAAACGTGGCCACTGCTCATTGAAGTGCTGGAAATACTGGAGGTGTCATTACTTGAACCTGCAGCGTTTTTAAAATTGGATCTCAACTTATTTATTATGTTTTGGTGATGTTGTTCATCTATCTGTAGGTAGGGTTTGATAGAATTGCTATTACCATATCCTGTTATTTTAATAAGTTCTTGTTCCGATAAACCAGCTTTTGCCAATTGTGAAAGAGCAGTGGCTCGGTGAGAATGATTTGAAAACATTTTGTTTATCATATTCAAATTTGCCAATTCTGCAGTCTTTTTGGTCTATTTACTAATTTCATGCACTCCAATTGGCATATTTCTGTACCAGCCAAGGGTTTTTTCTTTTCTCCAGTTGGGATTTACTGTCAGAAATAACCTATCTGTTTTAATATTGATGTTTTCGCTTCTTTTCATCATTAGCTTATCTAGAAGTCTCACTGGACAACGACTCACTTCATTACGGTTAGGTACAAGCCATTTATTATTAGCACATGGTTTTGCTCCACCCTGTGTGGTTTTGGTAAAAATAGGATTATATTGTATTCTACCAGTTGGAGTATCATCATTTCCAGTTTCTTTTTGAAAATAATGAGTCAAGCATGACGCTCCTTCATTTCCTCTCCACGCAAGTTCTACAGAAGCAATTAAGAAAATTTTTATTTGTATTCTTTCCTGTGTATTTTCATCCCACGCTTCTATCATTGCTATGTACTCGTTATCTTTAAATGCTGATGTACTAACCTTTCTCGTGTCCGGTAACATTTGAAGTTCCCTTTTTTTTGAATTTCTTGCGTTTCGTGCGGCTAAAAATATGGGACTAGAGAATGGATCAATTACTCTATTAAACTCCTTCATATATTTTTCTTGTACTTGTTTTGCCGTAATGTTCCACATCGTTTTAACCACATTTTCTTTATTATTTTCTCCATTACATTTTCGCATATTGAAAGCCTAATCTTTCAAAATTGACGCTATCATTTCAGTGGAAATTGATTCATTTAGCACATAGTTCCTTTCACTGCAAAACGTAAGAAATTGTTTCCATACGTACTTTTTTGTTTTCACTGTATTATGAGGCTCAGTATTTTGTATACTTTCGTCTATTGCATTTGATGATAAATCTCCGAATAGACTAATTTTTGAACAATTTTTGATAAACGTCACAATTTGACAGTTCTGTTTGTTGTATATTGATGTCGATGTGGTTACTATGAAAATGAAATTATTTTAAAATTTTCGATTGGTGGAGCTACTCTATGTATAATCAGGTATTATCGAAATTATACGAGGTAACTTAACTAATTTGGACATTCTGATTGGATGAAAATCATACGAAAAAACTAAACAATCTGAATAGTCGATGATATAATCAAAGCTCTCGAAGGAAACAAAGCAACAATTTAGATATTATTAGGGCACTCGAAACCATTCCACACTATAAATCACCAAGTGTTACTCTTAATGTTCCATTAATTTGGATTTAGTGATACAGCAAGAGTATTATTCTCATCTTACTTAAACGATTGAAGACAAAAGGTCCTCATAAGCGATATAATTTCAAATTGACAGGAAATAAAATCAGGTGCACCACAAGATAGCATTTTGGGTACTCTGTTTTATGTCCTTTATACACCTACTTTCATTGGGAAATTGATGTTCTGCAACTACCATCTGTACGCAGATGACTCACAAATATATTTCTCTTTTCATCCTTTGTTTCTCGCCGAAGTAGTAAACTGTATCAATAGGGATCTCAATGCAATTCTAGAGCTATCCACAGATCATATGTGAAAATCAACTCCAACAATCTATTGCTATAATATTCATGAACGAAATGCTTACCGAGCAGGTAAAAAGTTATGATTTGACAATTGGAGATTATGAAATAGATCTCACTCTAAAAGTAGGTCTCATCATGGATGCCAAGCTTATGTTCAAAGAACTATCACCTTCAAACTCAGAATTGGTTGTGCATCCTGAAATTGATGCAACTGCAAAGAAAATTCTTGAAATCAAAACAATATGCTTCTCAGTAGTAATGTCTCACTTCAATCACTTCGATGTGGTATACCATAATTTCCTAGACAGCAATGACATAAGTCGCATACAGAAACTATAAAATTTCTGCATGAGATTAATTTTTGGTGTCAGAAGTATATCAAGAATTCTTCACAAATTCAAAGATTTGCATGATCAACCGCAGGTGTCTACACATAGCTTGCACTTTCTTTAAATTCAATAAGTATAAAAGTGGTAAGTCTTTTATACTGAATGAGCACGTAACTTATACAACAGACACCAATGACATGGATTTACGAAGAAAATTTATTTTGACTACTGCTCACAAAAAAAGACTTGTACAAGCGCTCCTTCTCATGTAATAACTCTGACACAATTGATTTTATAAACACCTCGAACCCTAACTGTTTTGCACAAACGACCAATACCTTAAGAAAAAGCTTAAAAAAACCCTCATCTTTCTCTCAGCATGACAGAAATATTACAGATAGAGAAGTGGCATTGAGAATTTGATGAACCAAAAAAAAAATAAATGTCTCCACCACTCGTACTTTTTTGACCTTCTTCCTCCCTATCTCCTCTTGCTCTTCCTCTCTCTTCTTCTCTCTCTCTCTTTTCACGATCTTCTCACTCTTTTGATCAGTCTTTTTAGCCCTATGGCACGTTCACTTTCAAAGTATCCAGCCATCTGAACCAAATGCCCTTTACTCGCCCATTAAATTTATATCTATCTATATACAGGCCATTTTTTTTTTAGCTAATCCCACTTTTGCTATCAAGGAAATGGAGAGACCTACAAGGTTGGTCAATTGGAAAGAAGTTTCTTATTTTGGGTTTCGAAATTGGCTACAAAAATCGATGAAACAAGCTAAAGAAACGGCCTGTATATCTATATCCTACATATCACTTCAGTAGAAAATAGGTCCATATAAGATGGTTGTTAGGGTTTTTGAAAAATGATTCCTACCCTAAGAATTTGAATAAGAAGAATCTATCAAAATTTCTGAGGTGGTGAGTGACCAGTATGAAGACAGAATTTTTGATTGTGGACAACCATATTTATTGGTTAACTAAAATTCTCATTGAAATGGACACATGTCTGCTCAGTCAGCTCAGATATATTCTTGGATTTTCACCGACTTCATTTAGAACAAGCTGTATATTTTTTCAAAACAAGCAAAGAATAAATGGAAATTGAAGTCATCCAAACTTCATTCTAAACTCTGGATACCTATTTCCTTGCTGTTCCAAGTTCTCTCTGCTCCATACTCGTTTTATCGAGTAGAATTCAAACCCTACTCCGTTGAATGAGAATCACATTCGTTACTTACTGCCTACCGGGAAATATCATGAATAGATATCCTGTACAATGAATGTAGTGCAGACATTTCAACAAAAGATGATATAACGAGGTCTGGTACAACAATGCAGAAACTACCACTCCCATGGTGTTAAATTGTTATTATTTGCCGACATTTTGATGGTTTATTTATTAGTGTACGTGCATAAATTTGTAATTCAACAATTGGCTTGTATTTTATCCGCTCTCTGAACTATGAACTGCTGAGTTTGTCAGGTGTGTTTCCAGTCGGAAAATTTATTTGGAATTGTTTCGGTAACAAAGTGAATAACGCTTTCAACTGGCTATTGCAGACTTTCAATGGTGTCAGGGCGGTGATCAATATGTTATTCAATAGTTTTTTGTCGATACCGACTATATTCAGATGAGTTCGTGTGGAAATATAGTTGCATGCATTAGTATTATCGTAGGTATATTGGAACATTGATGGAGTTACAAAGGAGTTAAGGAACCCGCACATTTCTAATGGCAAATGGTTTTCCATGAGTTTGACTGAATTATTGGTATGTTGTAGTACATGATACCAAGTAAAAAATAATTATACCAGGGGATTTTAACAGCAGAGTGAAAACAAAAAATTATTGATTTTTTTGTGCTAAATAATGTAATGGTCACTAATACATTTTTCGAATGCAAATATATACAAGTATAATAATAGAAGAGTCAATAATAGATTACTTATTAGCAGAAAAGAATAATAGAAAAGAAATAGTGAATTGAGACCATTATTTACTGGTTAAAAAAATTCATTATAGAGAAGATATAAAATACAAAACATGATAAAAATCATATAAATTTCAAAGTAAGAAAATAGCGGAAAAGATACAACAAATTGATAACAGAAAAGTGTTAAAATTTAATGAAATAATTATGGAGGCAGCCAAAGAAATATGTGACACTAGTAAAAAACGAATATAAGAAAACAAACAGCACGGTGGACAGATGAAAAGAACTATAAGTAAAACCGAGAAATAGATCACGGAAATGATATCTGATACACATAACAGAACGAATCAAAATTATGAAATATACAAAGAGGAAAGAAAAACGGTAAAGCAAGAAAATGGAAAAAGATAGTGAATCGAATCAAAAGCTATTTTGCAAAACTTAAAAATCGCAAGGAAAAGATAAAGCTCAAGAAATAAGTTGGATAAAAAATAGAGACGGGAAAAAGAATGGAAAGTCACCAGGAACAGATGAATCAATGATAGAGATGTTAAAAAATCTGGGGTATACAGGAACGACAATACTTTTGAGACTGTATAAAGAAGCATGGAACGAGAAGATTGAAAAACAGCCTTGATAGTGCCAATGTATAAAAAGGGGGACAGGCATAACTATAATAACTATTAAGGAATAACTCTCCTTAGTACATCAATGAAAATATATGAAAAAAATATAGACAGGTAGATAAAACAAACAAAAGAGACAATACTCACAATGTGGAATCAGAGAAGGTTAGAGTATACAGGACCATAATTATATTTTCTTCTTCAACAAAATTATACGCATAATTAAAAACATTTGCTATAACTACAGAAACAAAACATCAGAAGTTTCTTCAACACGAGAAGAATTAAGACATAGAGGAGGACCAAGTCCAATTTTATTTACATATGTTATTGATGAAAAAAAAAAGGCTACTAGCAGTGGTATATTGAAATTTAAGAAGAGCTTCAGAAGGAGCTTTTGCAAATTATGTAATAATTATGACAGAAAAAGATAACAATTTATAGAAAAACATGTTAATTTGGAATGCAATTTTTGAAGAATCTGGAATGAAAGTAAATTAAGTAAAAACTAAAATTATGGCCATAGGGGAGGAATAAAAAGAGATGAATGTAAAAATAAATGGGGTAGAAATTGAACAAGGTGAAGGATGTAAATATTTGGGGGTGGAAATAGAAGAAAATGGAAGGCAATAAATTAAAAATGGAATAGAAAAAACAATAAACTTATACCACACAATGACTCTGGCATTTATAAATGAAAAAAAATCTCAAAGAAACAAAAATAAATGTGTTTAAAACAGTATTACGACCAATATTAAACATTTTGATGTAAATCTTGGTCAGTGTGGAGCAGTGTATTGAAAGTTATCGATGGCGGTGCCTGATATAACTGAGAATGACCAATTTTTGGCCTGATTCTGGATGCCGATCATCCAAATTCAGTCTCAACCCGAAATGAAAGGTCTTCTATTGATCAGTAAATAACGCAAAAATGGAAAAAATCCATATCCATAGCTCTATATCTCGAAAACTATATATTTTCGAGCTTTATGGCTATGAACACTTTTGATCAGCACATCAGGAACCACAGAATTTTTAGAAAATCAGCCAAATTCACAGAAAGCCATTTCCCATTAGAAATGTACAGGGTATTTTCTGTCCGATCCCACTGAGCACCCCTACTTCAGAATTGGAAATACTTGTCTAGTGATACTTACATCATTTTGAAGGAAATGCAATCATATATCGGTGTGTAAACATTCGAACTAGTTCGAATATATTGTGCCAGAGAGGTATCAACAATGTTGAAAGAATACAGGGGTACTCTTCTCACTAAGCGTTTCCACAAAGTGGAAAATAAAGGCAAACATCTGTCAGAAAACAACTACTTCCCTGGCTATTACCACGACGGACATTGAACTACAACTGACAGATATTTGTGCAACGTTCTTCAAAGTAGACCCAATTGCAAGTGCTTGTCTCGTAATTGAACAGAAAATTATCCTTCATTTGGCTGGGAATGACCACCTGCAGACATGCATGTTTCGAGTTTATTGCCTCTCATCAGTGACAGGGTAGGTCGGACAACATTATAATTGTCCTGTCCGCTTAGAGAGAAGGGCACCCCCTGTATTCTTTCAACATTGTTGATACCTCTCTGGCACAATATATTCGAACTAGTTCGAATGTTTACAGATTTCTCTTCCCGGAGACTATGTGCTGCTTGGTAGTGTTTTGTCTTGTTCCGTGCGGATGGCGCTTCGATCAATTTGGTTGTAGATCGTGGTGTTATCCGTGGGGAAATATTAGTTAAACAGTTGATTATTATACATTTGGCAGGGACAAGATATTTTAATTTTTCATTAACTGAAAAGTTATGACCATATAAATGGTTTGGAATGTGAACAATTTTGTTATTTCCATACAGAAGTATAAGCGAATTTCGGAATGTCTTCGCACATTTCTGGAGTCACTAACAACACTCATCTACGATTTATCGGGGTAGAGATCATCAAGAGAATTGGGCTGTGATTATATTTCTCTCTCCGTACATGTCATTTATGGAAAATCCATCGTTTGTCAGATTTTTCGCTAAGGTGATTACCAGTTTACCACTTCTCCCAGATCAGGCCCTGGCTAATGTTTCTACGATTAGAACACGAAAGCAAGTGAAAGAGAAAGGAAGTTACCATTATTTTCATTTTCCTACTGATTTATCGCAGAATACTACAACCCAACTATAAATTGTGGGCGATACAATCATCCAAAGAAGCAAAGAAAAATATTTAACAAAATTTATATCTCGTTTTAATGTTTTTGTGGAACAACAAAGCAACTTCAAGAAAACGTTTATTTTGCATTAGAGGAGGATCGCGTTTTTCAGGATAAACTCGTTAGAATATAAATGGAAACTCGGGACGGGAAATGTTTTGTTGTGGACCGGATTTGACTGGATACAAATGCAAAAAATATTCCTGAATTATAATGAAATTTCTCGTGGGTAAAAGGCCGATAGGATTTGTGGGCTTATAAAATGATCATGAAGTTAATTAAAATTAAAAGAATACAAGATATTCAGGAACGGGTTCAAGTATAGTATTTTTCAAATTTATGAATATGTGGAGACATCGTGAGACTATAAAAAATCATATGTGAACAAACACTGTCAACTGTGAATGACATCCCATGAACCAGAGGACTGAGTAAGGATGTCTCAGAAAGTATTATAATTTATTGTTTATGCAAAAAATCCCCCCAGACAACGATCCTCAAGTCCACGGTGTCCGATAGACGGGGTTTTCATATGAACTGACCTTCAACAAGTCTCAAACTGGCGACAGATATATGAACTAACTGGGTGGCAGAAAGAATTTCTAACTGGACGCAGATCGTATTGCTACTGAGCTAATATAGATATCGTGATATGGAGAACACTGGTAACGACTGCATCATAGGATGTGGAAATAATGTAAAAAATATACCTTGTACCTGACCATCTGCAGAAAAACATTGTCCCAACATCACAACAGACTGTCCTATAAATGTGTGTAAGTTTCTAAAATGATCACATCTAGCGCAAAAGTAGTTATGATTAAACTCATTTTTATGCTGGGTACCTTTGTCCTGTCCTATCCTACTATCGTGTCAGTCAATGGTGAGGTTATGTGACAACGAGAACCAAATTGACTAGGTCTTGTTCGTGTCCCTTATTACCATTGAATCAGTATATACGTTACTGATTACCATGCTGTTTGTGAATATTATCTTTTTGGCAAGTCATTTGTCTACATTAAGAAGAGCAGTGGCTCAAGGACACTACCTTGTGGAATACCATTCGAGATTATCTTTATGCTACTAAGTTCTTCAGTACGTAACACGTATTGCTTTCACTTATTTAGGCATGATGCGAGTATATTATGTTACAGCTTCACACCTCCAAAGTCATAATATCCTAGTTTTTCATTGTAGAGACGCAGTCGAATGCCTTGTTCAGATCCGAAAAAAAGTCGAGTAGTTAGTCTTTGTTTTCAAAGCCAATAGTTATGAAATTGACTACTTCGAACACTTCTCTCAGGTCAAGTGGGCTGAAGTCGGAAACTGAGGGATTTATAATGGCATGTTAAGATGGTATCTTCAACACCCTCGTCTACCGTAGTAGCGTGATGGGTCTAGAGGATCCTGACACTAGATGCAGAGCGGGTCGTGGGGCAGCTGAGATCCTAATGCATTTGATGTCAGCTTGTCCAGCTTATGTGGTCTCAGCCTATATCCACAGGCATAACGCGGCGCTATGAGTGTTGTACTATCACCTACGACACTCGTACGGTATTGACGAGACATCGGTGTTGCCTTATGCGGGGGATATTGTGGAGAATGAGAAGTGCCGAATTTATTAGAACCACTCATTTCCCACCCTCAGGCAAATACAAGCCAATAAGCCTGATGTAGTCCTCCTCGACCATCAAAGTAGGACGATTTTCGTCAGAATTTTCGGTTCCAGGCGAAACGAACATCGTCCGAAACGAGGAGGAAAAACAGACTGAATATCGAGATCTACTCTTTGAACTCCGCAGTCTTTACACAAACCATTCAGTATCCAACTTAAAAATCATGCCGACTTGCCATGATATGGCAGAAATCTTAGCCGAACGAATGCAGAAGGTTCACTCCGCCTACTCAGGGCACATGATTCTCGGACCCAGTGATCACTCAACGCACGGATGTGGGGAGTGTTTACTGGGGTTGATGACACACCAGCACGCTCGCCGGTGGTATCGATATTTCTGAATGGAAAAAAAAATAAAAAAATACTCCCTCATTAACACTCATAGAGTGTACCCAAAGGCATAGCCTGTGCGGGTAGAGAGCGGCTATTATTATTATTTGCCGTGGCTTTAATGTTATGACACTTCCCAATCTGTTCATCTTCGAAATGTGTGTTTATGTTTCCAAACAGGAAGAAATATTCATAAAAAATTCTGATATTCACGAATATAGAACTCGAACGATGAACCACTTTCATGTTCCTTTTGCCAAGAAAAAAATGGTGTCCATTGCTCCAGTTCATGTTGGTATTAAATTTTTTATTATTCTTCCACAAAAACTGACTAATATAACTACACTGTCTTCATTCAAATGTGAATTAAAGTTTTTTAATCGAGAAGTGTTTTTATAGTGTACTCGATTTTATGGCAACATAGCACAGATGCGAAAAATTTTATGCAATGTTATATCTCTGTTTGTATTTTTCATTGACTTATAATTTCATAATTCCATTTCTTTTTATAATCACTTTGTCATTTCACCTTGTATTTTTATTTTTCTATATTTGTGAACATAAATAAATAAATAAATACATTTATTTTACCGAATACATATAGGAATAGTCACAAATTGTTACTAAGATGCAAAAAATTCATCTAAAATATAAAAAATATTATTAATCAAATAGGTTTTCAAACGAATTTTAAATAGTGATACATTAGCAGATTCGCTTACGTCTTTTGGAAGTTTATTAAAAATCTTTTGTCCAAGATAGCGAGGAGTTTTAGATGAAACAATATATTTACTGAAATCTACAAAAATTTTGAATTATTATCCTTTCATATACCTTTTTATTTCACAACATTGTAAATGAATGTGATAAAATTATGTATAACTCATAATTATTATCAATATCGTATATCTGATTTTTCCTCATTAAATTCAACATTTGACATGACAGCCTCGCGCCCAGTATGTTCTATCCATTTCATTACAGCTCTTGTTATCTCCTACATGGCTAGAATAACGCAACCATGAAGCGTATATCCAAGTCCTCTCGTGTAATTATTAGCACGTCATCATCACTCATCACTCATTAGCTCTTGACTTCGCAACCCGCGTAGATCCGGTCTAATAGATAATAATTAGCTGTTGTATTCTTAAGATGATGTGGGAGTTTTCGCTCGATTTGAAGTTCTCGTGAGAAACCACCTTGCCAATTTTTAGGCGAATGATCACGTGATCCTCTCACGTAGGGTTCTTCGTTTTCAATGGAATAACTGAAATACATGCTTATCCGATGGAAAACGTAATGACATATATTCTTTTGAAAACATCTTATCAGGAGTGAAATTTAGTATTAGAAGATATTTGTAGTTTTCATTTCATTATTTATCCATTCACTTATTTATTAATTTATTTATTTATGCATTTATTAATTATTTATTCACTTATATATTTATTTACTGAGTATTCAGTTATTCAATTATTGATTTGATTGTCAAACAAACCGTTGATAACGATTGGTCTAAACTGATGGATAACCATATTTTGGATTTGACCCACAAATGAGGTTTTTTGTATTAGATTTGATGTCACTTGAGGATAGACGTAAACTTGCAATGGTTCTATTTCTCCATAAAATAATAAATTCTTACTTCAATTGTTCTCCTCTTTCAGAAGAGCTCTGCCTTTCTGTGAACTCTAGAACCCTGAGAAGTAACTTGATCTCTTTCATGTATCACAGTTGAAATAAGAAAAATAGCAATAGAACAACTTAATCCCGCCCTGGGGCTTGGGTGGCTACCAGGAGCGTCGGCAGGTGACGGATAGCCGGACGACCTGCGGTGCAGACTGTGTATCCACAGGCTTACTGCAGGCCACCACCAAATAACCAATAAGGTGGCGCAAATTTAAGGTGTTACGCGAACCGTGCCAGTGGATGGATGCATGGCGGTGGGAGAGCACCGTCTTGAACGGAGCCTCGAGGATACCGGGCGACCTCCTCGAGTACAAGCCTTGCCACGCCGTGCGGGGCTCCGGCGTGGTCGACTCTTAGTTCCCTAGTTATTCGTGGGACCAACATGAATAAGACTGCTACCCCCATCAAAGTTGCCCAGGTGAACATTCATCGCGCAACGGGGGCATCAGCCGCCTTATCGAGGGTGTTCACCGGGACAAACCTGGAAGTTGTGTTGATCCAAGAACCTTGGGTCAACAGGGGGCAGATCAGAGGACTGCCGAACAAAGAAGATAAGGTGATCTGGGATGTCAGGTGTAACAACCCCAGACCTTGCATCTTGCTCAGAAATTACATTAATTATATCTGTCTTTCGGAATTCATGACGAGGGACCTAGTACCGGTTCGGGCCAAGATCCGCACAGGGCACTCACTCCTCGACGTAGTAATAGCATCAGGATACTTTGCTGGAGATGGGCAAGCACCACCAGAAGAAGTACAGAGGCTATCCGACTACTGCTGCAGGAGCAATCTACCCCTTCTGTTGGGCTGCGACGCCAACGCGCACAACACCATCTGGGGTGGTACGGACACCAATCAAAGAGATGAGCAATTACTAGAATTCATACTCGCGGCTAACCTAAATGTAATTAATGTGGGATGTGTCCCCACCTTTGTAACTAGGGCTAGGCAAGAAGTATTAGATCTAACGCTCGGCAGCCCGAGCATTAGTAGAATGGTAAGGAACTGGAGGGTCTCAGACGAACCCTCTCTTTCCGATCATCGAATGATTATGTTTAACGTGGAAGGGCTTGTGATCTAACAACCTTCACTCGAAATCCTAGAAACACAGATTGGGAAAAATACAACACCAATCTAAAATGCAACCTAGAACAGATCAAGGTCAACGGCAACAGTCACGTCGAATTTGAGCAAAGTCAGAGAGCAAGGACCAATGTCACCCAGAAGAACAGATGGTATCCACATAGAGGATGAATAGCAACGAGCTCTCCTCCTACTGGAGAAGCACTTTCCAGGTAGCATACCATTTGAAACCGGCAGATCACTGGAAAAACCAGGTAGAGCCAGACGAGAAGACTGGGGGTTAGCGAAAACCATATGCACTCCCCAACGAGTGAAATGGGCAATTGACTCCTTCCAACCATTCCAGTCAAGAATTGACGGTATATTTCCGGCCCTTTTACAAAAAGGCAAACGGAACTACTGTCATTTATTATTAAAGCAACCAGATTCAGTCTGGCGCTCGGGTACATACCGAGCAACTGGAAGAGAGCACGGGTAACCTTCATTCCGAAAGTAGGAAAGAAGGACCCTACCTTCCCGAAGTCATTCAGACCAATCTGTCTCTCATCCTTCTTACTGAAGACACTGGAGAAGATGGTAGATAACTACATTAGAACCGAGACACTGGAGAGGGTGCCATTACACCCCGGGCAGCATGCATACAGGGCGGGCAGATCAACGGAAACCGCTCTGTACGAGCTTAACGAAAGCATCCAGAGATCACTCGAGCATAAAGAAATGGCCCTATGCACCTTCTTAGACATAGAGCGGGCATTCGACAACACCTCTCACGAAGCAATAAATAGGCCTCTAACGAACAAGGGAGTGGACTGAACCAAATCCAGATGGATGTGCCAAATGCTGGCTACAAGAACTGCTGAAACGAAAGTGGGTGATATCTGCTTTCGGATCAGCACAAACAGGGGATGTCCACAAGGAGGGGTACTATCACCTCCGATGTGGAGTCTCGTAGTAGACGAACTACTCGGAATGGCTAAAGGCAAATTCGAAGGAACCCTCTGCGATCTCATAGAAAGGAAGCTAGAGACTACCAGAAGATGGTGCCTTTCTGTGGGGTTGAGAATCAACTCTTCAAAAACCACGGTGGTACCATTCACTAGAAGAACAAACTTTCAGCACCTAGGGGCTGTTCGCCTCGAAGGAGCAGACTTAGAATGGAAGCAAGAGGTGAAGTATCTAGGGCTTACCCTAGACTCAAAACTACTCTGGAACAGACACGTTGAAAATATCGTTAACAAGGCAAAATCATCACTGATGGTGTGCAGGAATATTGCAGGAAAAACGTGGGGCTGTAACCCATCAATACTGCGATGGATGTACACCATGATCGTGAGACGTATGATCACCTACGGAGCAGTAGTGTGGCACGGCAGAACCGAACTCGCCATAACAAAGAAAAGCCTGGGTTCGGAATGAAACTGACCTATGTAGGGCAAATGAACGTTGGTTTACCGATGGTTCCAAAACTTTGGAAGGTGTCGGAGCCGGAATATACGGGATAAACCCAGTAGTGAAACGCTCATTCAGTATGGGTAAATTAGCTACGATATTCCAGGCAGAGGTATATGCCATTGAAATGTGTGCAAGGGAGCTGGAAAATCGACGCCACACACGAAAAACAATAAAAAAAATTTCAGACAGTCAAGCGACACTGAAAGCGCTTGAATCCAATTGCTTTAAATCCAGAGTAGTATGGAACTGCAGAGAAACCTTAAACCGACTGGCACAACGCAACAACATTAACCTAGTATGGATACCAGGTCATACGGGCCTAAAAGGAAACGAAATAGCGGACGCCCTAGCAAAAGGGGGGCCGAAACAACGTTCACTGGGCCAGAACCGGTGATCGGTATAGCACATAGAACTGCCAAGAATGTCATAACATCCTGGGCTGACAAAAAAAGACTCGAGTACTGGCGTAGTCTACCGGGCCTAGCCCATTCCAAAGCATTTATTGCTTGCACAAGGAATAAACAGGACTCTGACAAGCTGCTAGAACTCAGTAGAGCACATCTCAGAGTTATAGTAGGTTTGCTCACTGGCCACTGCAAACCCAAACACCACATGCATAAAATCGGACTTGCACAAGATGCAGAGTACCGCCTGTGCATGGAGGAGGATGAAACGGCTAAGCACATTTCATGTACATGCCCCGCAACGGCCAGAACCAGATTTTCAACATTTGGCAATACAACAGTAAGGCCAGAGAACCTGGTAAATTGTTCTCCCAACGTACTCCTCTATTTCGTTAAGAGATTGGATATACTGGGAGAAATATAACCATAGGGTGAGCCACAATAGGCCATTGGCCGCAGTGGAGGGCCTGATATGGGCCCACTAACGTTCAAACCTAACCTGGAGAAAGTGCAAAGACTAGCATTTCTTTTTATAACAGGAGCAATGAGGTCGACTCCAACAATAGCAATAGAGGTAATTCTGGACCTCACTTCTCTCTATATCATGGTGAGGAGAACTGCTTGGGGAGCAAACCTCTGAAAGTGCACACCTTGCCGATCTCCCAACTGACAAAATTACAAGGAAATTTAGTTTCGAGAAATTCTTTCGAACGGAATTGAATAACCAAGAGTGGATGGAGCATAGAATCCATTCGAGCACTGGGAAAGAATACCATAACATGGTACACGGACGGGTCCAAAACTCCCGACGGAACTGGAGCAGCAGTCTTTGGGCCTCGCACCAAATACTCCGAACCCATGGGCCAGTTACCCAGTATTTTTCAATCGGAAATTCACGCCATAGAAAGGTGCATTCAATTCAACCTCGACAGGAAATACCGGAACAAGGAAATCGCAATCCTCTACCATAGTCAAGCAGCCATCAAAGCGTTGAACTTTATGATCTAGGCAAGTACAATAAGGTGATCCTCCTCTGGGTGCCGGGCAAGTCGGAGTGGAGGGCAATGAACAAGCAGATATCCACGCCACTGATCGGGCCAGAACCATTTTGCGGACTTGGAAAATCTTACTTCCAAGACGAACTCAATAAAACTGAAGAAACAATGAGAGCAACTTACTGGCAAAGACTTCCAGGGCTAGGCAGGCCAAAGATCTCCTCGGTAAATTCAACCGAGCAAGATCGAAGACACTGATTAACCTCAGCAAAACAAGTCTAAAGACAATCACGGGATTTCTTACGAGGCACTGCAGACTCAAAGAAAACCTAAGGAAGCTAGGCTTAGAGGAGGACAGCACCTGCAGATTCTGTGGGGAACATGCAGAAACACCATATATTGATGCTGTATACCACAGAAGATTGAAAATACTGGGAAAATACCAGCTGACTGTGGAAGAAATACCACGAATAGACCCCTCCAAAATCCTTAAATTGCCCTAGGAATTGGGGCTTGAGGGACTGCTTTGAATGAGAACACCTTGAAATAGCAGAAGAAGATGGGGCACAATAGATCTAATTAGGTCGCAGCCATTACCAACTTAATCCCGCCATCATTCACTAGACTTCTAAATAGTCATTGTTTATTTATTTTTAGATTTTTAACTCACCTCTAGTGTTTGAATGTGTTTTTTTATTGAAGCTTCCTTGGTGTGATTTGGGATTTTATTGCAATTCTGTAATGTACTTGACTTGTAAGATTAGATTATTAGATTTAAAAGTTTCACTAATTCCACACACAAGCGTACTGGGAAACTAGGTAACCTTAGTGGACATTTGCTTGGATAGGAAACAAGGGATGAATGTCAATATATCATCAACAAGTGTCGGGTATTTCTATGTAACGCTAGCATGCACAGATAGTTTATCTTATGTAATAGTTATAGCGATTTCTTTCAATTCACTGTATTGATGGATATTCAATTACCTGTAACGTATATCCTTCTCAAAGCAAATAAAGTTACTTATTCACTTATTTTATTTTTTGGTTGATAGCTTAACTCTAGTGTTTCAATGTTCCTTCATTTTACCTCTTGTAACTTTATTACAATTCTGTAATGTTTTAACATATTTAAGTATTGATTTTTGAATGTTTTATGTTTTCATTCAATTGAAACTTTTTTGATGTACCATTTGGAATTTTATTACAATTCTGTAGTGTTCTTGACTAATAAATAAATAAATAAATGTGTTGTTCGTTGAGACATATGTTAGATGCATTCAAAAAGATTTTATAGAAATAAATTTACTTAACTGAATTCGAAAAAAAAAATACAAATTGCTCCAAAAATGATATCTATGAAAACAAAAACTACTCGAAAAATCTCTGGAAAGTGGTCAACTTCTCCAATCAATACATCAACACAAACAAAATTCGGAGGGTGAGGAGCTCACCAGAGCCAAAGATATCAGTGTTAAATTACTCCTAAAGAGAACAAACGAAACTATAACCCGAACGACTTTTTCTTAACTCTGAATCCCTTTTGAAGACTCCAAAGGATGGTTATAGAATGTTCCATTGGGAATTAACATGATATCTACTTGGACCAAAACTTCGGCAACTGAAATTGGCCCAGATACTAACAACGGGCCATTCAGATCGGAGTGGGTTCGATTCCCAGCATGGTCACTGGTCTCGTGCTAGGAATCGCACGTTTTAAAAATTGTTCAAAATTGTTTTTTCCGTTCGTAGAGGAATGACAGCTGGTTAACGGAAAAAACAATTTTAAACAAACAAAATTAAATTACCAACCAAAGCAGGAATAAGTGCCCAAGTAGCAAAATCTGTTTTATAAGAGTTTTATAAACTGCTATACAACAAATCTAATAAAACTACAAATATCCTATAACGCCCTTTACAGCTCTAATGCAGTACGTATACAACCAAAAAAGGCCCAAATTATAAAAAAATTTGGTTCTTTAACATATAGCTTATAACCAATTATATTCTCTCAATAAAATGTACCTATGTGATAGTTGAAAAATTATTTTATAAGTATGTCCATTCGATTATTTATACAGCCTATCCAAATTTGCGGTTCACAACCATTATACTTATATTTCTTAGGGATCCTATAAAGCGGTTTAAAACTATTTTTCCTACATTCATGCAAAAATAATGGTTACCTTTGATTATATATGTCTTATATATTCCAAAGTTTTTGGTAAAAGGGATAGTATACTACATTGGTTGTATTTGAAGTTCTGCAACATGTGGCAACCCCGTGAACCATCTGTCTGTGAGTAACGTGTAGGGAAACATCAAGCGGCCTTATGAATCAAAGTCATATATGGTTGCTTGAAGCTGCGCTTCACAATTAATTCGTTACTTCGTGCTGCATATTTTGGCGGTAAAAAACCTAACCTGTAAATTGTAATCACCAAAATTGTTCTAATAGGTAATTATAAGGTGAAATTAAGTTATTGTGGAACCACTATTATTTGTGCAAAATGTTCAAAATAGTGGAGACGGTACAGAAGGGCCGAAAGGAATTGACGATTGTGCCGGAAAGCTGGGAACATGGTCAGGGAATATTTTATTGGAACAAAAAATTTCCTTCCAAATTACAACGAGACGCAACATCCACTCCCGACCCAAGTTGATATACATTTCGTTGCAAATTGAAACTACAATCACCTAAAATCGGCAGATACTTTTTTTTCACATTTTTGAAATGGCAACTCCTTTTTATTTTCTTCCAAGGTGATAAATCCATATTATTCAACTGATTCAAGGACTTCGAGAATAATTATAGCGCAATATAATTCTTAGTTGAAAATTTTATAATGCGGAAATTTGTAACAATTCAGAATGCAATCTTGAGCACTAAACGGTTACTATAAAAATGTTTTATATAGTATTTATTGCGCACACACTATAACGTTTTCATTCCAAATACCACTATTTTGCCAACTGAACTGTTTGTAACCGAGAAAGCGACGCCTTTATAGGTAGACTATAAAACAATTTTATACTTATTTTATAAAGCCATTTTCTCTATCCTAAAAACTGTTTATACAGCTTTTATACAACTTGTATATAACTCTTACAAGACTGTTCTTTGCCGCAGAATTCAAAGTTGTTATACAGAAACTATATAATCATTATAAAGCACTTAAATCACTAGTTCAAAACGGTTTTAAATCAGTCTTATAATGCGTTTTAAAACTATTTTAAGCCAAAAGCAAGCTTCAGTTTTATAATGCGAGTTGTATGAAAATTTATACGATAATGTTATAGAAACATTTTTCTACAAACACAAAAATGTCGCAGTCAAACTCACTAAGTAATAAAATACTCCTTAATTCTTAATTCGGCATTATATGATACTTATAAAATATATCAGTTCCATAAAGCAATGATTTTGCTACTTGGGTGATCAACATGTCGAACTATGGTCTCGCAATTTTTTCATGTCACTCTTTCTCGTGAAATTACTGATTGCCCAAATTATTTCGTTCAATAATGAAATTTATCCGATGTGTTTTTACTGTTGAATATCTTGATATTTTGGAATGGTTTTACCGTATGCAAGTATTTTTCCTTAGTTAAACCGATTGTTTCCGTATCTCAAATTTATCTTTCTACTTATCAATAGTGTCTTGGTACAGCATATTTTTCTTATCTCCCGAAACGGGTTTCAAGAAGAGTTATATAATTGGGATCATTCGTGTTCCTTTGTAACCCTGTTTCGAGCAAGTCGGCCTTATCGTTATCCTAAAAGTTGGTGATAAATAATCCTCTTGAACATTTTCGAAGACTGTGTGGTGCCGAAACATGATTATTCAATAAAAGATACCGTTATTCATCTCAACAAACATAAACACAGATTTTGGAACTTATAACTGATGTTTGAGTTTAGAAACTCGATACTTTAATGAGCATTAACGATCATTAGATGCTGACACTAATTCCAACTAGTGGCACCAAGGAATTCCATTTCAATATAATACCTAATGATCATTGAAATTTTCATTATTTATCGATTTTATATTTTGAAAACTATACGCAATTGTGTCTGGATTCAAATATATTCACAAACGATATTTTATTCATAAACTTCCATATCTCAGAAAAAGGTTACACTCTCAGAAAAGAGAACTGAAGATGTCAACGGGAAATGTCTTTTGTTATGATTATTGGATGATTACAGATGAAGTGGTTTCGAAAAATGACACATGATGTGTGATACGCTCCAAATAAATGAACACTAGAAATAATCCGACTGAACAAATCCACGTTACCAATAAAAACTCTTATGCTGTGGCCCTATTTTCTTCAACATGACGAGTGCATTTGACACCAACCATATTACTTACTCAGAATAATCGAACGGTAGTTATCATTAACAATAAATAATCAGATGAGCAAACTATTATTCTTGAAAATTATAAATGATTCACCTGTATTCTGCAAGTAAAAAAGGTCAGAACAGCTACTTTTGGGAAACATTCTGTAGTACCCAATTAAAAAACGACACAAAAACAATCAAACAAAAAACAAGCAACTATTCAAACAATGATAATAAAAGGTAAGCTCGGGTGAGTGTGAATTTGGGGCAAGTGTGAGTTTGCTCGCTATCTTCGCTAAACCGGGCGACAGCCCAATGCTGTCTATTGACGAATAGCCTACAATTATAATGAATCCATAACCATCATATAAAATACAAAAGAGATCTCGTGAAATCCAAATATTTTCCCCAATTTTCTAACCTACAATTTATCATCCCGAACGAGTATAACAAGTTTATTTCAAGCTTTGAGTGTATTGTTAAAATCTAAGGTAAGAATCCATTTTATACACTTTTGTTCTGCCTAAACAATGAATCTGACTATAGATTGCCGTTTTTTCATGAAGTTGTTTTTTTTTACATTTTTCCATTGCATGTCACACTTACCCCGAAATTAAATGTTATTGGGGATAGAGTGACCTATCTGTCGGGGTAAGTGTGAACCTGGTTCATTTTGCCAATCTAAACAGTAATATTTTCTCAGATATAGTACGATATTATATACGGAAATCTCAGAGAGCCAAACAATATACCTGGCCAGATGTGGAAGACATTGATACACTTTCTGAGGATGAAATAACAACTGTGCTTCCATCACCACTCGTCAGAAGATGGGGATCAATGAAATTCTCATTCGATTTTTCAGATTTCTACCTGTAAATATTTCTTTTCTACAAATGTTCACTTTCACGATTGATTTTTTCCAATGGGGCATTTCAAATTCAATATTAAAAAGTTCCTAACTATGTTTTGAATAAAGATATCTCGAAACAAATAAATTGTGGTGAAAGTTCCCTTACTGTTTACTCACACCTGCCCCAAAGAGAGATTTACGTGCATTAATATCTTTAAATTTGGCCAGAATCACACTTGCCCCAAAGTTCCGGGGAAGTGTGACCTATGGAGATGTATAAAATACGTTTTTCAACAGTTTTCTGTGGCGTATTACAAAGACTGATCTTCGAAGTAAATACCTGCAAAATTTTACTGTTAAAATTAGTTCAGGTTCATCAGATGGACTAAATGCAATGCGAACTAATGAAAATCACGGTCACACTTACCCGAGCTTACTATAATGATATTCATTTACTACAAATACTACAAATAAATATATAAATGACATATTGCTATAAAAATACATAACTATAATTCGCTAATTTATTTACACTCTAAACAATAACTTAAATTTTTTTAACATTTATATTAATTGGTTGAAGAAAAGGTTTGTATTTCGTGCAGAAAATTATTTATAGAATCATAGTAAAGCGCTTTCGACTATAAAGTCATCATCAGTGCGTACCTGTAAGTGACATTGAATTGAAATTAAGAAATTTTGAAAATGAGAATTTGGAAAAATTGAAAAATTACTTACTCGTCAGGTGTACAAGAGCCTGACCATAAAAATATCATGTGTCCAGAGGACCATGTAAAAATTTAAAAACAGTACATCATATAAATAACATTTTAAAAAATCTTTATTCCAGGATTAAACTGGATAAAAGTTTCAACAGGCAGAGTAACACATGTCTGCTGAAGCTTAGTCTACTGTTTAACTGCCATCTGATGTTGAGCGTATTATATACTGCCAGTAGATTCCTTTCACCATTCTCGAACAGTCAAGAGTATACGGTGACTTATTCAGATGACTCGTGCATTCTAGATGCGGATAGAACGATGAGTCATGGGTGTACCGTTAGCGAGCAGAGATGAGATCGCCCGGGCAGACTGAGCGTGAATATCTAACAGACGCGGTCAGGTCCGGCATCAGGATCGTTACAATATACTTACCATTCAATTACTACGTGTTGTTACTATGACACGATTACGAAACAATTTATCATACTATTATTTTACTATAATAATAATGATTTATTCTCTTTTAGCTCAAATTACATAGAAATTAATTCATTTAATTTTTCAACAATATATGGTGTATATACTGGACAAATACTTACGAAGCAGGTATCTGCTTGTGTGTAAGGAAGACAGTGTTTTCAAAATATGGCACTAAAATTAATATAATTTCGGATGACAAAATTCCATAAATATTTTCCATATTGACAATTTCGTGTTTTTTGTTTTGTCTGATTTGCTCAGACGAAATTTTTACAAATTCGTATTTTAGGTTTTGGTATCCATAAAACTGAAAAACATAGCTGACAAGACAGAAATAAGGTGTCTTATGTGTCAATTATTATAAAATCTTGTTCATTAAAAACTTTTTTTTCATAAATAAGATGGACAGAAACACTCGTGGACATTGGGAAAATTACTTGTTTAGTGCTCTTGGATTATAGTGAGGAATTTGGTACACTCGACCATGAAATACTTTGTAAGAAACTTTGTTCTTTCGAGTTTTTCCACAGCATCATCTCTCTTATACATGATTACTTCGAGAATCTTAGTTATTTTAGATGGGAAGATGTGGCAGGTATCAGGTATAACGTTCGAAGTACCACAAGGAATAATATCAGGCCCGTTACTATTCTCCTTGTGTATATTTGACTTCCATAATTTCAAAATCCATCACTATGCAGATGAAACGCAGCTATTTATCTCATTCTCGACTTCTGATCTTCCTCAGTCACGAGACTGCATCAAAATGATGACTTGAACTTCTTGTTTGATATATCTGTTTGAAACGAAACGCAATCAAAGTTTATGTCAGAGACTCAGCAAGCAATCTGTTAGGTATCAATATACAGTGTATTCCGCTTTTCATGAATACACCCTAATATCTCAGTTATTAATAATGCGATTTTCTTGAAATTTTCGTGGTGATTATATGTTAGGTAAATGAAGTATTTTGGAGTAGTGAACATTTTCATCGACCATAGGCGTGCGGTGTGGGGGGGTAAAAAAAAGCTGTTTTTTGGGAAAAGGATATTAGGGCTCATTTTAGATAACTTTTTTTAACAAAATTAGAATCAGCATCCCCAAAAACCCCCAATCCATATTTTCGAAATCTCAAGAGCTGATTTGAGAAGTAAAAAAAATAAATTCACTTTTTTCGTCTCGGAATCAGCATCCCCAAAAACCCTTTAATGCATATTTTCAACATCTCAAGAGCTGATTTGAATAAAAAATTATTCAACTCTTTTTTCAATAAGTCCTTGTAAGCAAAATTCAAACCGTCTTTCAAAATAACCATTTAACACGGTATGTGGAAATTTTGGTTTAAATGCCTTAATCCTGTTGCGTTTCAAACATCTCTATACTTTGTTTTTCGTTGAATTCATTGTCCTCACAACTGCCTTTACAGTACCAATTGGGTTGTTTCGAAATTCGAAATGTTCGTCGTCTGGATAGTGTCTTTGATTTAAATTGTACCTCCCTGGTCTTGTCTTGAAAACCGCTCTAGTCTTTGCGAACAATCTGTTGATTTTGGTGTGAGAAATTGGTTCTCGATCATGATGCCTTCCATTGAATATTCCAGCAACCTGACGCGTAGATCTTTCATTATCACCAAATAATCGGATCTATCTAAAATGAGCCCTAATATCCTTTTCTCAAAAAACAGCTTTTTTTTACCCCCCACACCGCACGCCTATGGTCGATGAAAATGTTCACTATGCCAAAATACTTCATTTACCTAACATATAATCACCACCAAAATTTCAAGAAAATCGCATTATTAATAACTGAGATATTAGGGTGTATTCATGAAAAGCAGGACACACTGTAGATAAAAAAATTCTCTCGGTCGGGAAAGATTGCAAAAACCTCAGACTTGGTTAGATTCAGATCTAGGATTCACAAAACATACAAGCTTCATATGTCAATCATCATCAAAACCTACAATTTCGAACAAGATATACTTACCCAATTTTCAATTGTATTTCTTTATGTCTGGACATTGGACTTGGGAATTTTTTATAAAAATTCTATTCTACCAAATGTCTTAGTAGTGGACAAGCTCCAGCCACCTGCACCAATTGTAACCAAATGAGGATACACCCAAAAGCACAAGAATGTCGACAACTCACGTCAAAAAGATTATTAAAAAAATCTTGATGAAACATAAAGGCTGGACCCGTGGTGGTGCTGTGAGTTTGTCATGTTTTTCTGCAGAATGAAATACATGCGAAACCAAGAACGAGCAAAATTCAAGAAAAGGAAAACAACCGAAACAACGTCAATATAACTCGACGTGCGTTTCGCCAGGGGCTCTAAAAAGTACTAATACTCTTCAGGTAAAAACTGATGAAATCAGCATTTCACCACTTTCACGCCCTGTATCTAGAAAACTGTTCATAGGATCGGATGTAGAAAACATACCTCTTAAAACGTTATCTAAAAAAATGTATACTGAGAAAATGGTTATGTTTGACCAGGAAAATTTCAATACAGACAGTTCATGGTTTTTCTACTAATCTCAAAATAGAATAAATTTGGATCTATTTACCACCTTGTATATCTTGAACCTCACATCCATATGTTAGTGGTATCAACTCTCTTCAAAACTTAAAAAAAAATATTGATATTGTGGGTGGAACACCCTGAATAAAAAATTTGCATTACTTACTTAATATTTTCTCCACAAAATACTTTGTTGAAGGGTATTTTCCGAAAATATGCTTTCCAAGATGATAGTGTAAAAATTGAGATTTTACAAAAAACTACTGTCATTCATTTGTGAGTCACCCCGTGAATATGAATATTTATAGTCATACGTATTCACCCTTGTATTACTGAAAGTAGTAAATGTATGTGCAACATAAACTCAACACTCTGTATTTAGAAAACTAGTCATAGGAATGCGTTGGATCCTTTGACACTTTTCGTTATTAGGTCAAGTACAACAACATGCCAAAGTTTCAGATAATCTTTTTCGTTTCAAATTTTGTAAACTTCAATTTTGCATATAAAGTTTTGTTAGGATTAACATTAACAAGATAGAAAAACGAAAAATTTTTAAAATGACACACTTTTCGCTACGCCCTGTAGTTAGCTCCTCTGGCAGAACTTAAGATTTCTGGTATATCTATTTCCAAACACTTCCGAACACAGCTCTCACGTAAAAAAAGTGCGCAGAGAAGTCTGTATACAATCCCATTATTAGGCAATATTTTTTTTCGAAAAATTAGAAGCAATTTTTATAAACATCAATAAATCAAGTTGTATTTGTTAAAACTATTCCACTAATGAAATAATCACCAAAACGACAATTTTCAGGCAAACAGACCATTAATTTTGTACCAATATTCTTTGTTTCACTTCCTTCACACCATGCCGCATCCTACTCACTCCTCAATCAACAAAATTCCATTGTCATAGTTGACATCGCACAATTCTGCAGTAGCTATCATAAATCATATTGTTTTAGGTTAGGTTGTTGTGCCTTCAAATTAGTTTTATTGATGTATCGATAAACATAATCCATAATTTGTCGAAAATTGTGAAGTTTATATAAATTAATAGTGATACTTAAATTGCTTATCAAAGATTTCGTGAAAGTTCGGTGTTGTGTCATATCCGAAACAGAAAGATATTATGAATGCTTGCTGAAGAGGTAAGTCTTGTTTTAGGAAACAACCAGAATGAATAAGCTAATAGAAAACGTCATATTATATATATCCTTCCTCATTGAGAAGTTTGTGAAGCAAAATATTGCCGGAGTTCATACATCAGAAAGAGGCATTAACGGCATATAAATGGCAGGGCCGTACGCAGGTACGCTACACAGTTGTGGTGTTACTGATTGTAGTTAGTGATTTTTGGCATATT
The DNA here is from genome assembly GCA_958502065.1 of Chrysolina americana. Taxonomy (NCBI): domain Eukaryota; kingdom Metazoa; phylum Arthropoda; class Insecta; order Coleoptera; family Chrysomelidae; genus Chrysolina; species Chrysolina americana. Next base: position 10,733,907 of record OY293416.1, read on the forward strand.
TTGAACTAACAGCAGTATTAAGATTGAAATTTTTTATGAAAAGTTATATGCACGTAAATCATGCAAAGAATAAACTAAAAGGGGGATCTTAAATTCGTGTCCCAACGAGAAGATGCATAAGTAGTTTTCGGGAAGGATGCACAGAAATAATATGTCGTTGTGCCTTGGGACATAATGCACTTACGTTAGGTTCATCTTTAGATTATTTTTATTATCTATATAAGGAATGTGAATTTAAAAAATCGCTCATCTAAAAGTAAGTATCGGTATTCAACAGATATCAAAATATTGATAGATAAGTTCCGAAGAATATTGTATTCGAAAGTTATGAAAAAAAAATTGCATTTGGTTGTTCCGGGAAAAGTTGCATTTGGATGTTACAAAAAAAAATGAACTCGTATGTTCCGAGATGATGTTTCATGCGGCTGCATAAAAAAGTTTAATTTTTTCATATATCAATAACTTTTATACCAAAACAGAAATAATTTTTTCATTGCAGACAAGCATTTTTCATCTGATAAAATGATGATGCATCACGGGCGTGATTTAATGATAATGTGCCCTTGATGCATGTATAAATAACTATTAATTAAGTACTTTCGAAATCTTATGAAGCCATAGATTAGAATAGAATAGAATACTCTTTGTCGTTATTCACCATAGATATACAATATTAAGAGTTCGAAAGTATATGGATGAATAACACAAACACACAAAATAAACAAACAGGATATAAAAAATTAAAATACTAATGAATATCACAGTTTAAGCGAAAGTTTCTCACCAAAATTAGACTAGAATAACCATAATTCTAAATATTGTCTTGGTATATAAGTGAACAGTAAATTAGAAAAAAAAGGTATTGGTGTTGAAGTCAAATGATAAAAAATCGTCAATACATAAGAAGTAAGATCGTCTAAGCTCTATACATCCTGTGCTTTATATTGAACTTTTAGAATAGCAACTATTAAATCGTTAATGGGAACTATATGCCCCATGCTATATTGTCTTCGCCAAAGAGGAAGTCCAATTTTCAGTGAACATTTGATAAATTTCCTACAAATAAAAACAAGTTATATACAGTGTCACCGTTAAAGTCCGCATCATATGGGGCTTTTTTTTATTATTCATTTATTGCAAATTTAGAGTTCGTAAACAGTTTTTGCTTTGAAAATAATGCAAAATGACGTTTACGATTGTTTTCCATCGATTGGCTACACCTGTCAAATTTGACATTTTTTCAAAAAAATTTCAAAATGTTAGGTTATTTCTCAATTTTTCGAAAAATATTATATGGAAAAGTTGTTCATTTTTCGGTTTCCTACCCACCTACCAAATGTGAACCAGTTGAAAAACTTTGATTTTTTTCGAGTTTTCTTAACCTTACACTTTTTCGGATAATTTAAATTTGGTAAAATCTGAAATAACCAGTTGAGATGTAATAATCCCATCTGCTGGAAGGATTTTTTCTGTTTAAAAATGTTTCTACTTGGATATTTTCAAAAAAATACAAATATGCTAAAAAAATTATGTTATAGTTGATGCAAAGTGGCTCTAGTTTCGAATTATCGAATATTTTTCTAAAGCAATTGACCTAAAGTATTTTCTACTTCACTGATGTATTGTGATAAAAATAATTGAAGCTAATTTTGCTATGGAATATTGAAACTAGAGCCACTTTGCATCAAATATGATGTTATTTTCTTAGCATATTTGTATTTTTTTTGAAAATATCCAGTTAGAAATATTTATAAACAGAAAAAATTCTTTCAGCAGATGGGTGTATTACATCTCAACTTTTCTATTCCAGATTTCATCAAATTTAAATTATCCGAAAAAATGTAAGGTTAAGAAAACGCGAAAAAAAATAAAAGTTGTTCAAACTGGTTCAAATTTGGTAGGTGGGTAGGAAACCGAAAAATAAACAACTTTTTCATATAATATTTTTCGAAATATTGAGAAATAACCTAACATTCTGGAACTTTTTTGAAAAATGTCAAATTTGACAGGTGTACCCATTAGATAGAAAACAATCGTAAACGTCATTTTGCATTATTTTCAAAGCACAAACTGTTCACGAACTTTAAATTTGCAATAACAGAACAATAAAAAAAAATCCCATATGATGCGGACTTTAACGGTGACACTGTATATTGAGTATAACATTCTTACATCAGAAATAGTAAAATCAAGTTATCGAAAACTTATCTTATAAATTCTGAAGAACATTTTGTCACACTTGAAAGTCGAAAGCGACTACTTATACTGAGTTACATAGAAAACTTGACAGAAATTGAAAAATAATTTTTGGGTAACTAGTAACCATATTTTCAGGAATTGCGAATGAATCGGACATATCACAGAAGTTTCTCGGAACTGGTGTAAAAATTGATATTCATACCATTTATAATTTGTCTCTCACATTTGGTTTGTATGCCACATCTGCTTTGCACCCTTGAAGGGTTGCTGTGATATTAAAAAAATAATTTGACAGAGGGTTCTGACAGCAAAATCCTCTAGTATCCAAAATGAGGAATTTTTATTCAAGGCATTTACGTATTTTAGGTTAGGTTTCTGGTAACATTCATAATTTGGGTCTATATGGTGTGCTTTAATTTGCCAAGCTCAACTCCCGTTTTTATGTATATTTTAAATTTTTTTTTTCTTCTTACAACATTTACTTCTCGACTACCCTTCTTCTCAGGTGAAACAAAATTTATATTGACGCTTCGGACCAGTCTCAAATAACTCAATGCAAATGACTGTTACAAATTTCGGAAAAGGGGATCTTTTGAAGTTACTCTGTATGAAAACTTTTATGTTAATCAGAATGAATCGAGGCAGATGATCTCTTCACAGATTTCAAATAAAAACATAATTTCTATAAAAATACAAATTTTTAAATAATAATAAAATTTTAAAACAATTATAAAGAGAGGGAATATCAATACCAACTCTTCTTTAGTCCTTGATCTAGTTTTATAGATCTTCTGTTTAATATCTTCCTACAAGAAGAAATCCAGGGGTTGAGTTCAGGCAAACGTGGAGGTCAATCAATAAAAGGGCTAAGTATTGCGACCAATCCAATCCAGCGAAAAATTTTGAATCAGCCATCTCCGTACATAAGCAGCATCATGGATACTTACATGCACCATCTAATTGAAAAATAATATGTGTGAAAATATTCATAGGGATTTCTTAGAAAATGTACCATAACTGTTTATTCGAAAAACTTAAAACGGTTTCACCATTTACCATTCCTCTGAAGAAAAATAGGCAAATCATTCTGGTATCTAAAATTCAACATCATACATTCAGTCTCTCAGAATATTGATTGATATTCATCATTATTTCGAATTTTTAAATGGAACAATCCCATTTGTTATAAATGTAGCTTCATCTGTGGATACAATGTTTTTGAAGAAGTCATTATTATTCAGAAAATAACCTTGAGACTATAAACAGAACTCCATTCTACTTTCAGTAATACCAGGCATAAGTGTATGAAGAAATTTGGGGTTTGTGACCTCAATATTATTGTTCGAATAATAAAAATTATATTTACAGATAGGGATAGGGTGCATCTTTATCAATTCCAATTTACACGGATTTTTTAAACAGAGTGACTGAAGATTTCCTCTTTTAAAATTTGTAACAGTTATATCGAATACCCCGTAAATGATATCACATTGGAATGTTGCAATGAGTTATCTGAGACTGAATGTGTTAATCAAAATTTTGATAAAAAATTACTAATTTCTCTCAATTTCTCAATTTTTGCTATGCATTCTGTGAATGCTGTTCTACCTGTGGAGATAAAACATTTTGAGAAGTACATTGAATTATTTTGACGGGGTTACAATAATTGTCGTTTTTGAAATGAAGCGTTTTGTGATTGCTCTATAGATATGGGGGTTCAAGTGTCACATCGTTGAAAAGATAATTCAATTCTCTTTTCAAAAATCGAAATTATTCAGAATTTCATGACACTTGAACCCCCATGATGTTTTTAAATTTTAAGTTGATGTGACCGCCCGCGCTATCTTTGAAGCAATTACAATGTGTTTTATTTCAAAACATAGTATCATTTATACCCTCCGAACATTTTTTTTAGATTGTACGAAAAACTGTTTAAAAGTTAACAAGTGAAGGAATATTAAAAGCCGCACTGTATAAACATATGTCCCAATGGCTTGGTTTCGAGATACTAGGAGACTGAAATTTCAAGTTTTTTTTTGAGTTTACCTCGACATTTTCGACAAAGTCAATTCAAACTGGGTGAGTATAATAATTCATTCAACAGTGCGCACGAAATAAAGTCATTAATTTTCTCAAATAATCCACAGTCATGCCATTTTAACCCTTCAAAATTTTGATTTTTGCCGGCACTGATATATTCTGAAAAAGAACTATTCAGTGTTCCATTTTTCATATTTCTTTTCTCTTGAAGTTTTTCATTTACTTGTACGGTTGAGAAGTTATATGGAAGAATAAATGCATACCTATACGTTTTTCCAGTAAGTACCTACCGCATAAAACAATGAAATCATTTTGCACCTCATAAAACAACGTTTCAGCATGAAATTGAGTTTTCGATTAAATTATTCACGGTTATTTTCGTTAGTGGTGTTCGACATTCAGTTTTATAGAAAAATAAACTCTTTCCTTGAAAACAATAATTGTATAGTCCACCATTTTGTAAAGGTTGTTTCTTCTGGCCTAACGCAGAAATTTCGCAATGGATAACATTCCATGAAAATATCAATCAACACTTGACAGTTATCGAACATGTTGAGAAGACGTCCCATTTCCAGTTTTTCATTGGTGCATGTATAGCAGATTCATTCAATATCAGATTTGATAAAATGACTGGATACACATATTCAAAAATGGCCATACTGTTTTATCGTCGTGGGATCTAATACGGGTAAATTCATCATGATGATAAATATAGGGGAAATAAAAGCTTTCAATTTACACAAAAAATATATACATGTAAAGTCACGATTAAAAGTATATATTCTTTGTATAAATTGGAAGCTTTTATTTTCTATTTATTTATGGCCATACTTCATGTATGGAATGGCTCATGGTAACACTTGTGCCGCCAGACGAAAAATCTAGAAATATTTTCTCATCGTCCTATTCCTAATAAACAAATGTACATTAATATTCACTTTCGTCTTCGTAAAACAGGTACTTTCAAGAGATTTGCTGTTTTTATAGGAATACCCAAGACAGGACATCAAATCAAATGACGAAAACTGTCCCTAAAGAAATCCAGGCACCAGTACAAGAAAAATTGCGGCACAGTTGAACCTAACCCATTTGTTAATAAGGACATTTTTGGAGATTAATGACTCTACCCCTATGAGATACATCGTGTCTAATCTCTGCTGCCAAGGATTTTTTACTCGGATTGAAAATTAATTTCTAACAAATGCATAGTTTTTAACACTAGTATTATTCGCCGATGAGGCATGTTTTTTCCGTGAAGCTATTATCAATTTTCACAACAATCATCTGTGGCCTGAAACTTTGTGATTGAAAACAACTGTTAAGAGAAGTTTTCTGTGGAATGGTCACCATTACCTATTCTTCATAGAATGTATCTCACCTCGACTTTGGAAAGAGATTCCTCTGAGGGAAAGATGCCGAATATTTGGTTTATGACCGACCTATGGAATTGCTCACAGGAGTCATGCACAATCATTAGAAAACCTCCTGGAATTTTTGGGCGTGACAGCCAGTCTATGTTGAAGTGCACAAACGCATACATTGAAGTAAGCGTTGGCCATTTCCAGCAATTGCTCTGACTTACCAATTTCATTAACTTTTCTATATTTTTTTTTTGTTCAGAACTTTCAGTTATTGTTTAACACTATTTTCATAATGAAGTTGTTCATTGATGGAAATCACACAAGTTGTTTTATCCAGAAAAATCAGCTGTATGCAATAGGTACTCATTCAAGGTTCTGACGAAATGTATATTCGAGTCTTTACATTTCTCCACATGAGCAAAATAGTTGTTTCACTATACTACTGGAAAAATGTTTGCATTAATTTTTTCATATAGAAAAATGACTACTTACTCTCTTATCAAAGTACCTATATAAGCATGACTCTGGGAGAGGAGGACCCTGTGGATTATTTGAGAAGTGAATGATTTAATTTGCCCACTGTTGCTCAATTTGAACTTTTTTGTCGAAAATTTCAATTTATTCACATTGCAAAATTTACAGAATTAACATAGTATTTTATTTTATCTTTACCCATGCGTCATCAATTTATGATCGAAGAAATCACACACCCTCTATCGAACATCTCTTTCTATCAACCGCTATGAGCGAATCAACATTCGTTAACATTTGTCTTCTAAGCTAAGAATTATGGTTTTGTGATGATCGATTGGAACTCAAAACAGTGAAAAGCGATAGCCATAAAACCGACAGTGTTTTACATTTCAACTTAACTTGCCAAACATTGTATTGACTAGCATAGATGAATTGCGTCATTGGGGTATTGTTTGTCGCCAGTTTTACTTTGTTTTGCAGTCGAATATATTATAAAAACTGTTTTTTTCAAAGCTAAACGTCTCTTGGAATCATTACTTCCAAAGTAAGTACAATACAATGTGTTTTATTCACAAATACTCTTCAAAAATGAACGAGAAAAGCTCCTTTGTGATATTGTTATTAAACCCAGTATTATAAACATTGGTGACAGTTCTGTATCTGAAAACGATTAAATATATTAATTTTTTTTTCCTTTCATAACTGGACTGCATGCTCGCAATACATGAATAAATGTATGAATAATTTTTTTTTAATAATGTGTTGAGTATTTTATTACCAAATATATTTCAACTGGTGTATTTTTACTTCTTAGATATTCATTTATTTATCATTATACAGTGTGTCCTTGCATCTATGTACAAATAGGTAATTGAAAAAGTTTGAATACCTAAGTCTAGAAGATTTCTTTTCTGAGTTTTAGTCATGTTTGATTGAAACTCATTTTTTGATATCAAAGTATGCAAATGTGTTGGAAATATTGCACTCCAATCTAGTTTTCTGAACAACTTTTTTCGTAAACTGTTACATCTACAGAAATTGCATTAATGTGGATAAAATTAGGATTTGATGGATTTGTGTCGAACGGCTGCGGAGGTATGGACAAAACAACTTCCTTATATGAGTGTAAATGAAATTAGAATACAGTAGGGAGGTTTCTAGTAAACTCACTGGGCAAATGAGGAAATTCCATGAACATATCTCTGCCAACATGTTTCATTATCGTGTCAAACCTGATGTCACTGGATTCGTAATAATTGGAGTACTCCGTGTGCTAGAAATCGCACGTTAAAAGGGAAGACCTCGTTAATCCTTGGCTCGCACAAATTTCGACTACTGAGGGCTGCCGTTCGTAAGGGGAGGACAGCTCGTAAACGAAAAAAACAATTTTGAACAGATTTATTCCTTTTCGCCTTTGTTTCTCCAGCAATATTTTTGAAATTTGGAACATTGAATATGCTCACTGGACGGAACTTTTTGACATATTTGGAAAATAAAGGTAAAAAGGAAAGGAAAAAAGGGGGTGTACCCATGAGTTTGTGTCACACGGTATTCTGTTGAAACTAAAAAAAACTCTCATAGTCTGGTGGTTCGCCATTTCCATGAATTTTAAAATGTTAATTTAGTTAATTAAGTAATTCATTTTCCTATCTTAGTACCTACACGTTGTCATTTAGACGTTATTTTGACTAAAACGTCTCGACTTATTTCATATACATAACATTGATGACGCACTGGTAAAGCAAAAATAATCGAACTGTATATGTTCCACTTCCAAATAATATACAACCCACCTAAGCATTTGAAATGCTTGTGTTGCTTTGCAATGAGTGGTTTACATAAATCATCAAGTTTAGCGGTAGGTGACAGATTTCGAGGTAAACTTCAAAAAACCTTTACAAAAATGTATTTTGCAAGTATTTCAGAACTAAGTTGTTAAAAACATATGTTTCAATGACCTTTTCGAAGATTGACCACTGGAAGAGTGTTATAAAGATGTAATACTGGCTTTGTGATAACGAAAACGTGACTTCTTCGCGAATTTTTAATATTTTGGGAGGAACATGACTATCAAAGACACTTATGTGAAAATCCGCTACCATCTTCTCATAAGATGTTACCCTGTAATAAGAAAAATAATATAAATACATTTTTTTAATGGTTGCATTCAAATATATATTTTTTGAACGTTCTGTTATCAACTTCCAAGAACTGTATTTAATGACTATGACTATGAATACTACATGAGGTTGAAAGCAGATATCAGGAGCGATAATTTACAAATTACAGTCTCCGTTATCGAAGACCTGTAATCTACATCGAAGATGGCTATACTTTTTGCATCACTTGCATTAAACCAAGGTGAAACTACCTACTGAAAATCACCCCATAATCCCAAATATTAGGTAGAAAACCAGGTGTTCTCTACAGATTACAATAATTTTCAATACTCCCTTTCATTATTTAGATGTGTGAATAGATTCTGGAATTTTTTATCATATAATTTCTGTCAGAAAGGTGTATGAAAATTCGCACGTTTACACATGGGAGCCAAATGTCCCTTTATACCACACTTATGGCAAACACAATAACGATATGAGCACTCGTTACATCGATGATTAGAACGCCCACAAACGTTGCACTTACTTTGCATTTGACCATGTGTTTTATTTCCTTGAATGCTCTCACATGTCTGGCTGCTGCACTGACTGAAGCGTCGATTATCCAATGTATTTTTCTGTTGATGACTGCCATGAGGCCTAGAGTATCTGGAAGAACTGGCAGTTATTGCGGTGCTTGGTTGAAATGCATATCTCCTTCGCTTTCAATTTGAATTGAGGTCTGTGTCATTCCTGGCATTACTTCTCTAACGATCTTTTCAGCTAACACTGACTCCTTGGCTGAAGCAATTTTGACAACCCTAGCCATGTCTACTTTCGCATCTGTGGCGTCTTCTTCGAACAAACGATCCATTGTTTTGGGATTCCCTATACCAATCACGAAAATATATCTCATAACTACTCCTAGAGTTTCGGAACTGAAACCACAAGTTGACGCAAGTTTTTTAACTCTAGCCTCCCACTCACAAACTTTCTCAGTTTGAGATTTTCTAGCAACGTACAGTTTCATTCTTTCTGAGAAGTATGACTTGACTGGAGAGTAAAGGGAAGTAAGAAGTGGTACTAGCTCATCATAAGTCTTGTCTTCTATTTTGGAAGTTTCGTAACAGAACATAACACTCCTCGTTGAGAGTATTGAGTGGAATTGCTTTTTTTCTTGCGGAGTCCCTAATACCATTTGTCACGAAAAATTGATTGAGCCTTTCTCCAAATACGTTGAAATCTGTTGAGTGTTCCTAGTGTACCAGCAGTTGACATTTTCAGTAAAAATTATCCACTGGACTTTCCAAAATTACACTTTAAATGGGTTCTTGAGTTAACTGCTCGTCGCCAATGTTAGATATCGGTTATTTAACTTGAAATATAATCCACTAATGGTTCAGCTGTATTATAATTTATTGAAGTGAAATTGTCCACATCAAGTATCTGTCACACAATCGGCTCCTGTCATAATGACAGAACAACACACTACTCAATTGAGACACATATATAACAGCAGGTAACTGTAGATCTCTAATCATTTGTAAGCTCATGCACTGGCTATTGTCTTGAAAGAGTGTACATGTGCCCAAACGAAAAAGAGGCAATGTATCTTGATCTTTCTAAGGCTTTTGACTGCGTGAGTCATGAAATACTATTAAAAAAGCTTTTACATTATGGTTTTCGATAGCTCTGGCAGAGAAAAAAATTTGTACGTGGTGTCCCCCAGGGCTCTGTGTTGTGTCCCATTTTATTTCTGCTCTACATCAACGATATATGGCCAACCTAGATATGTGTGGACACATTGCATTGTTTGCTGACGACACTACAATTCACTGGCACAATGAATATCGTGATGCTTTGGTTCAAATTCCTAGAAAAAATAAAAAAGTGGTATTAAGTCACCCTCAAGATGGATCAAGAACAAGTAATTATTATGCAATTTGAATAATTCTCAGAAGTTGCATCAGGCGACGTTTTCGAGTATTATAAGTCGCATAATAATCTCGTTACATTAGAAGCTATACCTTGTGAAATAGTCGCTTTATTTTGTCTCGTTTGTCTACTTCGTGGAAATGTATGTAGAAGCACTTTCCGAACTTTGTTCAATTTATTTACTACATTCACTCTTCCCGGAGGGTATGATACTGAGGAGTGCTTTTTTTCCCTCACAGATGGCGCTGCGACTGACTTATCGGGAGTCGCAGCTTCATTCGCAGGGAAATACGATAGGGCTCTTGAACGTTATCGTTCGTTTCATACAAAAAGACGATTCTATTGTTTTCTGACCTATCGATGAGAGGAAAATACCTGGAAATATGTATTTATGAAGATGGTAATTTTCAACCAAATGAAGGATAATATTCAATGGATTTTACAATTAGCACTTGCAATAGTGACCTTGAGGAACATTGCAGAAATTGATGACAGATGTAATTTGATGTCCGTTGGTAAGTTGTTTTCTGTCAGGTATTTGCCTAATTCTTCCACTTTGTATAAATTTGTGAAGAGGAGTGTATTTTTGACCGTAGTCGAAATTAATTGTTTTCATTTATTCTATTATTTTTCGTAGAAACACTTTTCGAACATTGTTTGATTTATTCAGTCGATTATTATCATAATTACAAAATTAAAAAATATGATTGCCTGAATCCAGTGGCGGCGATTCGATGGACGTCAGGAAATACAGCCCCCACTTATTGAACAAAATGAAGGTGTTTTGCTATGCTCTTAAGCTTCAATAAGAGAAATTAAATATAACCTAACTTTTATGACCAACGCGCCGACCCTGCCTAAATCCCATCTCGCATCATTCCTTGGATGACATTAATTTATGGGTGAACAGACCCCAGATGTCTTGGAAACAATCATGCCGACCGCTAAATCGCAGGTTCATCCTAATGTGTGAAAAGAAGGATGCTAAATAATTAAGAGTCTAACAGTATTTCAATGGGAAAGTGGCCGCAGGCTCGCAATTTGCTAATAGTCGGCTTTCAGGTATAGACAGGTAGGCCATAAATAGTCGTCGAGACCATTTGGACCTTCGGGAGTTGGCGTATAGGTGCGGTCGTCAGGGTTAATAGCAACCCACATGAATACCTCCCGTGGAGCTCTCATACACTCCGTTCAAAGTTTACTGAATTGTTATAAAGCCATGCGGGATATTAAAAAAAAATCTAATTGTTCCTGATTGAAACATGTTTAGCTCCGGCCATTGACCAGTGTGTTCAATGTTCATCAGAGGCCGATACGTGAATTTATGAAGTTTTCAAAGTCAATGGGGATTCCAGTTTCACGCAGGATAGTTATTGCAAAGGATGAAAGGGATTGTTTGGATCATCTCATCATTATTGCATTGATTCATGTAGAAGGGTATCTTAAATAGTTCCAAATATTACATTTTTCTACGGAATTCTCTTTGCCACTTTGATATAGGCAACTCTCTACTTATGAATTATCAAAATTTTTCACGTATCCAGTGTTTATCAACAAATTTAACCTAATCAACTTGTACCTCGAAAGGAATAGATTCGATATTTTATGTTTTTCATTACACTGATTGGGCGAATGTGTTATACTCAATGTTTCACAGCATAGACATGCCTCATATTCTTGTAAAAGAGAAATGAAACATAGGGATATTTTAATTTGTGTTGATGAGGATATAAAATGTAGGGCATTAGACTCACAAGAATTCTCTACTGGAGTTCAGATCACTTTGTGCACTCGAAATGGAGACTCTTTGGAAAAATCGTACTACACTGCTCCACAATAAGACACCAAATAATCATTGCTGCTGAACTCAACATCAATTTCTGCGGCATATCTTTTGCTCTGGCCAAACCAGTTAACTAATTGATTTGGTATTGTCATTACCATATCTGACTACACCAAAATAAATACCCAACTAGTTATTTGTTTTAAAAAATATTCTCACTGATATAAATGATAATTATATAAGTTCAATGGTTCTTGAACCATCCTTATCACATCAAGCACAGGCGATAACCTTGAAATCAAATGAAAAGGAAAGGAATGAGGAAATAGTTTGGAGATGAAAAATATCAGGTAGTGGCATTGCTGATCTGAGATCATCTTTTGTCGATATTGATTGGGAACCCATTGGAACACTTTTTCTCCAATAACTGAGAAACATTTTCAACTTCATCATTTTTCTTTTTGGTTTTCCGTTTTTCGTCGTTTTTCGGTCGTTTTTCGTCGTTTTTCGTCGTTTTTCGTCGTTTTTCGTCGTTTTTCGTCGTTATTCGTCGTTTTTCGTCGTTTTGCGTCGTTTTTCGTCGTTTTTCGTCGTTTTTCGTCGTTTTTCGTCGTTTTTCGTCGTTTTTCGTCGTTTTTCGTCGTTTTTCGTCGTTTTTCGTCGTTTTTCGTCGTTTTTCGTCGTTTTTCGTCGTTTTTCGTCGTTTTTCGTCGTTTTTCGTTTTTCGTTTTTCGTTCCATCCATCCATCCATCCATCCATCCAATTTTTGGGTATATCGAATTTCTTAATGAGCTGATCAAAAGTGTTTTCGAGATATGGAGCTTTGAAAATGGATTTTTCGTATTTCTTGTTGAAATGGAATTCAACTCGGCTCCTAGAACCCGAATGAAAAATGGTCTTTCTCAGTTATATTTTGCACCGTTTTCGAAAAAATTTCATACACCGCTCTACATTGTCTATGGAACGAGGTACAAATTCCATGATCATCCCTACATCTTTCCATGCTACAAGATAACAAGATGGCTCGAAATGGATGATACCATCTCACAGCCATACGAATCCGTGAAAATGTCTGCATCTTTGACACCTGATAGTACTTTCCAGATAGAATGGAAAGTTCAGGTGTTAGAAGTAAATTATGAATGGAACTTTTGATATTTACACCCGCATTCTTGAAAAAAATAAGTATCTCCTTTTATAAATGTTGCGTTGAGTTTCCACGTATATAAACGACTATCTATTCATATGATTTTTTGCAAAATAGATAAGTGGATCAATCAAAAACGATAAAAGGAGTAACATTGAAAATTAAAATAATAATAATGATATTGAACCCAAAAACAATAACAAACTATCTTAGCATCGCAAAAATTCATTTGAAATATTATGAGTTAGATCGAGGGCAAAATGAATTATTTGGTAACATGAATCTATCACTATCATCATAAAATATGAATATTAATAAATATTGAATATAATGGGTTCTTGTTCATCATCACGGAGAAGATAGGTACAATCGACGCGGAGCAAAAATCATAATATCTATTATTGAACACTCAACCCGGTATTGATAACATGATAATCGACGTGCCAAGAGAATCAAAGTCGTTGCTTTTGGGGTCTGACATCAGTTGCAGATTGGTATTCCACTTGTTGATTGTTTTGCTGATGAAAGAAATGAGGGTAGAGGATGTTCTATAGATATTCATTCAATCCATGCTCCATATCTCGAAAACTCTCAATATTTTAGCTTTGTGGCTGTGAACACTTTTGGTCAGCTCATCATAGGTTTGGAATATAAATACGTCAGAAGTTTATTTTGGAGTTTTTCCAGTTCGAACAAGTGTGTTTGATATTCTCCAAACCAAATAATAGAAGCAAATTCAAGTTCTGATCTGACTAAAGAGTAATAAAGTGACTTGTTTGTATTTATATTGGAGAAGATCGACGCCTGCCTGATAACAAATACTAAATTTTGATTGGCAGATTTCACATTTTTGTTGATATGACTAGTAAAGGTCTGTGTATTATAGGTTAGCCCAAGATCTTTTATTTACGTTTTCCTTTCCAAAATACCACCATCCGTTCAATACCCAAATATGAGTGATTCTTTTTTTTATTTTTAAAATTGTTATTTCCGTCAACCAGCTGCACACCCTTGAGAGTACAACACTCAAAAGTCTTCGAAAGACTTGTCCGAGCTAGGGAAGACGCAGCCCTTACCTTTTAACGTGTGATGCCATGCACGAGACCGATGACCATGCTGGGAATCGAACCCATGACCCTTAGATTAAGAGACAAGCGCTCTACCATCATGACCATCACGGCCCGTCTTTCGAACGAGTTATATAATATGAAACAAAACAAGCTCATACTCATAAATCATTAGGTATTAGAAAGTAGACATTCGGAGAATTTGAGATTCAAACGTAGGTCATATGTAAACAATATAAAGAGGAGGGGGGCCCTAGGATCGAACCTTGTGACACTTCAGAATTGGCCAGAAAATTTCCAGATGTATTACCATTATGCCTCACAATAAAATGTCTATTCTGTTAATAGTTTTTAATCAATTTCAATCAATTTCTTACCACTCCAAAATTCACAAATTTTTTTTAAGAGAACGTCTTGATGAATCTTGTCAAATGCTTTATGAAAGTCTGTATATAATAGATAATAAAGTATGTTTCTATTCTGTTCTATCGAGGAATGCTGAAATATTATCATTTCCTGAAATAAAAACCCTTGTTCTTTCATGTTTAATACCAAAGTTGTTGATAAAACTATCATATTCGTCGGTGCCATTACACATCATCCTCCCAGTTGTTGACCTCGAGAACCTGCTGATTTCTGCCATCAGCCACTGATTGAAATGAAATCATAAGACCGGCCGATTCGTCACGCCCGACTGACTTATATAAACGCTTCCAGTTCTTTGTGTTTACAGTAATGTAAGGACAGCACGCCAGCATTTAAGGAAATAAAATCTTTTGTGATGCTGGGACTCGTGCTCGCTAAAAGGCATAACTGCTGTACTTGCTCAGTGATGCCTGCAGCCGCGAAAAGTTCGCTACAATGCCAGCGCGATGCAGTGCAGAGACAGCTAGCTAACTTCAGAAGGTAGCCAGCCTACTTCACCGGATTCCTGTGTGTACGGGTGGATGGCGTTGAAATGTGTCGAAACTATGCAGGGAAGTGAACCCAATAATTCTTGGAAGAAGCAGTGTTGATCTATATGGAACATTTTTTACTACTGTTTCTGTATCATGACAAGAAAATCGTAGTGATGGTTTCTTTCGACTTACAGAGGGCTTTTGAAACCATTGGCAGGCATAGGTATATTGATAAAAAAGGCACTGTGTTGAAGTGGTTTAATGCTTATGTGTGCAGTAGATTCCAAGTGACAAAATGTAATAAATCTGTTCCAACCAACATATACAGTGTGACCCATTTAAGATGGAAGCACCCTTATAAAACTAACATTTTTCAACCGATTGGAATGATTTTTTTTTTGTTAGGTAGATATTAAAAAAGTCTATTAGGACACCAAATATCATGAATAAATCTCAATTTCCAGGGCCAACTAATCTTATTTTTCAAGGTCAAAAATCTAAAAAAATTACTAGCGATTTTTTTAGAAAAAATCTGACTACACCACTGGATTCGCGACATTTTCAAATGATTTAATTGTAAATTACGTTGGAATGCGTCAATCAATAAAAAAGTTATAAAGGAATGAAATTTGAAAAATATGCCGTTTAATCAACCCACCAATTCATGTTCAGGAATTTTATGAAAATTCTGTATTCTCCACTGGATTCAGGATGTCTTGAAATACTACTGATCACAGTTTCATCGAAATCTGTTCGGTAATAAAAAAGTTATAAAGGAATAAAATTTGAAAAATATGTTGTTCAATGGAATTTTAGCAACGTTCTTACTACACCACTGGATTAGGGGCAATATTCAACAAAATATTATTCAAATAAAATTCATGAAACGTTTATGGGAGAATCAATTTCCTTTCATATGTATGTCGAACCATATCAATCAATCAGTTTATCACAACAAACTTTAGTGTCAATAATTTCAAATGAATCTACAAAAAAATAACTGTAAGTACATTTTTCTAATTGCTACAAACTAGCGGAAAACAATATTTTATTCACAATTAATGTAAAAATAGAAACCAAGAAGATACCGAATTGAAAAATAAATGAGTGCAATTCATATTCTGGTGGCCTCCACCAAACTTCCATCCAATTCAATGCATTTATCATATCGCTTACGAATATTTTTTAAAGTATTCCTCAATTGTTGTGGAGTAATTGCATCGCAAGCTTGCTGAATTCTGGTGCACAGTTCCACTCGATTCCTTGGTCGTGATTTGTAAACCTTTTGTGTAACATAACCCCAAAGGAAAAAATCGAGTGAAGTAAGGTCAGGCGATCTTGGTGGCCATCCAATTAATGTACTCCCCCTTCCTATCCAACGATTAGGGTAATTTTGATTCAGCCAATTCTTCACAATTCCCGCATTATGTATGGAACAACCATCTAACTGAAAATATAAATTTCTTGTTTCTGCAAGGGGAAGTTCATCTATTGCGTCCGAAAATTCATTCCTTAAAAATTGTAGGAAATTTGCGCCATTCATGTTGTCGTCGAAAAAGAATGGTCCAATTATCCTTTCATTCAGTATTCTACACCAAACGTTCACTTTTTCTGAATACTGCCTTTTACAGTTTATCACCCAGTTAGGATTTTCAGTGGCCCAATAGCGAATATTTTGTGATGAAACCACTCCATTTGTCGTGAAACTAGCTTCATCACTAAATAAAATTTTCTTTAAAAATTGCCTGTCATTAAGATACTCGTCCTGGGCCCATAAGCAGAATTCCAATCGTTTTTCTTGATCACCTAGTTCCAGAGTATGTAAAAACTTTGGTTTAAATGGCCTCAATTTATTTTTCTTCAGACATCGCCTAATATTCTCCCTAGGTAAGTTTAAATCTAAGCTGGCAACCCTCAAACTACTATTTGGATTATTTCTGAAGTAATCTAATATAGTCTGGTTATTTTAGTTCCTTCTTCGTATATTGTTCTTTAAAATATATGTGGTTACTGCTCCAGTCCGATTGAAAACTTGGTTTATTTTATGTACCGTGCTGTTATTTATGGCTGGACGATTTGGGTGTCTTTCATTGAATATTCTAGTTACTTCTCTTTCACTCCGGTAATCATCACCGGAAAGACATATAATTTCGATTTTTTCTTGAATTGACAATTGAGCCATTATCTGTTTTTATTTTGGAACACAAATTATTCAGTTCACTAATGGTGCGTAACAAAATGACAATTCATGCGCAAATAAATAGATGAGAAACTGTAAGTCACAGCTAACTTGTTTATTTCATTAATGCATTCTGAATAACAGGCAGTTAAAATTGCAACTCTCATTTTTTGCTATTCAACAAAAGGAAAAAATCACAGCTGATGTTACCTACTGGAATGATAATAATTATTATCCATTGCATATTTTTTTCGTTATAATTTCTATTGGGAGTACATTAGACTTGTCTCATATTGTTGAAATTGTTTTCATGAAGATTAACCAGGACTTCTCTCCTGATTGTACTTGTTTATGTATCCACTCCACTTCGAGAAATACCTAAAGACTATTTTTACCATCATGATTTTCAGATGTTATAATTGTACGACATTGCAATAATCACCCCAATAATTTTTTCAATAATCAACAGTGGTGTAGTAAGAACGTTGTTAAAATTTCATTTTACAACATATTTTTCAAATTTCATTCCCTTATAACTTTTTTATTACTGAACAGATTTCGATGAAACTGTGACCAGTGATATTTCAAGACATCCTGAATCCAGTGGTGTATTCAGAATTTTCATAAAATTCATGAATTCGAATTGGTGGATTGATTAAATGGCATATTTTTCAAATTTCATTCCTTTATAACTTTTTTATTGATTGACGCATTCCAACGTAATTTACATGTTAATCATTTGAAAATGTCGCGAATCCAGTGGTGTAGTCAGATTTTTTCTAAAAAAATCGATAGTAATTTTTTTAGATTTTTGACCTTGAAAAATAAGATTAGTTGGCCCTGGAAATTGAGATTTATTCATGATATTTGGTGTCCTAATAGACTTTTTGAATATCTACCTAACAAAAAAAAATCATTCCAATCGGTTGAAAAATGTAAGTTTTATAAGGGTGCTTCCATCTTAAATGGGTCACACTGTAGAATAACCAAGGAGTGCCCCAAGGTAGTGTCTTGAGGACATCACATGTGTCTGAATAATATTTATCATGCTAGGATATGATTACTCCAATCTAAAAGTGACGAACACACTGCATGTAATGTACCTCAATCCAAGAATTCCATAAAATAAAATTATTTTTATTTTTAAATTGAAAAATAACATGTTACCGTCGTCGTGTTCATCAAGTATTCTGCCTTATGAAACGAAAATATGGGTGTCTTTGTCATTATTGAAAAAATTATTATTTGAGGACAAAACAATGAATAACCTGGTTCAATAACTAGAAAGTGATATTGTGCTGATAAAGTTTGATATATTTTCCAGCGTGTCAACGAAGAATGGCATATCTTCATTACTTTACACCGCGTGTTCCTTAGGGATCACATCTAAGTCTTATTTGTTCAAATATTCTCGCAAAAAACATTCGTAGAAGTTAAACTTAGCGCTCTTGAAATATATAACAGGAAATATTTAAGTTGAAGTGACTACAGATTACCAAGAATGGGGAATTTTGCTACCTGCAAACAAAGAAACAATGAGGCAGCTTTCGGAATCTCAAGAGATTGTACACCAAACCATTACATAGTTCATTCATACATTTCACATAGGTAAAACCCGTTTTTCGTCGGACAATTGTAATGAGACGCAAAATATACCTACCAAATTATATACTGGGAAGAACAAAAGAAGAGACTATTCAACTCACCATGCCAAAATGACTTTCGGATTGAATCAAATGTATGGCGTACAATGAAAATAAAATTCGATATGAACGCCTATTCAAACCTGGAGCACGGAGCATGCACCTACCTAGACTTCCTGTTCCTTCTCGGCAGATTATCTCTCAAAGGGGGCGTTCATCGATTTTTGCTGTGGAGTTAAAATGGACTGTAGTTTGTTTAGGATCGACACAGTGTCATTATCGAGATATTTTGATATGGAACAACGGAAGAAAAAACCCGCACACCTGAGAGGTATTGCTAGATCTGCTGTTGTCGATTTACTGCCAAATCTTCACGATATGAACACTCATACCGAGGGTTTGACCAATGATTGTTTCATGATTATTCTCGATGAAACGAGGAATGTGAAACATTAAATAAATAATAATATGAGTAAAAGTTAATAATAAACTGAAATAATACCTAAATTATCGAGGGGCCTTAACATCAAATTCAACATTATTCCAAAGAAATCTCTGGGAATTGACACAAGAAAATTTTCACTGAAGATATATCGTGTGCGGATATCACTATTGCTAGTGTTGTTCAAAAAATTTCTTGAGATATTTGAAAATGTAATAGATGAAGAGTGGTTTCACCTTTTTTTCTTTAGAAGAAAGTCTTTGATGAAGTCTGGCTCTTGTTCACAAATTGAAAATGTTTACTACCCTAAACATTCATAATTCCATTGAAAGAAATTCAGAATCGAACATTGAGAAACTCACTCTGAATTTGAATAAATTTGGGCAAAAGAGTCCCCTACCTTCCAAACATGAGTGATTTTCACCATTCATAGATGATAAGCAGTCATTGCACTTGGAAAAAGGAATGAATAGGCCACTGAAAACTTCTGACCTCAATCGATTGAAACATGAATCGAAACAGCCTATCAAAGTGAATCAAAGTAGACCAGTAGTTTTATCATCAAACCTAAACTGTATTTATACAAGAAAATAACACCTCCTTCCTCCTTCCTCCTTCCTCCTTCCTCCTTCCTCCTTCCTCCTTCCTCCTTCCTCCTTCCTCCTTCCTCCTTCCTCCTTCCTCCTTCCTCCTTCCTCCTTCCTCCTTCCTCCTTCCTCCTTCCTCCTTCCTCCTTCCTCCTTCCTCCTTCCTCCTTCCTCCTTCCTCCTTCCTCCTTCCTCCTTCCTCCTTCCTCCTTCCTCCTTCCTCCTTCCTCCTTCCTCCTTCCTCCTTCCTCCTTCCTCCTTCCTCCTTCCTCCTTCCTCCTTCCTCCTTCCTCCTTCCTCCTTCCTCCTTCCTCCTTCCTCCTTCCTCCTTCCTCCTTCCTCCTTCCTCCTTCCTCCTTCCTCCTTCCTCCTTCCTCCTTCCTCCTTCCTCCTTCCTCCTTCCTCCTTCCTCCTTCCTCCTTCCTCCTTCCTCCTTCCTCCTTCCTCCTTCCTCCTTCCTCCTTCCTCCTTCCTCCTTCCTCCTTCCTCCTTCCTCCTTCCTCCTTCCTCCTTCCTCCTTCCTCCTTCCTCCTTCCTCCTTCCTCCTTCCTCCTTCCTCCTTCCTCCTTCCTCCTTCCTCCTTCCTCCTTCCTCCTTCCTCCTTCCTCCTTCCTCCTTCCTCCTTCCTCCTTCCTCCTTCCTCCTTCCTCCTTCCTCCTTCCTCCTTCCTCCTTCCTCCTTCCTCCTTCCTCCTTCCTCCTTCCTCCTTCCTCCTTCCTCCTTCCTCCTTCCTCCTTCCTCCTTCCTCCTTCCTCCTTCCTCCTTCCTCCTTCCTCCTTCCTCCTTCCTCCTTCCTCCTTCCTCCTTCCTCCTTCCTCCTTCCTCCTTCCTCCTTCCTCCTTCCTCCTTCCTCCTTCCTCCTTCCTCCTTCCTCCTTCCTCCTTCCTCCTTCCTCCTTCCTCCTTCCTCCTTCCTCCTTCCTCCTTCCTCCTTCCTCCTTCCTCCTTCCTCCTTCCTCAATAGAACATATTCGATCATTTTCCGTCCAACCGAAATATTTTCAACAACGAGATGTTTGACATTTTTATCGCAATGTAGTGCCAACTTATACTGCTTTCACACACTTAACTGTAATCGATATAAAACTCAATTTTTCTGTAGGAAAACATGATGTGTAGTTTCACCTCAAAATAATAACAGTTGGAATATAACAGTTCAATTTGTTTCTTCTTTTCTTTTGTTCTTCACTTGGAGAGGAATAATATTTCCAATTGATTCTACAGTTTCCAGAAGCTGTTTTGAAGGCTGTCAATGTTGTAAATAATAATAGTTCACCGACCAAATCAAAAGAAATACTAGGAAGGTTGGTGCAAGAGAAAGGATATGAATAGCTTCAAAGAAGAGTTGTTTTGCCCTATTTTTTGGATGCTGTTACTCCGTGATCAAAACATTTGTCTAAATAACACAAAACATGGTGTAAGCAAGTTTTGTAAATTAATATCGCTCCTGCGAACTAAGTAGATGGAGGTACAAAAACATAAGATGCATCCGCCAAAAAATTAAAAATAATCTTGTATGCCTTGCCTTTCATTACATTTGGCAATTATTATTGTAATGCAGTTTTTTCACGTTGAGTTCATTCATTCTTATTATTATTGAGGTTTCAAACTGGTACTTCCACGAACCTACTGCCTACTTACTGAGGTATAATGATGAAAATTTTTAGAAACTATAAATAAATAACAGATACCCAATTGAAACAAATGCCATTTATTGTATTTCATAAAAAGTATTCGATTTCTAGCACCTTGCTTAGGCTGGAACCAATTCTTGAACTTACTCCGATCAGAAGCCTGTAGTGTCTCAGAAACATACATTTTGAATGCTTCGCAGAGATATTCCTGGTGTTAGAGATTGCTTTCCATACAATTTTTTTTTGGGAACGAAAAGGAATTCCTACGTTCTGAGAAGATGAAAAAAAGGTGGTTAATTTCCTGCCCGTTAAAACTAAATTCAGCCCTATGCTGTATCACTTCCGTTAAAAATATCGTCACCGTTATTCGCCATTTCCGTTACTTTGCTATTACCAGTCATAGCAAAATAACGGATGGCGAATAACAGTGACGTTATTTTTAATTTAAGTTATACAGCATGTTCTCCTGATGAAAGTGGATCAAACTGGAGTTGCAATGTTAATTGAAGTTTCGTCTACGAAACTGACGAAGTTTATTGGGAAACAATTGTATCAGCGTCGTTATTATTACTAACAAGATCTGCCAACTAACTGTTTGACGTTATTGAACAAAAAGTTGTCTGTATCTACGTTAAAAACATTCATTTTATAAAAATGGATCAAGTCAAGAATGTTTCATCGCTCAAAAACAAAACCAACAAGAGAATGAATTATTCACTTATAGGAATACAATAGCCCCAACTCCTCGAGATAAATCAGCTTCAGGAGCAACAAAAACGAAAGTTAATATTTTTCGTGGGATCCTCATCATCCTCGTTGAAAAGTTTAAATTAATTCGAGATACTCGATAAATAAAAACGAATCAGAACCAGTTAATATTTTTCTCTCGAACTAGATCGACCTACGGTTCTAACAGCGAACCGAAGAGAATTCAACTTCCACTGCGCTGTCTCGAGTGTCAGACAGATGGCTTTGGAAACCGAAGTTCAGTCAGTCGCTATCCAACCGTTCTTTGGGTGAGAGTACTGCGTTTGCGTATTAATCTCAGTGCCGGGTATTTCGCGTCCTAGCCGAGAGTGATAGGATCCCGAGGGAATGCTAGTTTTTCAGAAATTTTGCTGACAATCGACGTTACAGACAACAGCGCCGTGGATGACTGTTTCGATACTTTGGAAGTGTTGTGAGAAGTTTCTACTGGATTTGTGATTGGAATTGGAAATGTGCAGTGTTTAGTGGAAATTCTGTTCGGCAATCACTCAGACATGGCTTCAAGGGATTTAGTATGCATGATTTCTTTGGTGATTTTCAGCTCGATTTCTTCTGTTAAAGGTAAACACACGTTTGAATTAATTGTAGTTCGGTTATCGGCATTTGTTTGTTTACTCAGTATCATACACTGTTAATAACTTCGTATCGCCTAATGAATATAGTGTTGAGTGAGGGAATGTAATGTTTACTATGATGTAGTAATAAAATCTGCTGACTTCATTTGTTGACTGTCAGTCACAACAATCAGTCAAAAGTTAATTAGTAAACTCTGGAATCTCAGTAGCGATATTACAAAACTATAATTAGTTTTACTAGCAAAGACTAATGATCAATCGCCGTTTCGTATTTGAACATTCATGAGGAAATTTCAAATATCCTCCGCACGATGGAAAGAATATTATTCTGAGTATCGGGGCCAAAATTCTTATGAAATACCTAGTCAATTGTTAAACTGAATGTAACAATGGATTTCAATCTCCATGTTTCGGATTCATTGATTCATAAATCTGTGCAAGTGTTGAATATGTTTTGTTGATTATGCATGGATTCTGTGTGGGGTGGGCTTAGTTTTCCATTGTATTTTGATGAGGAATGGCCGGTAATACTGTTTTGATTGTGAGGATTGAACACAATGCGTTCACTGTTTTCACATTTTTACCGCACTTCTAATTCTTTTCATGCATGGAGTTCTTTAATTCAGTTATCCGTCTTTCCACCAATCATGTCAACATTTCATCTTAGGCATTATTAGTGATTTGCTTAATTTCAAAATTGGAACTGGGGAAATCACTTAGGATCATTTGACTTTCAATACGTTTGATCTATAAACTTCGCTCAAGTTCTTCGTTTTCGATATATATGCCTGTATTATCAATGATGTAACTGAAGCGCATTCGGTACATTTTAGATTTCGATACAATTCAATCGATTTTTTTTATCCAAGCTAGAATTTTAAACAGGACAATCCTTAAGTAATCTGGAAAAATTGTTGTGTATTCTGAAAACATCTAAGATGTTTGCAAATTCGAGTTTTTTTATACTGAATCTGGTCTAGATTTTGCTTGTTTTATAAAACTTTGGTAGTTTCTGACGGTTATGGATGTATAAATAGTTGTAATTACTGCTGAAAATACAAATAGAAAATGTTGCAACATACTCGGTGAAACTTTTTATTTGACATATGAGAGGCAAAGAGCAAAGAGATAACCAAAAGATCCACTGCCAATAAATACTAATCATAATAAATAACGGTTATTTTCAATATTATGCCAACACAGTATATAAAAGTCAATACATGGTTAACAAATAAATGTAATATGTCACGAAAGCATTGCTTGTGTGTGACTGACAGTTCTGAAATACAATTGAAACGAAATGTAATTGTAACAAATAATCCCAAAATCAGCAAACAAAAAGAAATCGAACAATAGTTATATTAAAAAAGGTATTGTTTTTACATTATTTTAATATGATTGCTTTTTGAATGCATTCTTGTTTAGTTTCGAACTCTGATATCTGAGACATTTTTATCCATTAATTATTTTCCTAAAAAGTACTTTTTATTTAGGTTATCTACGTCTTATTTTGTGGTAATGTTCTATTTTATGTAACGCGTACTTACTGATTTTTATGTATAGCCTTATTTTGCTGTAGTAGAAGAAAAATTGTCCAACATTTGTATTTGTTGTTCCGACGGGTAGATTCTTTTTTTGTTGAAAATGATTTTTAAGACACGAGTTATCGATATTTTTTTATCAATCTTTTACTTGCGCGTGCTAGAATTCCATAGGAAATATGTGATTGAATAAGGGTTTTTTTCATCAAGTATAGCCGTCATTGTAATAAATCAATATATCAAATATAGGAGTTCTTTGAATACGTGATTTATATAGGTATTCCATTGAAAATTGGAGTTTAAACAAATTCCTTGCTATTTTATACGGTTTTATTAAAAAAAATTAGCAATATTAAAATTTTTCGAAGAAGGGAGTTTCTACTATTGTTATAGATGTGTGCTCATGAAAGATCGCATCGGCATATGTGAAATTTTTTTTCGTGGTTGGTATTAGGAATATTTCCATATATATTGAATAATATCCCACCTAAATGTATTCTTTTTTGATGCTTTTCAAGCCTTCAGTTTCCACATTATTGAAATGTTTAGCCAGTTTCATGATATGGTTGCAACTCGACTGCTGTCATAGATTGCACGGAAACTCATTAATTACACTCAAATTATTTCAGATAACTCAAAAAACAAAGTTATTTTTGATAGCAAATAGGTATAGATATTCTTATAAAATGCCAGCTATAAAGAATGTATCATGATATAAAAAAGAAAATTGTGGGTGATCGATTATGCCATGCATTTTCAAAGAACTGAAAATCGATACTGAAACAAAATTTGGGAAATGTAACTGGTATCGCGACAATTGAAAAAAATACTATGAAGAGGCAAAAAACGTACTAAGATGGCAAGATTTCGCAAACAGTTATTTGAAAAAGTGGCTTGTAATTTAATTCTGAAGTTTTAAGCCATAAATAATTCGATTTTCCAATATTTTTACAAATGTTAATTTTTCTCTTCTATGTAGGTAGCTCAACTGTGATGGACTATTTGTATTTCGATGATTGTTACAGAAATTTATCATTTACCAGATGACACTCAATTGAAAAATTTGGTTTTTGGTAGGACCTTCGCTGTAACATTAGTTCATGTATACAGTGGTCAGAATTCTACGATAATTGTAATACCATGGCAATTTAACTACATTTTGTTTTCCTGATTTCAATCTAGCTGCGATGCAAAAGCGTTTCACTTCACACAAAAACTTGAAACTACTTTTAAGTTTCTTTAATTTGACGTACAATTTTCAAGTTAATGTGAGATCCTCATCAAGAATTGAGTATGATCGGCAAAATATTGTCATATCGTCACAATAGTCCTGTAATTCTGACATAACTGTTAGATACTAATGAATGTAACAAAAAGCATCATCAAAATACAAATGTTCCTACAGCCAAGCTATTCAGAAAAAAAAATTATATTTTTAAAGAAATTAGGAAATATACATGAAAAATTATTATTTTCAATTAGGTATCTTGATATCACTTCAAACTCTATACTTATATAAGTATAAAATCAAATTCCAAGCAACTTGTTACCCTTTGTCTCTTCATTTTTCCAAGTCGACATTCAGTTTGTCGAATAAGCACAATCGAACCTCCAAAAAAGTTTTTCCAATACTCTAATAGTACAGTATTATTATTCCCATACATCTGTTACATACGGCGGAGTTTTATGGCCCAACAATTTTTTCAATATTTATACCAAATTATCACACATAGTTACTTCCGAACGTTCCACCTGAATCTCTTTAGGATTGGTAAATAAACACAACAAACATTTTTTATATTAATAGAAAAGTTTTGAT
Organism: Chrysolina americana; assembly: GCA_958502065.1. Classification (NCBI taxonomy): domain Eukaryota; kingdom Metazoa; phylum Arthropoda; class Insecta; order Coleoptera; family Chrysomelidae; genus Chrysolina; species Chrysolina americana. The sequence continues at coordinate 10,760,099 of OY293416.1, forward strand.
AAAATAACCTGCGAAACGCATACATCATTTATTTCCAGGGAATAAAATGTTCGCTCGTTTTCTTGTCAATCTTCTCCATCTGTGTGCTGAGCGCAAACTAACATTTATTGACTACTATTCGTTGTTTGATTTCCTCGAAGTTATTGTTTTTAGAGTTTATTACCCAGTAATATGAAGCATTGATCCGCCTCAAGAATGTTATCTACAACTGTGATTTTTCAGCCAAAGTTCCGTAGACCGATATTTTCTGCATCTTTATGAAGGTTTATCAGACTGAACAGACTCTAGTTTAAGGTAGTTTTTCCAAATTCCCAGTCTAGTATTATAATGTTGGAGCTCCTGTATAGGAGTATACATAATATATTCTTCTTCTTCTTCTTTTGGTAGGGATGAGAGGGTTGAGGGTGAAGCCGCTGCATGTACGTATCTCTGTTTGGTATCTCTGATACACCCACATATTTTGCAACACTTGGAGGTACCTATGGAGGTTCTTTCAGTTATGGTTGAGAGGTTCCCTAGCTAACATGTATTTTGAGCGTACTTTCGGTTCCTTTGGTTCCCTTTTCCTCAGAAGCCCTCGTCACAATGTTGATTTGCCCTCTGCAACTGGGTTCCAGAGGTTCTTGCTTCTGTTCCCCTTGTAGGTGGTTTAAGGGGTTCCTTTTGCAGGTTCCTCTAATAACTCGTGTTTTAGGTGTTTTCGGTTCCTCCTGTTCTCTTTTTCCAAAGGCCCTCAGGACATAATTGGTTTGGCTCCTTTCGACTGGGTTCCAGAGGTTCCTGCTCTGTTCTTCTTGAAGGTGGTTTCAGGGGTCCCTTGGCAGGTTGTTTTTGGTTCTTCTGGTTGGAGCCCTCTGAACAGTTGACTTGGGCACCCTTAAATGGGTACCAGAAGTATCTGTATTGGTTCTCTGAGTAGGTGTGGTCTTTAGACCGGCAGACCCTAGGGGCTTTAACATAATTTTGGAAAACCAAGTTGAAGGGATTACCAAATATGAAATCTGTGCAAACAACTCCATGTAAAATCCAACCATAATCAAACGTGTAGAGGAATTGTGTTTCAATAAAATTAATCAACGCACGTTTTCTATCTGTGTGTATCTGTTTGTCTCGTTATAAAAATTAATGGATATTGATGTCATTTGGGTCAATGTTCCTATAAACTGATTCAAAAACGTAACGTGTTTTTTGAAACCATATCTTCTCAATGACAGTAGGATATTAACTTATTACGGAGTATATTACTTCCACCAAGGTTTAAAATCCTTTATGGGATTAACAACCGTACCGTATAATTATGCATTACATTATTTAGGTACCTTTGATCTCGTGTATTTTAGGAGATAATAAGATAAGCTTATCAGTTCATTTTTAAATATCTTCATTCGTTACTTTGTTTACTGACAAAGAACAACTTCGAGAGAAGTGACTTTGTCAAGATGCCGATATGCCGATTTTGATACCGAGCATTTCAATAATACAGCCATTTTGTTTAAAATTGATGTATTTGAATATTGAAACACACAAGGATTTAATGTATATAATTATAAAGTCAGCAAGGCTACTTGCCAGAAAATCGATGAAACCTGGAAAAATGCATTCCATCCGTCAACCGGTTGCACCCTTATCAGCAACCCTCACAGTCTTCACCATGCACGGACGAGAATTCTAACTCTTCAAAGTATATAGGGTGGTTGTACCAACTTTATATCAAGTTATCACTGCTACTTATCTAATTAGAGAAATAAATATCAAAGTTTATCACTTTGGTGACCAAAAGTTGTCGAATAAATGTCGGAGGCTATTTGACGTGGAAGGCAGAACACCTCGCCTTCACAGCATATACAGTATGTCTCACTGAGTTGGAAAACTTTTTTATTAAGAATTTTAGGAAAAGTAGTCATCTCTCATGAGAAGTTTTGCATGTTCTGAAATAAAAAGGGCACTCATCATATATCAAATTTTTTCAGTTGTATACGTGGTTTGTCAAAAACTATAAATTTTACCTTTACATCTGATTTTACCTTCACATCTGAATTAAACAAAGTTGTTCAAAACTATAAACTACATTGAAATATGCAATCACATCCATTACATAGAATTTTTAATTTTTTTTCTCTGTTAATGTAAATTCAACTGTAGTTGATTAAGTAGGTACATGTAATCTAGTATGCACTGACAAACAAATGTGTTTGATGGTATTACATATTTCAACGTAGTTTAAAGTTCTGAACAACTTTTTTCAATCACAATTTTTGATATTGTCAAATGTAAAGGTTCACTTCTGGGTAAATTCGCATTTTTTGACAAACCGCGTATACCACTGAAAATAATTGATATCTGATGATTGTATTTCAGATTTTAGAACATGCAGAACTTTTTATGAAGAATAACTTATTTTCCTGTAATTGAGTTTTCCATATGGTTACAACTTAGTAAGACCTTCGGTATATGTATTTATGTATTTATGTATTGTGTAAACCGCAATACTTTAATCAGTCTCTCTACAGCCAGCAAAATTTTCCGACGAACGAGTTGTTCGAAATGAAATTACATCCGCTGAATTGTGTTGACTGAACGCTCTCAAGTTAGGTCGTGTGTATCAACATCGAATTTACATGCAAATGTTGAAACTGAGAAGTGCCGTTTTATGTTTTATCTGCTAACACCAATTCCCTCTAATAAGGCAGTATATATTTTACGTGTTGGAATTCTCTGAACATAGCATCGTGCATTGCCATAATCGACTTCTTATAAGTGCAACTATTAAGTAGGATTCTTGGAGTTAACCTCAAGAGTCAACCGTGTGTTGAATTTATCACTCTCATCACTATCATTTTCAGCGTATTTCTTGTAAATTATGGAAATGTGAGATGTAGATAATAGACATCCAGTTAGGAAATGATTTAAGATACGATGGAACGATTTCTGAGAATATTATAGTCGGTAGATGAACATCTGATATGTGCAGTAGCTAATTTTTCTACTGACAATTCAATTCATCTAAAAAAAATTATAGATGCCACATTGCAATTGTCCGAGCAATTGTCACTTTGACAGCAGTATAAGTTAGCTGCAACTTTTACAGCGACAAATGCACTGGTGGTTTTTTCACTTATTCAATTGTTTATCAATTATCGCGCTATTGGTTGCCTAAATTGATAGTGTAACATGTTTGTCAACAATTCATTTAAAGGACAGCACTGGATACATGTATTCCTGGGGCTCGATAGATTTCTTTGATTTTTGGATATATCATTCTACATGTCAAAACAAGCAACTTTCTTCATTAGACTTTTTTTCTGGCTCTACAGGGTGAGCTACAAAAATGGGTTGATTGTCTAACGCCAATTATGGAAAATATTTTCTGCAAATAGATTTTTCTTAATTTTTGAGTATAATATCATGTGAAAAATATCAATTTATAATTCTTCATACAAATTTTTGATGTTTTGCTACATTATTTTCACCGACCATTTCTTGAATATCATAACAGCGTTGATAGAGATCCGTTCTGCTGTATAGATTCGCAACTGCTGCTCCACATTCATGATACCAAAATTGGCTTTGTTCCTTTTGAGGGTACCTACTAACTCCGAAAACAACAGATTACAATCAGCTATGGCATTCTTGGCCAAATAATACTAATCTCTTGAAATATCCGATATAATCTCTTGCCTCCACTTTTGACTGTTTTGTCACATTTATAACTTTGTAATTCCTTCATTGTTATGTCGAGTATTTCTTTCCGTTTCCATTTATAGTTTAGACCAGTTTTATATTTGAAAAAATGTGTTGACTATATTGAAAAAGATTTCGAAAAAGTGAAGGTGGATTGTTTGTTGGACATATTTCGCTAAAGCGGTCGATGAAGTCAACAATAACATGCAGAAAATCAATGAACTGGTCAATTATTGTATTGATAGATTACCAAATATATCTGCTAATCCAAATACTGTACATGATACCTTAAAGTATCAAGTGATGTTCGTATTTCTCTGGAGCACAGGTATATCGGCCAATTCAACCAAGAAGAAAAATTACAAATGAAGTGTCTGATCCTATTGAAGTCTCCAGTGAAGTCCCACAAGGTTCTATTCTATTCATTCCATTTACGTCTCTCTAATTTGAAATAAGTCAAGTATTGAAAATGTTGAATCAGTTTTATGCCGATACTCTCCCACCTTCACTACCTACTCTTTGGATCTGAATGGCGGAGAAAACTCCATTGCTGATCTTCGGATCTCAAAATGTAAGATGACAAGTTTACTGTCCAGTTACTATTGATGACGTTATTTAACCGAAAAAGAGTGCAAAAAAATGTTAGAAGCGGTCGACTCACAGTTAAAATTCAAAGGTTATGTGAATAGCTTTATACGACTTCCCTATAAGAGCCTGAAGATGATCTACGCACAAGATACGATCTAAAAATTGCCCTATAGATGCTGAGGATTGCTCCATCATACAGGTAGTGTAAAACAATTGCTCTGCGGTTAGGTGTTGGCCGTTGAAATATTTTTTCTTGAGTGTATCGGATTTCATAGGCAGCCATGCTGAAAAGCAAGTATGCTGTGTGTTTACTAGGTGCCAATCCCGACGTCTGGTGCTTGCTTGAAGTGTGTACCGATCACAATCTATGCTTTTGGGTAAAATCTACTAATGTTTATGAGGGAATATTATTGATTTCATTATTAATCTTTGTAATTAATCGAAAGTAACACACTCCCCACTGAAAGAAAGATAATAATTGGCTGAGTATATCTGAAGGACGTGTAATAAAGTGCTCTCTGCATATTCATATAATAATATGCTTTAGTGCTGAAACACAAAGTTACCTACCTGATGAAAAAAATTTCATCTAGGGCATTTTTGGCATTTTCTGGAGTTTTCCGTAGTATTTCCTTATTTGTGGTTGGTTATTACCTATTTCTTGCAGTAGAAAATATTGGGCAAGTATAACATTCCATTATTTTCTTTCCGTTACGAATTTCCCAGTCAGATATCTCTGTCTCCGTAACTTTCGGAAGACGCGCTGGATCATTTGCCCCATAATAACCACCCAATGATGATGGACTTCTGCATTCGTCCGGCTAAGAGTTCTGCCATATTACGGCACAAGCCGGTATGATTTTATCTCCCGAAGTATGAGGCAACACTGGTGTCTCATCTATACCGTACGAGTTTCTTAGATGGTAGTGCAACACTCGCGTTATGCCTTTAGATATAGGCTGAGACCGCATGAGCTGAACGGACTGACAGCAAATGTATTATGGTCTCAGCTGCCCAACGACACGCTTTGCATTTTGTGTCAGATACCTCTATACTCATCTCGCGACTACAGTAGACGAGAGTGTTGAAGACTCCATCCTGGCCGTCTACTTGAGCTGGAAGTTGCTAAGGTCAGATTTCTGGATTGGCCAAGTTCTCCAATGTTCTTGAAGAGGAACCCTTGCAATGGCTTATCCTTATGTAGCTCTTCCAGATCCTCACACTCCGCAGATTTGACATGGGCCTTTTTCTGGGTTTTAACTCATTGACAGAGTATGGCTTCGTCCGTTCAGTGGCGAATACGAGACCGAGTTCATCGACTGCATGGGTTGCGGCCTTGAAAATTAATACTCCATTCCCTGCTTTTTCATTATCGCTTACAAAGCAGAGAGTGGGATCTGAGCTCTTGATGATTTTACAGAATTCATCTAGTGCCATTCTGTTATGTAGACACTCCAAGGTCAAAAGTCCACGGCCTACCAGTTATCTGGAAAAGTACAATTATTCTTTGAGTTTTCATGTTGTCACAGCTCTTCCTGAGTCCATTTCATCACTCCCAAAGGACTAAAATAGAATCGGAATGGCAAGCGAGAGTTTTCAACATTAGTTGCCTTTTGGGAGCGGTGTTGTTTCACCCCTAGGTAAGTAAGTGTACGTCGCTCCCACATCTAGATGATGTATGATTCTTCCATCTACGAGCTGAACGTCCTCTTCGTATTGCCCGCATCGTCGTCCTTTGAGATGAACCGTAGCACATTTATCGATCCCAACCTCGATTCCGATACTTGAAGACTGATGAAGATCCTTTTTCCAGAGTCATATAGTATGAGGTCATCCATATAAAACAGATGGGTGACATTATCCTCCGTTTGCTGGGAGTGCTGCAGTTTTATCCGCGAGTTTTCCTTAGTGCAACGGACGATGGCAATTGGGAGATGCAGAAGAGAATAGGGCTGAGGGAGTCTCCCTGAAACACGCCTCTTCTAAAGATAACCTGCTCTGTTTGGGTTCTGACTGGACGAAAAATGTTATTATTATTATGTTCCTGCAGAGCTGGAGTTTCAAAGATGTAGCGATCACTTTTCATTTCACTGCAGCGGTATGTGATTTCGAATGATTTGATGTATCTATCTAAAATGACCTTCATTATTTTTATGTAAGAGTAAATCTTATGTAGACAGTTCCACCCAAAATGAACCTTTTTATTACAATAATCCTGCAAAAATTATCAGTCAGAACGATAATTTCCCATTAACAAAAGTATTATTCGAAAACTGAATCGACAGGTTCTCTGCTTTTTATACAGTGTGTCCCTCTTTTCATGAATACACCCTAATATCTCAGTTATTAATAATGGGATTTTCTTGAAATTTTGGTGGTGATTATATGTTAGGTAAATCATTAAAACTCATTACATAATACTTCCTTTATGTGACATTTGACACAGTAAATGACATCTCTCGATGCGCCAAATTTGAATGTTAACCAATCAGCTCATAGTATTTACCCACGTGTAGGGTACGTACTCTGTTGATTTTCCCAGTCTCTTTCAATTGATTCACATATATAAAGTGTGTCCCGCTTTTCATGAATACACCCTAATATCTCAGTTATTAAAAATGCGATTTTCTTGAAATTTTGGTGGTGATTATATGTTAGGTAAATGAAGTATTTTGGCATAGTGAACATTTTCATCGACCATAGGCGTGCGGTGTGGGGGGTAAAAAAAAGCTGTTTTTTGGGAAAAGGAAATTAGGGCTCATTTTAGATATCTTTTTTTATCAGAATTAGAATCAGCATCCCCAAAAACCCCCCAATCCATATTTTCGAAATCTCAAGAGCTGATTTGAGGAGGAAAAAAAAGTATATTCACTTTTTTCGTCTCGGAATCAGCATCCCCAAAAACCCTTTAATTCATATTTTCAACATCTCAAGCTGATTTGAATAAAAAATTATTCAACTCTTTTGTCAATAAGTTCTTGTAGGCAAAATTCAAACCGTCTTTCAAAATAAACATTTAACACGGTATGTGGAAATTTTGGTTTAAATGCCCTAATCCTGTTGCGTTTCAAACATCTCTATAATTTGTTTTTCGTTGAATTTATTGTCCTCGCAACTGCCCTTACAGTACCAATTGGGTTGTTTCGAAATTCGAAATGTTCATCGTCCGGATAGTGTCTTTGATTTAAATTGTACCTTCCTGGTCTTGTCTTGAAAACCGCTCTAGTCTTTGCGAACAATCTGTTGATTTTGGCGTGAGAAATTGGTTCTCGATCATGATGCCTTCCATTGAATATTCCAGCAACCTGACGCGTAGATCTTTCATTATTACCAAATAATCGGATAATCTCACTTCTTCTCCAAGGATATAAGGGGCTCATTTTAGACAATTTTTTTTTATCAGAATCAGCGACCGCAAACACCCCTCAATTCATATTTTCGAAATCTCGAGAGATGATTTGATTAGAAAACAAAATAAAATTCACTTTTTCTCAATAGATTGTTTATTTCTAACTTTTTATTTCAAATGCCCTAATCCTATTTTAAATTTCAAACACCTTCGTTTCCTTATATTCTATATCGTATGCAACTGCCCTTATACTACAATTTAGGTATTTCCGAAGATACGCACAGTTTATTACCGTTGGCTTGCCGATTTGGGTTTTCATGCAAATTAATGAAAGAGTGTTTTGAAACAAAAGTTTTTGTTTGACATTAGTAATCAGTACGAAATGTCAATAAGTCAAGCAGTGTTACTTAACTGTTAATAAGATGGCACACAACCGAAGAGTAGTTCTTACAATTGGAGAAAAAGTTGAGATTATCCGCTTATTTGGTAATAATGAAAGATCTACGCGTCAAGTTGCTGGAATATTCAATGGAAGGCATCATGATCGAGAACCAATTTCTCACGATACCGTTGCCCAAATCAACAGATTGTTCGCAAGGACTGGAGCGGTTTTCAAAATAAGACCAGGGAGGTACAATTTAAATCAAAGACACTATCCAGACGACGAACGTATCATAGCAGAATTTCGAAACAACCCAAATGGTACTGTAAGGGCAGTTGCGAGGACAATGAATTTAACGAAAAACAAAGTATGGAGATGTTCGAAACGCAACAGGATTAGGGCATTTAAACCAAAATTTCTACATACTCTGTTAAATGGTGATTTTGAACGACGGTTTGAATTTTGCTTATGGTTGCAGGGTAACTATCTTAACGATCCGAATTGGGTAATTCATTGTAAAAACCAATACCAATACCTTATTTCCTGGATAACCTGACCGGACAAAACTTTCTAAATTTCTTTACAAAATGGTCTCTATGATTTTCTCATGGAATTGCCATTAGCACAAAGACAAAACTTAATCTTTCAATTAGATGGAGCCCCCGCACACAATTCTGGGATAGTTCGGAACTTTTTAAATGCAATTTTCCCTATGAAGTGGATAGGTAGAAATTCTCCTTTGGAACCATGGCCCCATAGATCGCCAGATATTACCCCTTGTGACTTTTTTCTGTGGGGGCATTTGAAGAATAAATTGTATGCTACTCGGCCGCGTAATAGAGAGGAACTTTGCTTTGCAATTAGGCAAGCGTGTCAGGAAATAACTCCCCAAACTTTAAGAAAAGTGAATGTACGTTTGAGAAGAATTATTGAAAAGTGTATTGTAAGTGTTCAGAAGGTAGTTATGTTGAAAATACAAGAATCTAAAATAAAGTAATTCGTAATTTTGTTACCACTGTTACAAATAAAGAACTTATTAAAAAAAGACTTAAACTTTTTTTTTGTTCAAATCAGCTCTTGAGATGTTGAAAATAAGAATTAAAGGGATTTTGGGGATGCTGATTCCGAATCTGATAAGAAAAGTTTTCTTAAATAAGCATTAATATTCATTTCTCAAAAAATGCCTTTTTTCTCTCCCCAACTTCGCACGCCCATGTTGAATGAATATGATCACTATGCCAAATGCTTAATTTTTCTAACATAAAATCACCACCAAAATCTCAAGAAAATCGCTAATAACAGATATTCGGGTGCATTGACGAAAAAAGTGAATTTATTTTTTTTTCTCCTTAAATCAGCTCTTGAGATTTCGAAAATATGGAGTGGGATGCTAATTCTAATTCTGATAAAAAATGTTATCTAAAATGAGCCCTAATATCCTTTTCCCAAATAACAGCTTTTTTTACCTCCCCCCCACACCGCACGTCTATGGTCGGTGAAAATGTTCACTATGCCAAAATACTTCATTTACCTAACATATAATCACCACCAAAATTTCAAGAAAATCGCATTATTAATAACTGAGATATTAGGGTGTATTCATGAAAAGCGGGACACACTGTATATATGTGAATCAATTGAAAGAGACTGGGAAAATCAACAGAGTACGTACCCTACACGTGGGTAAATACTATGAGCTGATTGGTTAACATTCAAATTTGGCGCATCGAGTGATGTCATTTAATGTGTCAAAAGTCACATAAAGGAAGTATTATGTAATGAGTTTTTGGATTTTGGTTAAAAACTTTAAAAATAAAACAAGATGCATAACAGATTTGAAAAATGAAGCAAAGATGACAGCACTACTAGGGTTCAATCAGAGAATGGCAGCCTAACTTCTCCAGAAAATTATTCAGATATACGGTAAGAACTTTGAATAAGTTTGTTAACTAAACCTTCGACCCGACATGATCAAACATATTGCACAGAATGTTATTCAGTAAGTACACTTTACATCAAACAAACTGGCAAAATTTAATATCATTTGATATCAAATCACATTGCTTTCAGAATAAGTAGAAGTGACAGGAGATTTACAAAAATGGCCATTCTTTTTACCGATATTGATCTAGCCATTCTCGTCATTCGGCAGTTCTCTTTGAACATGTTTATTTTCGTTATTTTTCATTCTTCAAAAAACTTCTGTAACTAGTTATAGTTTAGTTTCATTAGGATTTGCCTGTTTGTTACTGTAAATAATAAAATTCACACAAAGTTACTCTTGAAAGCCTTCTAATTTTCTGTGAAATGAGGACTGGTTAATTTACACTTATATGTTACTTTCATCTCCTTTTATAGAATTACGATAAAAACAGAAACCAAATGCATGTGTGCGAGAGCATTTTCCTAGTTTCTGCTGTTAATAAGAAGAGATGACAAACACATGTATCTGTCTGAGCAAGTTTTATATCAAAATCCATTGTTTCTCTTCTTTATGTGGCAGCTTTATTTATTTGCTCATTCCAGCCAACGCATTAGCCACATTATATTTCTATAATGTGTCCTATAGAGTGCCCTGGCTGCGCCATAGGCGTCCAGATTTACTTTCGTCTTTCATTTTATGGCTCTACTAGGTACGTATTAGTTTTACGAGTTTCGTGGATGTCTTTGTTTGTTCGTTTGCCGGAAAGTTGTAGCTTTAATTTAATGATCTAGTCAGTGTACGAGGGCAGCACCAGAAATACATCCCAAGTAGTACATAATATTACCTGAATTGGCTGGGTGTCATTTTGAAAAACTTAATATAATAATAATCAAAAAAGCATGTCGATTTTATTTTCAAGGGGGATGCGTTCAGGAATATTTGTAGCTCTCGTGGTTCAACCCTCTAGGAGGGGTAGCATCTTAAATGGGAAAGCAAGTCAAGTGGCACATCATTTTGATTGGCGTTCAATTCTTCTTCCAATGATACCCTGACTTTTCATTTTTTGATGAATAGGTTCCGAAAAATTGCGTTCTAAACTTACACACGTAATTAGAATTTGTCTGTTCTGAGATAAATTATTGTATTGACTCCTTTTGATAAAAATGGTTAGAAGAGTAGGTGGCACTCTTCCAACCCTTGAATGACAGGATTAAATTTATTACGCCTGGAATGTTTCATTTGTTGTTTATTATCCTTTTACAAAATTAAATTCAATTTGCGAGAAAGACATTGCAAACATAAAATCTACTTCCGCTTATCTTATAAACTGTTCGAAATGTCATCCATTTTGCTCTAAACAGTAATAAAGTCTGTTTTCGAACTTCCTTCTAACATTACGGAAAACTTCACTAGGAATGGACTGGCATGCTGCTGTAATCCGTCTTTTAAGTTCTGCAATATCAGAAGGTGGTGTTTTATAAATAACGGATTTAAGATGTCCCCAAAGAAAGAAATCTGGGGGAGTTCAATCCCGTGATCTCGGAGGCCATTCAACTGCTCCTCTTCCGCCAATCAATCTATCCGGAAATCTCTCGTTTAACTACTGTCGGACGGAAAAGAAATAATGAGGTGGAGCACCGTCCTGCTGGAAATGTAACAGATCCTACTGCAAAAGTTCATTAACTTTTGCATCAATTTGAGTTTCTAGCTCGTGTATTAACACTTTTGCCCTTTTGCCTTGTGCGGAACATATTATAATTGTTTATAATTAGTTTACATATTCCATTTGCTATGGCTAAGGGTTCTTATGAGTTGAATTGGTATTTTGATAATGTTTTTTTGTTTTGTAAACGCACATATGCGTCCTCCGCATATTTTGACAAAAATCTACCAATATGCGGATGACGCGCTTGTGCGTGCAAGCATTTTTTTTCATATGCTAAAGAGTAAATGTTTGTTATCTTTCTTTTTACTTATTATTTGTGTTGGGCTTGACAAGATATAGAAAATATATTATAACAAATAAAAATGAATTTATTTTGATATTGAAATAATCCTCAGAAATTATAATACTTACTAATAAACAATTCGATAGAACACATTTTTATTCCTGATAGAAAATTCAGAAAAATTAATTGTAAGTCATAAATGTTTAAAAAACAGCGAATGCTGTGCCGTCTTTTCCTATTTTATTTTGAGTGCTCAAACGACATCTTTTTCTGAGTGTTTTTCCCTTGTGTTGGGTTGGTTGGGATTTTTTCACCGCTATATTTGCGATTAAATTCTATTTTAATTTTTGTCAAAAAATCATCATCAAGAAGCATACGAAAAAAATCTACAGAAATATCGTCTTATCTGTCAGAATAGTCTTCACCCTCAGATTCAAGCAGGTTTCTCTCCAATTCCTTGAAAATTGAAAAATCCGCGAACGAAACATATTTTTCGCAAACGTAAACCTCTCGAAATGTCTAAAATGCATCATCCCACCGTGCTTGCGGAAACCGTACTGCCACTTCAAAACTCAATCGATAAATGACGCACAAGCGTGGCGTCCGCAAGTTGTGGAGGCAGCCTTGGACGCACATGTGCGTTTTTCGCAGCGAAAGTATTAAAAGAGGTTCGATAGTCTCTTCAAGCATTTCAAGGTACAGATTGGCAGTCAAGTTTTCGTCCACAAATATTGGTCCAAAAAGAGGGACCAACAATTCCGAAAGTAATATTATTAATTTTCCTTGCCATGAACGCCTAGGGAAAGGCCAATAGGTTTGCTGACCTGCACATTACGAGCCATCGATCAACCTTCTACGCCAAAAAAAATACTTTTTACGTCAACGTGCCTATCGTCTGCTCACCTACAGTTGGGAATGCTTGAGTTGGAGCAGTTGGTAGACTGTTGAAGTCTTTTGATATGGATTTACACTGGGTGCATGGTTTCAGATGTTAGGAAAATAATAATGGTTGGTATCAATTTCTTCGAACTGATATGCTCTTATTAAACATCAACACTTCCACTTTCCGCCAATGTTATCAAGTTCCCGACCAATATAAAAATTGATTGGACTTCTCACGCCGAAGAAAAACATCAAAGCATCGCAATAACAATAAAAACGAATTGCTTCAATCAGCGTGTCTTACAGCGCGAGCTTCACAGTACATTGACTATCGTCAAAAATGCCGAACATCAAACTATCAACTGTGAACATCAGTCTCAGTGAACACATTTACGTAATCATCGGATTTACTGGTTGAATTGCTCGAACTGCCAACGCTATTAATATTGCATGAGATATTGCAGGGAGCTGAGGAGCTTTCATGTTGCCGAGATTGCAACGGCCATCTAGATTAATTGAATTCGATGACTATATGATGTATTCTCATGTTAAAGCAATAACTTTATGGAACGATGATTCGGGGCGACGGGGTTGATGAAGTGTTATTTCCGGTTCTATGTCGGAGGACAATAACGAAGACTATTAATAGTTGAATAATTTTCTTGAAGAATTTGAACTGGTTTCTAAATATGAAAGTACGGAGTAAAAATAACTTTTTTGTACAACTGTAAAAAAAAACTTGACATTTCTGCGTCTCTTGTGATGCGTAAATGTTTACTGCCAAAATAATTCACAAAATAAACATGAAATATTAGTTTTTGAAGGATTTATTTTGAACAGAGTTATAAAAAAATTTCATTTATTGGAATAATAATCGATAGTTGGTAAAGTTTGAACAATTACTTCCAACATAAATTCCCGAAGATATTCCATGTTGCTGCTGTTCAGAAACATTAGATATTTCTTGATACCACAATTTTATCAGATATTTTGATTTGTTTAGAAGATGGACAATTCAATATTTTGTTAGAAATCTCAATTTTGTTATTCAAACTATCTTCTACATATGCTTCTGCTACGGAGGCAGATTTCCAGCCACCGTGACGTTTAAAATGGTTTTAATGTTGCCCCCTGCATTAGCGAGATGAGTTACAGAGCTTCATTTGAAATAGTGACCTGTGTAACTCTTATACATGTCTGAGCTCAAAAACATGATTTTTGTGTCACTATAAGCTCTCCGAGCTCTAAAGTCTGATAGAAGTTTATAGAATTTTGAAAAAATTTACCGATTTTCAACCGGTTGGCGTCAATCGACGCAGTTTTTCAGGCTCCATGAAGAATCTTTAAATTTGAATTGATCGAACTAGAAATTCAGAGTGAACCATAACTCATGAACGAATCAACCGATTCTGACCGGACTGGCGGCGATCGACGTGATTTTTTTATATCAAGAGCTGATTGGTTTTTGAAATCGATCCATAAAGCCGTTTAAAAGTTATTCCAAAAAAAACATTTGAAAGAAAAAATTGTAATTTTTTTGAGATTTCTCAAAATCTACCCGTACGAATGGGTTCAAATTATATTCAAAATCTAAGTTTGGCCAAGCCAAATAGATAGAGAAAGAGTGAGAGTGAAATAGTAAGGAGGAGAGGGGAATATAGGCATTACGCAGATGCACGCATTAGACTTTATCGACGAATTTTCGATCTCAATTACTCACACATAAGATATAAATGTAAGGTCCCGAGTCTGTTCCCCGAGGTACACCTGGCGATGTGTTGTATTCTTCCGAGCGAACACTTAAACTGTCAGAGAAAGGGACCTATTTTCCATATATAACTGACTCCAACTCTTCAAAGTGGGCACGTATACCAACTTGTCTAAAGTTGGTGTAAGTAACGTCAACTTCTAGTAGATTCGATTTCAATGAACGCTCCGCAAAAAATCGTCAAAGGTACATTTTATTAGTCTAAAATTTGAGAAATCATAGAATCAATCCTTGAGGAATAAGTTGGTTTTTGGCCCTCAGAATAATTTTATATTTTAACATTAAACTTTCTGCACTCGTGTCTTATGCTTATATAGAGACTATTTGATGGAAAATTGGAAAGTTGAATCACTTCATCAACGTATTGATAAAAAATTCCACGAATCCTTGTCTTAGATAACATTCCGAGTAACATTCTTCGTTGTTGAAACATTCAGTATGGCTAGGATATTTTAAACCTTTTTTTTACATTCCTTTTGAAAATTAACGTAGCTGTAATACCGTAAATTATTCACAATGTGACAACCCGGCTTATTTAGTCTCACATTCGATACTTTCGACCCTCAAAAATACCCCCAAACATTCAAATGACCTTTCATGTCGAACTGCAATAATAGTGCCATTGTGAGGGTAGAGTTGTTTATGGCAGTCTTAAAATTTTATGTCCATTCCATCCCGGGTATCCCGTAAAGCTCCAAAGTTAACAAGTGATTATTGATTATCAAACCAGTCCTAAATAAATATTAGGCATTCAAATCTAAGGTTTTTGAAAGAAAATTTGTAAAAATAATATTTTTATTTGAACTTATTCGTATTTTTGCAGTTGGAAATATGATTTCCTTGATATCACATTATATTCTGAAATATTTCTGATTGAGAAATAATTTTTGTGTCATTTTACACTTATTTGTTACCCATTTGTTGACTTTTATATTCTGTATTTGTATTTGCTTCACCTTGTATCCACACTTCATCTAGATCTATAGATCTGACCTTTTTTATTGATGATATTTTTAGTGAAAATAAGCTGAAAATTAATGAATATTCAATATTTTTTTATGAAATAGTGTTCAGAGTGATAAATAAAATTTTATTCACATTGAATCGCACGTTAAAGGGCAAGACCTCGTTAATCCTTAGCTCGCACAAGTTTCGACTTCTGAGGGCTGTCGTTTGTAGGGGGATGACAGCTGCTCAACGGAAAAAACAATTTTTTGAACAATTCAAAAAACAATTTTAAACAATTTAAACAATTAACGCTCACTTTCATTGCACCTCTGACTTTCTATAATATTTCATTATATTCCAGGACTATTCCGGTGATTTCCTCAACTATTCTACTGAAGTTAAAGGCTCTTTTGCCTTTTACTGTTTTGGCACAGCAATTGAATTTGATCTCGTTTTATTTGGATTTTTATTGCTGAAGGTGGTGCGGACCAAATCTTCCAATCCTTTCTCTTTTCTAATTTTTGGTTCCTCGTGCTTTAGCTTTCTTGTTTCATTCCTGCTTCATTGCTTTCCAGAATTATACTTCATTATATGGTGACTCCGCCATTTCGTACTGACTATTAGCCGATATAACAGTCTTCGTGCGGTGTCACCAATTTTTTTATTTCTGGCTTCTTGTGGAACTTTTTAAGCGTTTATATGAGATTTCGTCAATGTCAATCTATGGAGGAATAAATCTGATAATAAGGCGTTGTTGTCTAAGAGGTGTACCATTTTTACAAGGACTCCACAATTTGGTGGCAGAAGTGGGACAACCAACAGGAGCAGGATGAAGACAATGAAATAAAAATACAAATCACAACATAAGACCAAATAGAAAAAAGATCAAGAAAAACAAGATATCTTAGCCATCAGAATAATTTAAAGAAAACGGGATCAGGTTTAATTTATATTCACAAAATGATACAAGAAGGACTAAAGTCGAAGGAACATCAATGCAAAATTATATTCAAAGACTAGGTCAAATGACAATTGCTGCTCCATATATAGTCTTTTTCAGGCTTTGGAACACTTATACGGTGTCACCGCATCATAAGGGATTTTTTTTATTATTTACTCATTGCTAATTTAGAGTTCGTGAATTGTTTGTGCTTTGAAAATAATGCAAAATAACGTTAACGATTGTTTTCTATCTATTGGCTACACCTGTCAAATTTGAGATTTTTTCACAAAAATGTCCGAATGTTATTTCTCAATATTTCGAAAAATATTATATGTAAAAGTTGTTTATTTTTTGGTTTCCTACCCACCTACCAAATTTTTGAACCAGTTGGAACAACTTTTATTTTTTTCGCGTTTTCTTAACCTTACACTTTTTCGAATAATTAAAATTTTATGAAATCTCTGAAAAAAAAACAGTTGAGATGTAATACATCCATCTGCTGAAAAAAAATTTGTTTATAAATATTTCTATGTGGATATTTTCGAATAAAATACAAATATGCTAAGAAAATAACATCATACTTGATGCAAAGAGGCTCTAGTTTCAATAATCCATAGCAAAATTTGCTTCAATTATTTTTATCACAATACATCACTGAAGTAGAAAATACTTTAGGTCTATTGGTTTCGAAAAAAATTCGATAATTCGAAACAAGAGCCACTTTGCATCAACTATAACATAATATTTTCAGCATATTTGTATTTTTGATGAAAATATCCAAGTAGAAACATTTATAAACAGAAAAAATCCTTCCAGCAGATGGGATTATTACATCTCAACTGGTCATTTCAGATTTTACAGAATTTAAATTATCCGAAAAAGTGTAAGATTAAGAAAACGCGAAAAAAATCAAAGTATTTTAAACGGGTTCAAATATGGTAGGTGGTTAGAAAACCGAAATATGAACAACTTTTTCATATAATATTTTACGAAAAATTGAAAAAAAACCTAAAATTTTGAAATTTTTTTGAAAAAATATAAAATTTGACAGGTGTAGCCAATCGATGGAAATCAATCGTAAACGTCATTTTGCATTATATTCAAAGCAAAAACTGTTCACGAACTCTAAATTTGCAATAACTGAATAATGAAAAAAGTCCCATATGATGCGGACTTTAATGATGACACTGTATACAGACTATAATGTAAAACATTGATATTTTACAGATAACCGATTGCATGTAATTTAGACGTTTCTGCAGAGTTCTCAAATGAATATACACGGCATGATGTTTGATTTTCAGCATCGTAACATAATGATGCTAAACGAAAAAAATTAATAGATGCAAGAAAATATACCAGTTATTTATAAATCATTTCAGGAAAGTTTTCCACTTCCTTTTAACGATAATCAAAGGAATACATTACATGCATTCCTTGAATGACTTTGATCAGGATATGTTCATAGAAAAAGTCCCCATAAGCCCCAAATATTCTCCAGGCTCTTTCAAAAAACTTTGATCAATTGTTATGATTGATATTGTAGTTGAGTCACCGTTCGACATCTTCTCTATGTTAGACCCAACGAACTAGAATAAATCATGGTTCCTGGAGTTGAAACGTTCTCTTGATATAGAAGACTCAGTTGGCAGTAACAAATGCCGGGTGATTATCCTAATGTATTAATTACAAGGAGTGATGTTAACCATCTCCATTTCAGAAGTTGGAGTGTCATGCGGGTTGAATGGGTTCAATTAACGTTCTGTATGATGGCGTATTTTTGTTAATACTTCTGGAAATGTATAAGAATAGATGATGAGAACATGTCCCTCTCCCTTGGCTACGAAAAATCGTTGATTGGATTCTTGTGCTAGTTGAGTCAAGGGGTTTACTAGATATCGTAGTCTTTGAATTCGATTTCAATATAAAAGTTTTCACAAATACATCTACCTCAAATCAGTAAAATACTGTAAACCCATGAAGGACCACGCACACTTCTTATGCAGAAAGTCTTTTGGTCAATATGTTGTTGAACTCGGGCTTCTGAATAGAACTTACGGTGGGCACACACAAATTCTAGGAATAGTTTATGAGATACAGAGTGTTGAAGTTGTAAAATGTCGCTTTTAGGCCATTATTAACTGAATTTTTTTAGTGGTAATATCACAAAATTATAAGTGGGGTCAGGTACGTATCAGTCAATCAAATAATTGCAGTGTTAATATTATCGATATCTTAAGTAATTGAAAATTATTTAGATAAATTAGAAAATATTTAAAATATACCAACCGGAAACCGAACCTGGAATCCATCGATATTAAGTTGTACAGAGTGGGCCAAATTGGACACTTTTAAATGAAAAGACCTGTTTTCAAATTGGATAGATATAAACTGATGGCTGTGTCTGAGAATCAAATTTTATGATAAACTCAATGATGAAAACCGCATATCGATATCTATCATCATTTCTGAGTTAAAGCATGTTTTCCGAAAATATGCATTTTCGTAAAGTTGCTGTTACTTTCTTTCCTGTCAAAAATTTCTTGTTTCTATGAAAACATTTTCGGAGCACTTTTTTTAGAAATCAATGGTGTGAATATCTTATTTTTTCAAATAAGATATCCATGATTACTGATGGAAAAATATGTTTTTTAAATGAGATACACCCTGTATATTCCAGCATATTTCAATAGAGCTTGATATTTCTTTCCAAAAATGTAGCACACTTGATGTTTTGCTAGAGTCATCTCTGAAATACAGAGCATTCGGGTTTTTTTAAGTAGACTTTGAGACGCACACTTTGAATAAGTAGACTTTGGAGGACGCGGCGATAAAACAGATTGCAAATGTTTACTGGTAGCTGTCAATATTTTGATTCAGGCAGTAAAGACGCTCTTTAATTCGTGGTTTCTGTTGAATTTTCAAACACATTCGCAGTGAAGTATGAGAATTATGAAAAATGGGATATTATGATAGTCTGTTTAATACAAACCAGGGAAAATGAAGAAGCACAGCAAGCAATTTGTATCATCAGAGGATTCCAGAAAAAAGACAACCTTTCAGAGACGTTTTTGCAAGATTGCGACACAACCTAATTCATGATGGTCAATTTGAAGAGTTTTCTCTTCAAATTTATATTAATCAAATAGGGATTAGGAAGAAGAAATAGTCGTTTTAGGAGCTGTTGAAAATAATCCCAAAACGTCATCGCGAAATTTGAAAATATCAACAGACCACCAAGAACTATCGTTGAGAAAGCACAAGTACAAGCCATACAGGACCAGACTACTGAACAATTTCTTTGTTTTATCACCGCCTCGTCCAAAGCCTACTTGTTCAAAGTGTGTGTTTTAAAGTCTACATGAAAAAACCTAAAAGCTCTGTATTTAAAAAATGTTTTTGGATCAATAATTATGGATATCTTTTTTAAAAAAATCAGTTACTTACTTACAACATTCTGCCGTCCTAAGCAAAAATGCCGTATCTCCAAAAACTCTGAAGCTGAGAATCTATAGTTTCGACCATCTTAAGTACGAAAAGTCTTAAACTTGTGTACTGAAGGAAAAATGATTGATTAACTTTGGCTGTTTAAATCCAGTTTACGTAATCTTTGCCTTGGAGAAAGTTAAATTTATAGTGTTTCAAGACTACAATATCTCCATATTCACATTTTTTGTAGATACGGCTTTTTTGCTTAGGACGGCAGCATTGAAATATACGTGTAAAAGTGCTTCGGAAGTGTTTTCATAAAAACAAAAAGTTCTTGACAAGAAAAAGTTATCTATAGCAACTTTTCGAAAAATATGCTGTAATGTAATGAGCCAGTCTTCTAATCTAGTGACCGATAGCTTAGATGTTCAGAGTTTGATTCTTCGTTGGTTTATATTTTCGAGTTAATTTCGTCTGTTATACTGCAATATTTTCTCAGTTGTATTCGATTACAAAAGCTATCAATTCTCATTTGAAGAACTTCTTGGTCTCAAAGTAGACTCTTGTGGGACACCAGAGTTCTTGAGGAGATCGTCAATTATAACATAGAAAGATCTGTCTGAGAGAAAGGTTTGATGTCAGAATACACAACTGATTGATACACAGCCATTAAGGAATGCCTGAAATCTACAGAGCACGTTTTTAACTAGCATCTAAGTATAGCTCATTTCCGCAAATGTTTCTGCAAGTTGAAACTTCGACATTAATAGCGGTAAAAACATTGAATTTGAAGAACTTCTTGGTCCCAAAGTAGACTCTTGTGGGACACCAGAGTTCTTGAGGAGATCGTCAATTATAACATAGAAAGATCTGTCTGAGAGAAAGCTTTGATGTAAGAATACACAACTGATTGATACACAGCCATTAAGGAATGCCTGAAATCCACAGAGCACGTTTTTAACTAGCATCTAAGTATAGCTCATTCCGGCAAATGTTTCTGCAAGTTGAAACTTCGACACTAATAGCGGTAAAAACATTGAATTTGAAGAACTTCTTGGTCCCAAAGTAGACTCTTGTGGGACACCAGAGTTCTTGAGGAGATCGTCAATTATAACATAGAAAGATCTGTCTGAGAGAAAGGTTTGATGTCAGAATACACAACTGATTGATACACAGCCATTAAGGAATGCCTGAAATCCACAGAGCACGTTTTTAACTAGCATCTAAGTATAGCTCATTCCGGCAAATGTTTCTGCAAGTTGAAACTTCGACACTAATAGCTGTAAAAACATTGTTTTTGTTCCGCTGCGCCGAAACGAATTACACCAATCACTGCAATTACCAACCAATCCAGACTGGTTAAATTTTGAACAATATACATTTTCCTAATTGCCGTGGCATAATTATTCTCTCACATAAAATGTTAACTCTGCCTAGAATAGCAATCTGTGACAGCTGAACTCGCGTAAACCGGAAAGCACTGCTGAAAGATTCACAGGGTGATCGATATTTAATGAGTGTGAACATAAAATCGATACGTCGGCACACGAACACGGTAAGTTTTAAGTTTTACCGCGTTATCGATTCAGTCGGAACGAATACAAAAATCGAGCAATACAACAGTTCGTAGATAATATGAAGTCGTGGTTACCCTTGAGAAACAATCGGAAGATTTGCGAGGAATTGTAGTTCACTTGCCGTACAAGAGATACAAGGAGAGATACGGGAGATATAATCGTTTAGGAGAACAATGGAGTCGGTACGCAGCAGTGGCGTAGCAAAATATAAAATAGTATTTGAAGAAATCACAAAGAAAACAGAATGAATACTTACCCACTTACCATTCTCCGAAACATTCTTCTAAGGTTATACTTAAATGACAACTGCGATTAGCTTCATTTGTACGCAACTGTACATTTTTAAACAATTTCAAATTATGAAAAAAATCTCAGAAATTTTACTTTTTCCCGCTCTAAGGAAGAATATGCTCCCCTGTATGAAGGTATTATCTAAATAATCAATTTCATTATTCTGAATTGATTGGTGTTCGCAGAATTGATCTGGAGTTGAGAGGGGTAATTCCCCGCCAATTTTTTATATGATTCGTAATCAGCTCGTCTAGATACATTTGATGAGACCTAACGATTTTTTGAAGAATGAAAAATTAAATTTTTCAAAATATCTGTTTCCTTCCATAAATTGAATACTGCGTTAATTGACTTTTGTCTCTGAATGTCTTACAAATGCGAAATTAGCTCATATTTTTGAATAAAAACACCATTTCATTTAGAATATGTTGATTTTGTGGTTAAGTGCATTTTTTCGGAGAAAAATCTTCTGAAATTTTGGTTTCATTCAATATTGAATTACTTGACTTTAATTGTCTGTAAATATCTTAAAAATGCGAAATCATCTCGTATTGTTTGATTCTTGTTTGATATTTTTAGAATAAAAATAAAAAATATTGCTCTCTAAGTGCCCGCGAGTTGAATTGTCCATCTGGAGTTGAGAGGGGCACCTGACGATATTTTTTATAAAAAAATAAAATTTATCAAAAATTCGGTTTCCTTCAATATGGAAGTTCATAACACAAAACCCAAAACGTTATCTCTTGCGAAATATCCCCAAAACTTGACAGCACAGGCGTTTATTGTAAATAATTGCAAAAAATGAGGAATGTCAAATTGTTTTGCTGCCTGTTTGAGAGGAAATGAACCTAATCTTCTTCAAGTATACAGGTTGCTCTGACATTTGCTATATGACAGTACAGGTAAACAAATCATAAATAATGGTTTACTTTTGGTACTACCATGCACATTGCCGACATTCTTAGTGGTACACTATATTAACCACTGCCCTTCAAAGAGTTTCAACAAGAAGATATGGCTTTAGGGTGATTAGAACTTTGTGGGTATTAGTTAATTAACCAAGTTTCTCCAATTTCAGCCAAACTAATAGCTTCATAGGCACGGATATATGTCATATTCACAAACACCAAAAGAAGACCACAGACAATAATTATTTTATATGCGTTGTAGGCGGTGACGGTCATTTTGCAATAGGATATTTTAGAAAATATAATTGATTCGCCAAAGTATCAGCTTCAATTCAGTCGAGAATCAGTTTCTATTTGGATGACGTTAAAACTTTGAATCAGGTGGCTGACGTGTTTAGTGTTTCTGAGCTCGGGATCTAACCAGTGTCCCAGATTTTTTTTATTCTTTCATAATAATTGGAAGTAAGTCTTTTTTCATTGAGCGATCTCTGTTCTTCTCAGACTCAAATAACAACACCACAGACTTTCTTGGGTTGAGTTTGAGTGTAAGTGCAGAAAAAATGTCGAAGATGGTTTGGTGATTAGTATTTAGTCTAGATCCCGAAGTCCGATATATAAACTGAACAATGAGGGTCCGAGAATAGATCCCTGCGGTACACCTTTAGTTACAGATAAGGCCTTCGAAATGACTCCTCCTAGAATTATATCTGAGTTAGGTCAAAAGTCGAAAGTAGCTAGTTTGTCAAAAAATATGTCGTAGTCGATAGTATCGATCGCTTTACTATATACAAAAGTATATTTAATTTTTTACATACGAATACACTTACACTGACAACAAGTAAACCATGGCAAGAAAATTAATAGGTAATAGAATTAAATTCTTAAAATGACGTCAAGCTTGTCGAATATACGAACGTATCATAGAATTATCTAGATCTAGCGAATTAAAATAACCATGATTTTTCACTTCACCGTAATTGAAGGACTATAAATAGTTCTTGATAATTTTTTATCGTACCTACAACTATTAAGTTAATATCAGTCACCAAAATGAGAACCGATGGCAGGTGTTCTATTTCAATTATTTTAGATCCTTTTACGGCGTGTATTTTCATAATTTGATTTGGACGTGTAGACTGATCCTATAATTTAGGAGCTTTCTAAATTGTGAATCGCTTTTGGGTGCCTAATGGCGTGATTGGATTATTGAGGTGTGAACTTGACTGAATTATATATGGTCAAAATTTATCAATTAATCGTTCTGTTATTTTCATAAAAAATATATAGAGTGGTGAGTTTATGATTGATAATTTTTCATAAATGTAACTACCAGCAAGGATATATAAGTATTTCCCAATTAAAAGTGGTAAACGGTATCGAATATAGATCTGTTTTGGTTGGTTTCCGGGTTTTGCCGTGGTCTTCTTCAGAACTTCCTAAACCATCTGAATAGGTTTCATCCAAAAATACAGTTCACCATGGAATTAGAAGAAAACCTTCAAATCCCATTTCTTGACGTATTAGTCACCAAACAGGGTAATCATCTAGGCCATAAGGTGTACAGGAAGAACACACACACAGATCGATATCTACACAATGGATCCAACCATCATCCAAAACAGAAACGAACCGTCATCAACACCCTAGTGAACAGAGCTTTGAGAATATGTGAACCAAGGCACATCGACGAGGAAATGCAACACCTTACAACTGTGTTACAATCGAATGGGTACAACAAGAAAGACATCATCCGTGCTACGCGCTCAAGGGAGAAGAAAAGGAACACCAATGAAGAGCAACCCCAAGGCACTGTCTATCTGCCATACATAGAAGGCGTCACCAACAGAATTGGGAAAATTCTGAAGAAGGAGAAAATTACCACCAAGATATCAGAATATCTAAGATCAGCCAAAGACAGCAGAGATCCACTCAAATCAACGGGAGTCTACAGAATTACATGTAACTGTGGGAAGGTCTATATCGGACAAACGAAAAGGAGCATTGGTACCCGCCTAGTCGAGCACAAGCGGAGCTGTCGTTTGGGACAAACCGAGAAGTCCGCAGTCGCTGAGCACACATTGTGTGACGGAGAACACAAGATCCTTTTCGAAAATACCGAGATACTAGCAACGTCGAATCATTATTCAACAGGAATGTATTTAGAAGCAATAGAAGTACACAAACAAAACCCGGCAAAACCCGGAAACCAACCAAAACATTGACGCCAGCCGTGAAAGCCTACATTCCTACAGAATATAGATCTATAATGGTTTACACTCGTATGTCAAATCAAGAGGAAATTCCATCCATTTTTTATCGTAGTTTGTGTAAGATTAAGTTCTTATTCGTAATTTGAATAATTTTCATAAGTATATCAACACATTTGGTGTTGACTCCTGCCAATGTTGAATTCAGTGAACGCATGTACTATTTAAAGTTTATCCATGAGAAACGGGTATAATATAAGAAGTTGTAATTTTTAGCAGATGAGTTGATAACTTCATAAAATGAAATGGGTCGGTCAAAAAACTAAACTAATATGATAAACTAAAATAATGTTGGAAAACATGTGAAAAAATCTTGATCATTTCAAACATTAAATAAGTCAAGATATAAAAATATATTGGACATTTGAAGGGACGTGGAGTCGAATAAGAAAACATGGAAATGAGTATAGGTAGTTGAAACTAATAATTTAAAAATGTATCGAATATGTAGGAAGTAAGGAAAGTTGGAAAATTGGAAAAAGAATAAGCTAGGGAGATATGAGTTGAGGTACCCAAAAAAATTTGAGTTGATTACCAAAACATTGTTGGTATGGACATGAACTATCTCGGAAATTTCATGAATAAGAAAGAAAAATCCAGAAAAGAGAATGGACTTGTTTTTTCTAACGTTGGTTAAAGTTGGAACTTATGATTAGTGAAAACTTGAAATGGAACGTTGAGAGATTTTCCAAACAGGGAGATAGAGGTAGATAGATGAGTTATTCAAAGTTGAAAGAATCACCGTGTTATAGTTTATGAACTCGGAAGAGAGTTCTTGGAATTCAGGGATCAAACCGGGAAGTGTTTTAAAAGTATAGTACAGAACTGAAGTAAACATATTGAATAGATTAAAGAAATAGGAAGAGTGAATGAGTTCCAACGAGCGAGTTTATGAAAGTTTTTAACTTGAAAATGTTGTGTAGTTGAGAGACACAAAAAGTCAGCATTGCCAGAAAGTTGAGAGATTGGAAACACCTAGAGAGAATGTATGAATAAATGATTATGACAGTTGAGTGTTGAAAAATTACGTAAAAATAATTTTTTTCAAGTAAGTTATTTAAAGTGAGTGAGTGAAATGAAACCAAGTGTCAAAATTAGTCGAGAATTTTGCAAAAGAGATCTACTCGACGTCATTGACATAAATGACGAAGATATAAAGTTCTGTTTTTCTTATCGTAACAAATAACTGTACTGAAATAGGACTTATTCCTTCCTGATTGAATAGCAGCACATTATCCTAAAATCACCATTCTGTTATAAATGTTTCAAATTGTGTAAATGATTTTACCCATTATCAGAAACACTAACAATAAAGGGCACAAATAAATGGCTGCTACAAAATATACAACAGTTCTGAATAAATCGTTATACTCGTTAATATGTCCGTTAAGGCCGAAATGACCGTGATAATTTAGATGGCCATACATATTGAACTGAATGATCGTAAAGAGCAAATCAATTTTATTGGGTGTATATTTTGTGGCCGTTAAAGCGATCTAGATATAATAAAACATTTTTAATCACCTGTATATATCTAATGAACGAAACGACATTGTTATGCGCGATGAATTCCATTTCGTTAATAAAATTTACTGTACTTATCGCCCGAAGACAATTTTTAATAATGAATTCCACAAGAATATATAATGGATGTGTTATTATTGTGACAGTTAATAGAAATCTGAAAACTGAAATCGTTTTTCGTCCACGTTCTATCAGTTGATGTCTAGATTTCATATATATCAAATATCGATTTTCAGCCAAAAAAAAAAGATACGTTGAAAAAGTTATTATTGGAATTATGAAACAATTCTGTTTAGCATTGTTTCTTGCAGTGTTTTGACTGCAATCGTTTACTTATTGATGTTTGAAAATAAGAATGGCCTGGTTAATTCGAGAGGATAGAGCCATTAGCATATATTATTTTTAATTATATCTCACAACTTCCACGTTTCAAGAAATAATAGCAGTTATTATATTATTTTCAGTGGTTCCCATGATATTATCTAAATGTTAGAACATTTGCATTTTACTGAATCAGAACAAAAAAATTAGTAGACATTTTGTGAACGCCAAAATGATGGAAAACTTAAATTAGGATTCTGATTTGTTAGATTTTTTTCAATTTCTACATATTGTTCCCATATTTTTGCAATTTAACCTATACTCTCATAGACACCTATTCCTTGGTGCCTATAATGTTTGTTCATTGTTTCGGTTCCTAAGCGCCACAGCAAATAATAGTGATAACCGTCATCTAACTGCATAGGAAATGCCTTTGGGAACACTCAACGAGTATTTATTTTTGTTTATAGGATTGCTACTTCCTTTTTCTATGTTCCTTTCTATTTTATTTAATTGTTTTTATTAAACATGAGAAATAAAACTTCCTATGTTTTTGTACCACTCATTTTCGTAATTTTAATGTTACTGCAGTTCCGTATTTTGTTTCTTTTTGTTGTTCATCTACGTATATTTTCTTATTACATATTTATTTAGAGTAACTTCATTAGGAGCGGATTCTTCAGGTTGTTTTTAGAATGAAAATCATTTCCATTATGTTTGTATTATCACATATGCTTGTACACACCTAAGAACTGTGTGGATACTATATAGGAGAAAGAGACACACAATCATATTGGCGGAATAGGTATTTTATATTTTCTTTTTTTTTTCTTTCTTCCGTTAGGAATTTCCCAGACAGGCTCTGTCTCACGATTATAATACGCATTATTTTCATGACTTCGTGTACTTTTATTTTCATGTCTGACTTAACGAGATTCTCTCTAGACTCTACTAGTATCAAGATGTTGTTGTCTTTTGTTGTCCATCTGCTGTAATTTTCATAAAAACCTACACCAGCCTATTTTTTCAATTTCTACTAAGATATTCGTCATGATACTAATGTTTCGGCAGTCATGTCTAAAAACATCTGAGAGAGAATAATAGATTTATTTGACCAAGATACAAATATGTTTTTGGCAAGTCATTCAGGTATTTACATGTAAAAATTGTTTAAAAAGAATGAAAGTGCTAAAATATTGAGCTTCAAAAATAACAGTCACAAGATGAAAAATAGTTATTTATGTATCAAGGGCGTAAAGTAGGCGTTTATGGCCTGCGGCGTGGATAATTACACGCCGAAGTCCATAAACGCATTTTACGCACGTGATACATACAAAATTTTATATACTAGCGGTTTATACAGTGTCCACCAAAATCTTGGAACAGCATGGGAAACTAACTTTTATGACGAATGACATTTTCTGAGAAACTATTAATAAAAAAGTTTTCCATATGGTTCCAAGATTTTGGAGGACACTGTATATATATTTATGTCGCAATTATCGTGTCAATAATCATCTCTGAATACTGACATATATTCATTTATTCAAATTGTACACAGAATACCCAGTATATACCCACCTAATTATGACGTTGTTAAACAAGCTGGTTGTTGTCTAGCAACAAATTCAATAAACAAGGTAAACGGTCATCTTCATGTTTATCTGAAAAAGTGCGTGAGTGAACTCAACACGAAAATTATTGAATCATCAGATGAAGAACATAATATATACATTCCAATGGAAATTTTGGAATCGGCTGAGAGTGCCAAACTCGAACTGCTACCAACAAAGTCAAAGAAACTTTACGAAAAGACGTATAATGAGTTCATAAAATGGCGCAATGAAAATAATGTGAAGGTGATTACAGAAGATATATTAATGGAATATTTTTTTGAGAAGTCTATGAATCGAAAATCATAATCTTTGTGGTCATACTATTCGATGTTAAAGTCTACTTTGAATTTGAATAATAATATAAACATAAGCAAATTTCCAAAATTGATCGGAAGAATGATGGATATAGGCCGAAGAAATCCAAAATATTGAATAGGGATGAAATCGAACTTTTTCTGAAAGAAGCTCCAGATAATGTATATCTGATGATGAAGGTATGTTATACCTACCTATATTTACTAAGTAATTAAAAAACTTATTGATTCTTTTATAGGTTGCATTAATATTTGGGGTACATGGTGCTTGTCGTAGAGAAGAATTAACAAATCTCAAGCTTGATGACATTCAAGACCTAACTTATGCTTTATTGATTACAATTCGAGAGTCAAAAACTAAAATACAACGAACATTTACCATCTTCATTACTGAAAACCAGTCAGTTAATTATTTGGATATTTATAGAAGATATGTAAGTCTACGTCCCGCAAATACTGAACATGGGCGTTTTTTTATTTTCTATAAGAACAACAAATGTACAAAACAAGTTGTTGGGAAGAATATCCTCGCTCAAATTCCAAGAAAAATTGCAGCATTTTTAGGCCCAGAAGAATATACGGGTCATTGTTTCAGGCGTTCTTCAGCCACTTTATTAGCTGATGCTGGGGAAAGTATCACCAATATCAAAAGACACGCTGGTTGGAAATCAACTTCAGTAGCAGAGAGCTACATTGAACAATCGATTTCAAATAAATTGAATATTGCCAAAAAAATTGCCGGGTGATGGACCGATACCAAATAATAATTATTTGGACCTACCATCCACATCTAAAATGAGTGGTGAGGATGTTTCAAAAGGTAATAATTATTTTCAAGAGAAAAGTGAATATCCCTCTCAATATTCAAAATTGTAACAATTGCATAGTTAATATAAAATTCTAATTTTCAGGGTTATGGAGCAAAAATGTAGATTATGAATAAAAGTTGTTAAATGAGTATTTCTTTATTGAACTGAATTCATTGTTTCGTGGTAGGTCTTCCGTGAAATGATGTGCCTAGGTATATATGGACAATTTTAGTATATTGTCTACTTTACCGCCCGCGGGCCATGATGCGCCCACGGGCGGTAAAGTGCCACTTTACGCCCGGCGAACCGGGCGGTGAAGTGTACTTTACAATTTGAAATGCAAGCGTTAAAAAGAATTAATAACGGGTCGATTATCAGGTCCAGAGTGTATTTCAAAAGTTCGCTGTTCATATCAGTAATCTTGAAATCCTCAAGTTGCGTACGGCTTCAACAACCTCAAAATTTGTTACCGGCTCTAGAAAGAAAGATAAACAAGGTGTAGGCAATCATGGCAAAAATCGTCTTGATCAGAGAACTGAGTACTTATCAAATTTTCAGCAATTGTGGAAAAATAATCATTGAAAGAACTGGCTGGTATAGAATGATTGGACTTTTTTTCGAATTGTTACCTTCAAAATTGACAAGGCTGCAGCTGTCACGAATTTTGCTGTTAGATACACAGAAGAATTTATCATGTTACTTATTATTTTATACTTGGATAATTTAGAGCGATAGTGCTCCTTCAGGTAGTATAATCACTGAAATCTCTCGTGAAATTACATAGTAACTTAAACTGAAGATCAAAAGACTACTTTTGTAAGTTATATTTGTTTTTTTTTATAAGACAGGATCGAGTTGGAAATTTTGGATTCTCAAAACATTTTTCTAATATCTCTTTTCTATTAATAATAATTACCTACAAAGGTCTGAATGTAAAACTGAAAACTTTTCAATTTATTCACGAGCTGATAAGCCGAACCTACTCTAGGCCTAATATTATTATTAGTACAATCATAATTGAAGATGAAATGCTTTCCCATCACACTGAATACCTGAATGAGACAGTAAGCGATTTCAACGGTTTACTTCCATATTCCGAGTGAAAACATCTCGTCGACCTATGCAAACACATCTCCGCATTTGTTTTCTGAATTTCCATTTTCTATTTATCTCAACGCTGACCTGTTGAGACTGTCACGGGCAAAAGTTGTTTAATCAGGACTGTATTTATTGAATCGGATAAACAAACATTGTATTTGTTTAGTACGAATTCTTTCTCAAACATCGTAAACATACGTAGAGTATAAAGATAAAGTAAAGATAATAAAATGAAGGAATGACAACGAACGTTGCGGATAAATTCCGTTAGCAATTCGAAGAAATAATTTTAGCGCGAATGTAGTCAGTCGTAGGAGTTGTAGTTAACTAATGTATATTTGGTGGACGTATAAAGCGTTTTTTTTTTCGGTGCTTTCCGCGCGAGACGGAAACATCTTGCTAAAATGTGTACAAATCTTGGAATATTTGAAAGGCTCGAGACTCAAGTTTGGTACTGAAATGACTCGAAATCAAAACCAAGTGATTCAAAGACTCAAGAATTGGAATCAAATGACTGAAAGCCGAATCTGATTGACTGAAAGACACAATTGTGACTGAAAATACTCAAAACAAATTCTCAGTGACTCAGCATTGGGAATTAAATGTCTGATATCCAAATTTGAACATACTAAAAATTTAAAGAACCACATAAAAGTAAAAAAACAAGCTTGACAGCTGAGTATGCAAAGTATTCCAAACGTTTAAATGTATATAATTTCCCTCAACTGCACAACTTTTTCAAGTTAACAACTTTCATAAACTCCGTTGTTAGAACTCCTCAACTCTTCATATTTCTCTAGTTCTTTCAATATGTTTAGGTTAGGTATGAATGTGAGTGGGCCCATATCAGGCCCTCCACTGCGGCCAATGGCCTATTGTGGCTCACCCTATGGTTATATTTCTCCCTGTTTATGCAATCTCTAAACGAAATTAAGGAGTGCGTTACTGTTGTATTGCCAAATGTTGAGAATCTGTTTCTGGCCGCTGTGGGGCAAGTACATAAAATGTGTTTAGCCGTTTCATCCTCCTCCATACATAGACGGCACTCTGCATCTTGTGCATGTCCGATTTTATGCATGTGGTGTTTGAGTTTGCTGTGGCCAGTGAGCAAACCTACTATGACTCTGAGATGTGCTCCACTGAGTTCTAGCAGTTTGTCGGAGTCCTGTTTTTTCCTTGTGCACGCAATAAATGCTTTGGAATGGGCTAGCCCCGGTAGACTACGCCAATACTCGAGTCTTTTTTTGTTTGCCCAGGATGTTATAACATTGTTGGCAGAGCTATGTGCTATACCGATTACCGGTTCTGGCCCAGTGAACGTTATTTCGGCCCCCCTTTTGCTAGAGCGTCTGCTATTTCGTTCCCTTCTAGGCCCGTGTGACCTGGTATCCAGACTAGGTTAACGTTGTTGCGTTGTGCTAGTCGGTTTAAGGTTTCTATGCAGTTCCATACTGCTCTGGATTTAAAGCAATTGGATTCAAGCGCTTTCAGTGCTGCTTGACTATCTGAAAATATTTTTATTGTTTTTCGTGTGTGGTGTCGATTTTCCAGCTCCCTTGCACACATTTCAATGGCATATACCTCTGCCTGGAATACCGTAGTTAATTTACCCATACTGAATGAGCGTTTCACTACTGGGTTCATCCCGTATATTCCGGCTCCGGCGCCTTTCAGAGTTTTGGAACCATCGGTAAATCAACTTCCATTTGCTCTACATAGGTCAGTTTCATTCCCAACCCAGGCTTCTCTTTCAGGGAAGACCACAATGTAGGGCGTGTGAAGGCTGATAGTTTTGGGCATGATGTCTGAGGGCATTTCTAGAATGTTGTGAGCTATTATGCCCTCCAGCATGATGCTGCTTCTCATGACCACTGCCTGCGGTGGACTAATGGACGCTTGGTGTAGTCTGTATGTTGCCCATCTTGCCTCTGTCTCCAGAAATATGTGAAGAGGAAGTAATCCGAGAAGGGCTTCTATTGCTGCCGTTGGCATGGAGCGAATTGCCCCAGTAATAGCCAGACACGCTTGTCTCTGTAGTCCGTTCAGTTTAGCCAGGGCCATTTTTTGTTTGCCCTTGCTCCACCAGACTACAGATCAATATGTTTTCTTCAGTTCTGTATTCTACTTTTATCATACCTCCCGGTTTGATCCCAGAATTCCGAAGACCTTTTTCTAAGTTCACTACTCAACCACTTATCTACTATTTATCTACCTAACTTATAATGACTCATCTATCTACTTCTATCTCTCAAACAGTTCATTTCAAGTTTTTACCAATCATAAGTCCATACTTTATTATACCAACATTTGAAAAAACAAGTCCATCTTCTTTTCTGGATTTTTCTTTCTGATTCATGAAATTTTCGATTTAGTTCATGTCCATCAACGAAGTTTTGGTAATCAACTCGACTTCCTTTGGACACCTCAACTCGTATATCCCTAGACTCAAGTTTGGAAATTAAATAACTGATATCCAAATTTAATCATACTAAAAATTTAATAGACCACCTGAAAATAAAAAAGCAAATAAGTTTGACAGCTCAGTATGCAAAGTATCCAAAAAATTTAAATATTTTCGAAATATAACATTGTGAAAAAAATATATGTATCATTATACCGGACGTTCCAGAATGAGGCAGTGAAACATGGAAGGAGGAGGGGGTTGTGTTGCATGTGAAAGGCGAACTCTACGTGTTAAATGATTAAGTAACGCTTAATGAAACAGCATTTTTCACGTTGTATTCAAATTGAGATTCAGCCAACGATTGCATTTTTCTTCAAGGATTCTCAAAACAAAGATTTTCTATACCCCCAAGTAATGAAAAATCTCTTGCGGTTCCTATGAAATAAACCATAAAATCAATATTCATTATTGGATCTATTTATCTCAAGGAATATTTATAATAAAATCTGTAATATTAATTTCCATTTTGGTCTCGAGGAGTTTCCATATTTCCTTAGAATAGAAAATGAAAATGAAAGCTGAAAAACCGAAATGGAAAATGAAAAGTTATGGAAAGTATAAAATAGATTTTGCTAGCACAGATTGATAACCACATAAAAATTCCTAACCCCAACTAAATTGAACTGAATATTTTTTATTGTGAATTTCAAATAGTTATGAAAATACTTCACTGATTCACTCTATGTATCGTTCCATTTCTCTTTCATTCCCTTTCTCTCTCCCTCTGTATTTCTTTAAGTTTCTACCTTGTTTATGTCTCTCTGTTTCTGTCCCTCAACTATCTCTATTTTCCTATTGTTGTTTTCATACGCAGGGGACAGCTGACGAAGTAATAATAATCCTTTCTATTAATGCGAGTTCGAATGTAAATATCAGCGATTTTAATAATTGTCTAAATAATTGTAAATTAATCGAAATACACTATCCTTTATACCCAGGGTTTGGCATAAGACTTGAAAGTACTGAAATTCAATACTTGTTTGGCATAAGACTTAAAAGTACTGAAATTCAAAACTTGAACACTGGAATAAAATACTCAAAGTTTAAAATGACTCACAGATTGGGAGTATCAAATCAAAAACTGAAAGCCTTGAAACAAAGATTTAAGGACTGAAAAATTACTCAAAATTTACAATTTGTACAAGATTTAGAGTAGATGTTTCCCACGATATATCCAACTTCTATAATTGAAACTTATGAAGATATAGTGGGAATTGAATCGTAAAGGCAAGACATATTCAAAATGGAACTCGACATCCTATAGAGCGTACCCCAAATTTATGTTGTCAATCACCAAAATACCTCTCAGTACAAAACCGGGTTTGGTTATTGATGTTTCCACGATTGCCCCTACTGGCCAAGTTCGTTATAACGCTTCTTATAACTGTCTATCTTGATAGATAGGGCCCACATAAATACAGGGGTCTTTATCATACCCCCTAGTGTGAGATTTCTTGTCAAGGAGCATTTGGGTAGAAAGTACTTAAACAACGTGTATAAAATATCCTAATATATGTCGGAACGGAGACGACGCTATTGATTTTTCGCAGTGCATCCAACCAAATGTACTGTTAGTTTTCATATGTAATAGCAGGGGAGCGCAAGCGGAGATTTCGGAATTTACTGAAGTGCGACAGATTAATGTATAGAGGGATACCTTGTACCCTGTTAAGTACCTCCACCAAATATGAATCTCATAAATAAGGATATCAGATTAGTAAAAAAAATTGATCATCAGAAATTCTCGAGCGCGTCTGATTAAGATAGGGTGAGTTAATTACATGCTAAAAAGTGTATATTCTACTAATCTGACAATTTGAGAGTGACTTTAAGAAAGGGGAGGGCTACAAAGTTGTAAAAAAACGTCATCTCGACATTCTCGAGCGTGACAATTCTTTTTTTTATTTTGATAGAAATAATTCAAGGATAATAAAAAATATATAATCTGACGATTTCCACAAGCTGAAATAACAAAAATTCGTCGATAAAGTCTAATGCGTGCTGCTGCGTAATGCCTATATTCCCCTCTCCGCGTTACTATTTCTCTCCCACTCTTTCTCTATCTATTTGGCTTAGCCAAACTTAGATTTTGAATATAATTTGAACCAATTCGTACCGGTAGATTTTGAGAAATCTCAAAAAAACTAATACGAATTATTTTTTAAATTTGTTTTTTTGGAATAACTTTTGAAAGGCTTCATAGATCGATTTCAAAAACTAACCAGCTCTTAATATCAAAAAACCACGTCGATCGCCGCCAGTCCGGTCAGAATCGGTCCAAAGAAAACCGAAAAAAATGTTTTTTCGGAATCACTCTGAAATTTCTAGTTCGATCAAT
Organism: Chrysolina americana; assembly: GCA_958502065.1. Classification (NCBI taxonomy): domain Eukaryota; kingdom Metazoa; phylum Arthropoda; class Insecta; order Coleoptera; family Chrysomelidae; genus Chrysolina; species Chrysolina americana. The sequence continues at coordinate 10,795,469 of OY293416.1, forward strand.
TCAAACTTAAAAATTCTTCATGGAGCTTAAAAAACTGCGTCGAATGCCGTCAACCGCGTGAAAATCGGTTTATTTATTCAAAAGTTATTGCGGTTTGAAAATTCAAAAAATTGTATAAACTTTTATCAGACTTTTGAGCTCGGAGAGATCATAATGACACTAAAATCATATTTTGTTGAGCTCGGAGAACTCAAAAACAAAATAAGTTTAGTGTTGAGCGCTTAGGTATATGGAGTTAGCGAGAAGTTGCAGGGATGGCCTTTAGGGTCAACCGTTTTCCTAATTTTTTTTGTCGGATCAGGCAAATCCCTCTAGATAATCGTCAGCTTAGGAGACAGCACATCTAGGACATAAAGATGAACCATATATTCCCCCACCGATGAAAAGGTATACATTACATAATTTTTTTTTTCTTCTTATTATCTAAGCTTTGCATCCCAATAGGTCTCTATGACGCTCGAGTAAATCCACATTTAGCATCGTGGGCTCCCCTACTATAAGTAAGTACGTTGTTCTGCACCTGATCAAGTTTTGTTGAATGGTTACTATAGCTGAATTCTCGATGAAATGCATCATCGACACGAAACATTTGCAATCAATCTTCTTATCCTATCAATGTTCTTGAGTTTCTTTCAAGATGTTTTATTTTCATGAAGGCTTTTGCCGATTGTCTGAACTTTTCCACTGCTTGGATTCAAGCAGTCAGAGCATCCATATCTCTCTAAATTCTCAGAAACAACTCCAACTATCAAAACACTTCCTTAATATTGAAATTTCCCACTACATGCACATCCATCACCAGAAAATCTCGACGAGAGAAGAACAAAATTATGCACCCATTACTCCTTTCATCAAGTTGGCGAAATTAAAAGGAAAAGATCAACAGCCGCGCTGAAACAACCTCCTCATTGAATATTCAGTTGTAATATTTTATTAACAAGTTTTAAAGTTACGATGCCAATTTGATGATTTCGCGAGCGTGGCTTCTAACGGCTTCTGTACGCCAGGAATACAAATTATTAATAGCTCCGCCCTCGAAAATTCCTAATTAAATTAATAATTCATACATGCGTCTTCTACTGGCAACCCTTTGGCGTCTCGACCAACTTTTCGCTTATTAAACCATCAGTCTCGAACGGAGACAACCGCTACTGTGATAAATAAGTTGATGTTTACGTTCCACGGGGGAAGTGTCAGAAGTTGTTTCCTGCTCGCAGGAGCCTTAGAGTTTCGTGGATAAAGAGAAATGTGGAAAAATCACAGGTGGTTGAAGAGGACATTAATAAGACCGAAGAAAATAGAGAAAGGATTTTTGTTTGACATAGAACGTTGTGCCTATCTAGTTTTGCTGTATACAGTGAGGACGTAAAAAGTCCTCCCTCCCCTTAACTTTTGAACGGAACAAGCTATCGAGATCGGGAAAAATTCAGGTAAAAAGGTACCACTTTTACTACTTTTTGGCATAAAAATGATTGTGGTCACGGCTTGTGACTTATCTACGACCACTGTGAAAAAATATCTTAAAAAACACAAGTTTCACTCATATAGGAGAATGCAGTTTTGTGAGATCATGCCTGATCGCATAACCCAAAATCCCGGTTACATTAACTCTATTTGTTTTAGTGATGAAAGAACGTTTTTTCAAAATGGAACAGTAAATAGACAGAATGTGCGTTATTGGTCATACGTGAATCGGCACGTTTTTCGAGAGGGTCATACTCAAACTCCAGAGAAGATCAACGTATGGGCTGGTATTTTTGGTGACCATATCATAGGTCCAATATTTATGGCAGAAAATTGAACTGGGCATCTATATTTAAATATGCTTCAAAATCAGATCTATCACAGTATTCAAGAAGTAGTTGGGGCAAACCCAAATGAATTCACCATGGATGTTACCTTTCATCAAGATGGTGCACCTCCTCAGTACTACAGACCTGTCCGAGAATGGCCTAACGAGAATTTTCCAGGACGGTGGATACGCCGACGTGGCCAATGAATGGCCAGCTAGGTCACCTGATATGACCCCTATGGAATTTTTTCTGTAGGGGTACATAAAATCTAAGGTGTACATCACGCAGCTACAGTCACTCGGTATTACCCCGGAAACATTTTAAAACGTTCGGAATGAATTCCACAACCGACTTTTTTTCTGTCAAGAAGTGAACGGTGAACATTTTGAGCACTTGTTGAAATAGTTGCAATTGTCACTTGAAATTTTGTTGAACTCATAAGTTATTTAGGTTTTTAATTAATTTGTAAAATATTTGAAGCAAATTTCAAACGCTTGAAACGGCTTGGCCGATTTTCACAAACAAAAAAGTGTTGAATAGAGAATAGGAAGATCTTCAAAACCAGGAGCAACGTGACCCACTATTACATTTGAAAAGAAAAAGTTGATGGTGCCCTTTTGACACTAGGCCACGTGACCACAATAATTTCTCTGTCACAAAGTAGTAAAAGTGGTACCTTTTTACCTAAATTTTACCAGACCTCGATTGCTTGTTCCGTTCAATAGTTGAGGGGGGAAGACTTTTTACATCCCCACTGTATATGTATAGCAACTGCCTTCGACCACGTCTGGCACGAAGACCTGAAAGAAACGGACCTCCTAGATTTTTGAGGAAATTCAGGCGGAAATGCCACAGGGTTGGTTATACTAGTGACGTCCCAAAGCCAGACCACGTAAAGAACTCGCCAGTTGACTGTAAATAACTTTATGTACAACATCTTTCATCGAACGCCAATGAAATATAGCATTGTATAAACTCTATAAACAATGGTATGAACATGGACCATGCACACTTTCGTAACCATATGCGCTTCTACAGTGATGTCTCATGTTCTGATCGCTGAGTGCAGAATGGAAGAGAATCAATGATGGTTGTTATAGAGTTTTTTTTATTTATCTCACTGAGAAAATTTTTTCACTGTTATAGCTAATTTTTCTGCTGCTATGGCCAAACATTTTGGCTACATAGGGGACAGGCAATATCTTTTCTGCTGCACTTTACTGTCAACATCTACGTAGCAGAGCTACAAAAAAAATCACTTACAGTAGGAGCAGAGTAACTTTACTGTCGTAGGAAAGTAACTATGCTATGGTAGGAAAGTAACTATGTAGTCGTAGGAAAGTAATTATGTTGTCGTATAGGAAAACAACTATGTCTTAGGAAAGTAACTATGCTGATGTAGGATAATAACGAAGCTGTCATAAGATAGAGGTTTCAATCTACTATTTTGTTGTTGAAAAGTAGATTGCTAATACAGATAGCATCTATTTTAGAATAGTTCTTGCCCAAAGCAGTATAAGTGTTTCTTAGCCAGAGGAAGTTAATTAATCTTCCATAGTATAAATATCTGCTGGAAATTTCTTAAAAGTGATATATACCATAGGGCGCGTCCAACAAAACTAGAATAAACAAACTCTAATCAACCCCTGAATGTTTACTGATTAACATTTGAGTTAATGTCAGTTTTTGAAAATTCAAAGGTCTGATTAGTTTGATTATCCTAAATTTGTCAGACGCGCTATAGTTTCATTTTCAAAGAGATTTTCTGCAAATATTTTGCTAACGTGAGATAATTAATTTCCACTTTCTGATGAAACCCTTGTGAACTATTTCAGCCCCATATATCTTAAAGTATTCAGTAACAGTATAAAAATTGTTATAAAATCGAAACAACTTATCTCAAATAAATAAAGATTGTTTTGGAAGTATTTTTCAGTTCAATATTGTTCTCATTATGAAACAAACAAATTGAATTAAAAAATAGAATAGATTTCTTTGAAATCCCATAACAAAACAAACTTAAATCTAAAGAGGCACAATTATCCACCCATTATGTCCCACATTTTTTCCAGCTCACAAACAAAATTTATCATTTCATGGACTCAAACATTTTGAAAACGCTGTTATTTCTGACAAAACGCTGAAAGACGTATTCTTTATTTTTGTCAAGGTAACGTTCTCAACCACATCAGCCAATTTATTCATTCCATAGATAATCACCATCTTTTCAAAAACGCTTTGTATTGCTCGTAAGCGTTTTTTATTTTCTCGATAGAATAGTTTCAGTTAGGCTATTTTTTCTATAGTAGTAAAGCAACATTACTATGATCGTTACTTTTTTGGCTATAAAAGGTGAAAAAAACTGAGTAAAGATTTTCTTCTGGGGAGTTTTCTCAGTGGCTTGGTTGTACACCTATTGCATAACTAATGCTCACTGAGTGTATGTATAAAAATACTTTCACCTAATTTCTTCCTACTCATTAATGAAGATTCGTGTTGGTAAAAATGGCATGAATACCTCGTAGAAAAGGACACATTTTTAGACTGTGTGGTGCTTGTCTTGGTTTACGTTTCGACAAACAATTTTCACGTCATCCAAAGCTGTTCCTACTGGGTCTACAATATAATGTTTTTGGATTCAGCTCTATGTAATCAGAAGGCACATTCGTGACTAAACATACAGAATTGTGTTTGTTTTCTCACGTAAGTTACTGTCCAAGTATTCAGTCCAACTGTTGAATGTCCTTCATTCCTAACCAATGATGGTGTTATTGAAGTGGGATGATCAAATAATGCTGATGCAGAACTAGAACTCTTACCATAAAACATTTCATCAGCAATTTCATTTTTATTTTCAACGTGATCCTCGATGTAAATCTCAGCTACAGTTTAGGACTTCCACTCGCCATGTCGTTTTATTGTAATCAAACTTGCTCCTGAATTCACTAATAGAGATGCTGAAGATATTCGAAAGTAATGGCCAGTAAACTGCTGCGGATCTGGTGATTTCAGAAATTCAGCAATAGTGGAAGGCATTTTTCCAAATCCAAAAGTTTTTATTCCAACTGGTTGAACAGACTGTGAGTAACAGAAATTGTACGTAATACAGCATATTTTAAGGTAATGGTTTTGGTATCCGAAATATGAATCCATAAAGGCTGTAATGTTTCTTCAATGTCATCTACGCTCAGTTTTCAGAGTTTTTCACGATGGTACCCTCCAAATGATCCAAAAATGTTTGCCACTTCAATCATAAGATATTTGGTATCAGGAGCTTCATTCTAAAATCTGTTTATTTGTTTCCTTCTCAGAATTTTTGATTTTTACGGACGGCATCCGACAATTTTCCGTTTAAAAATTTCGATCAAATTCTGGTACTTTCTTGTACCTACTTTTTTCTTGATTTTCAGTTCAGCTTTTATCGAAGAGAATTAAGTCCACACCGTTGATGACTTCCATAACTTCCCTTCAACATTCTCCATTCGATAATAATCCATTATAAGCAATTTCATACAGATTCCATGATTTTTTAAGCAACAGATCTGAAGTAACTCTGTTTGCAGCTTCTTGAATTTCTGGTGGAAGAGAAGAATCTGAATCATGCATTTCAACTTCCATTGTAATTATATTTGCAGCAGTGATAACTACGACCACAAATAAGCTAGGAACTTTCATTATTTTGTGTTACCTGTCTCACTGTCTTGCCTCCTATTAGTAATAAAGTGCATTAGCCCATGCAGCTCGAACCTCTACCTTGTAATCCATATGTTAAGAACTTTTTTCCATTTTTTTCTAGCAGTAACAGTTGTACAAAAAAAATTGTATGATACATTTGTTGAAAGTGATTTTATTTTGCTCGTGGCAAAATAAAATGTCACTGTCCACACTTGTAACATTAATAACTATAACAGACCATTAAAAGTTTATTTGTTTATTACTGTGGCACCGCATACCTTAGCTCACTAGTTAGCAGTGTTAATCCTACGTTAAATTGACTTATTACAAAACATCAAGTAGGTAATCAAATGTTATGAAAATATATCGGAGGTAATGATCGTAACGATATGATTTGTTATTACAATAACTCCAAATACAATTTACACTGTTTCTAACGATAGGAAAATCATTTCAATTATTCCATTGTGCGCGAATTTAGCTATTATTAGCGTTGCCAACGTTGATATGAACCGCAAAAGCAATTACAGCGAAGAAATGCAAAATCTGGTAATTATCTAGTGTTTCAGCCATTAACTTCAACCCATAAATTTTCCACAACAACACACATTTCCCATTTATAGAAACCGTACTTTTTGAAGTCAACACGCGTTTTCTCTCGAACTATGTTGAAGTAGCCATAAAATTCTTGGGAAATTTGTACGTTTGTTAATGTTAGGGCAATTTAAATTAGGAGCAACCATAAAAAGGCCATAAAAGTGATTCGTTCCATCTCATTTAGCGTGCAGCTTTGTTAGCTGCTTGGGATTTCGTATTTGGCGGTATTCGTTTACCCTAACCCACTATTTGTCAACAAACAGATATCCCTGTAAAACTTTATTATGTTTTCCATTTGAATCACTGTGTGCTTTGCAGTGATTTCAGCGCAGATGGTTCGAATATACAGGGTTTTTTATTCAATTTCCAAATTGTACTGGACTATTACGAGTAAATTTTTCACCTCCCAATTTTTGGTAATGTTTTATCTTTGGAAACTGACGATATCCTTTGGATAAATAAATACTGCTATATGATACTCTGGATGTCATTTTCTGTGGTGTGGATGATTGAAGATTTTTCCAGTGTTATATTCGGGTTTAAAGGCCGTCGTGATTTGGAATAGTGGAGTAGGAAACTATTCCAAATCATGACGGCCTTCAAACATGAATCAAAATAGTGAAAGCAGAAGCCTCAGCCAATTTATTAAGAATCATATTGTTTCTCGATTTCATATAGCATTTGTAGAAATAATAGCAACACTGAACGTTTTCGACGGTGGAAGTTAAGAATATAGGTATTTTGACTGGTCGATATATATTTCATATTCTTCTTATGTCTAAGGAAAATTGTTTTAGTTTTATTAGAAATCGTTAATCTATGAAAATATAGTTTTTCCCCACATCAATTTATAACACTACAAGGTCAACTTAGTGTTACACCTAATTACTATTGAAAGTCATTAAAAATGTAACCAGCCCTAAATTATTTTGATTAATAAAACATGTTACTGGTAAAACATTCCATAATACCTGATATGTTATGATGACCTATTCAGTATATTGCAATGAAACACGCTAGACACACAAAAAGACATGACTCTTTAAAAACATGTTATCAATTTTCTATAGAAACAATTAATAGTATCTCAAGTGAATTTGTCTAGCTGTGTGCACGCTTCAATATACTAGAAGGAAGAAAATTTGTATTTCGTGCAAAATATTTTTATTTTAAAAATTATAGCAGAGCGCTTTCGACTGTTAAGTCATCATCAATGCGTACTCGTCAGGTGTACAAAAAGCCATATAAAAACATCATGTCCTTGGACCAAATTAAAATGTTACAACATATTAAAAATTGAACAATTTTCATCCTGTTCAGATATGATGTAGTGTCCCATATCTTTAACTTATGAATCCTTGAACAGGATGAAAATTGTTCAATTTTAAATATGTTGTAACATTTTAATTTGGTCCAAGGACATGATGTTTTTATATGGCTTTTTGTACACCTGACGAGTACGCATTGATGATGACTTAACAGTCGAAAGCGCTCTGCTGTAATTTTTAAAATAAAAATATTTTGCAAGAAATACAAATTTTCTTCCTTCAAGAAAATTAATAGTATGTCCTCAATCTTTTTCCAAACAATTTTTCTGTAGTGAATTGTCCTTTCATCAAAACTTTTGAATGTTTCGTTCAGATGAAAAGCTCATATACACCAAATGAGTATCGTTGGTAAAAGTTGTTCTCTTCAAAAATATTAACCGACAGTATTGGGCTAAGTGCAGTGCCCTGAAGCACTCAGTAGCAGATTGAGCTATACAGTAGTGGAAAATATGGATACAACCTTGATCATAGAAGAAACGTAATAGTTCACTCTCCTTGGATTATATTAACGACTTAATAAGAATATCCCTTATATGAAACTAATTGAAAAAACTATCACTTCGAATAAAAAATTACAAATAGAATATTTACTCATCCAAAAAGCAAACATGCAAAAGCACGTCAAAACGTGTTGACAAACCGAGAATTCAAAAAGAGGAATTGTAAAATATTTTGGAAAAATTATCAGATAAATCTTCATCCAATTGTACTGATAAACTATAATTTGTTCCGGCATTATCTGCATAAAGGTGGTATTGGCAGCTTTGAAGAGAATACACAAAGTTGAGGCATGAATAAGGAAATGCAGTGGGCCTAAAACGGACCCTTGTGGGACCCCTGATTCAGTGCCAAATATTCAGAATGATTATTGTTTATTCTTATTCTCTGCTTCCTGTTATGGAGATAGCTCTGAATAATTTCAATGACTGGATAAATCTGCCATGATGAATAATATTCAGCAGAAGCTTGAAGTTACACCAAGTAAAATGAACAGTACATGAACTTTGATTGGTTGCCCAAATGATTTCATCAGCAATATGAAGAAGAGGTGTGCTGCAGCTGAAACCTTTGTGAAATCCTAACTGCATAGTGCAAAGGATAGAGTTTTTTTGGACTACTCGATTTTTGACAACGTTGTTAATACGTTGTTAACACCATACCACAGTGGGATCTTGTTTTTTGGATAAGATAATCTCATTTGGTTTTCCTCAAAAGGTAGGGAAAAATCATTGGCTTAGCAAAATATGAGAATTTGATGAGTTTGAGATTGATTTTGTCGCAGCTCTTCGCATCTGACTTATAATAAAGTGCACAAACATATCGTTCACCTCTTTGAGAAGGAAGTTTGTCGCAACACGTTTTTTTTTTGGAGGGGAGGTGGAGGAAATCTTTTATAGAGAAATATTGAGTCTTCAAACTCAATAAATACTGTGAGACTCTCCTTCTTAGGCATACTCACCAAAACTTCCACCTCTGTGTAGGTCCGATCAGGCTGTTGCCTCCGGACCTACACTTAGGCTTATTAGCCCATTGTATCTTACCTATCGATGCCCCAACTCGCAAACCCACCAACTCCCCGTTTTATGAATGGACCTAGCTAGCAGGCCCGCAAACCAAGGCACCACTGTTTCAATGTCACAGTACCCAGTCCAATACTTTTGTGCCTTGTAAGAGTTCCGTATTGGGTGGGGGAACTGTATAGTTCTGGGTCGTCAGATGGCTGCCCGAAAATTGCATGTCTTTTGCGGTCTAGAGGTTCGCAGTAGCACAGTATGTGTTTTACGGTTTCTGTATCCTTACCGCATAGTCTGCAGGTGAGGTCCCCGTCGTATTGCCCTATTTTTTTGAGGTGCTCCTTCACTGTCCAGTCAGGAGTCCCGTAATGGTTCTCAGCTGGCTCCTGTTCATCGATAACAGGTCTGCCGTTCTTTTGTTACACGGTCCTTTGATGTATTCTTTCCCGTGTTTGTTTCCTGGGACATTGTCCCCGTAGTTTTTGTGCTTATCCCTAATCCAGTCTTTTACAGAGGCTCTTATTGTACACTTTGGTACCCCTAGTATCTGCCCTTGGTTTGGGAGCATTTCCGAGCCTCTTCGTGCGAGTTCGTCTGCTTTCTCATTGCCTGCAATTCCCTGATGACCTGGGACCCATATCAGTTTGACTTGATTCCGGTCTGACAGAGTTTTCAGTTCTTCTTTGCCGTCCCATACCAGTTTGGACGTTACTTCCTTGCTACACAAGGCCTTTAGTGCCGCTTGACTGTCTGATAGGATGTTGATATGCGCGTTTTCAACGTCTCTCCTATTATTTTCCTTCGCGCATTGAAGGGTGACATACACTTCTGCTTGAAAGACAGATGTATGGGTGCCCAGTGAGTAGCTGATACCAATACTCGGATTCCTGGAAAACACTCCTGAGCCCGCTCCATTCTCAGTCTTGGATCCATCTGTGTACCAGATTCTCCCCTGTAGAATATCCTTGAGCTGTGAGCCGTTTCAATCAGTTCTGTTTGGCACTAGCACTCTTAACTGGTTGTTGAAGGATCGGAATGTGGTCCATTCTCATTCGTAGCGCGTCCCCGATCACAATTCTAACGATTCTCATGTGTCCCGTTGGGTACGACCTGCAGTCTGGAGGCACCAAGCCTTGCCTCGCCCTGAACCACAAAGTGGAGAGGTGGCAGTCCCAAGAGTGTCTCCAAGACAAGCAAGTATTTGCATCTTGCTTGGAGCGGCTTTACATTATGCAATTTTCATGCAATTTTTGTGCAATGCAAGACTAAATTTTACAAAGCGCTTGCGCCCATGCAAATTATATGCAAGCCCAAAAAATTTCGACTGGTTGAAATTTTCACGCAATTTGTGAGCAATTCTAGGGAGTTTTCTGGTGAGATATTCAATGCCAATAGCACACCAAAGTACCTGTAGATATTGTTTTTCGAATGTCTCCTAACCTTTAACTCCAACTTCAAAAAGAAATAGAAAATTTGTCGAAAGCGTTAGTGATAGGTGGAATGTAATTTTTCGAATTTCAGTTAAGTACAAACCAACAAAATATCAAAATATTTTATGGAGGTTAGATTTTCTCGAATTATATTTATGTTGGTATAAACTGCTGGCAACACAACAATAATTGCATAAATGTAAGACACAATTTCTACATTGCCTTGCAATACCTGTCTTGCATTGCAAATGCATTGCATAAATGTAAAGCCGCTCTTAGTCTCGTTACGGCTCCTCTTTGTTGTGTCTTGGGCCACCACACCAAAGAAGCATATGTAATAGAAGGCATGACCACCGTGCTATACAACCAGTGCAGAATATGTGGTTTAAGTCCCCATTTTTTCCAAAAATGCGTCTGGCTATCACTAGTGAAGTCACCGCTTTTTTGGTTATTTTTTCCATGTTTTGGTTCCAGGTGAGATTGGAGTCTAGTATTACTCCAAGATACTTGACTTCCCCCTTTATCTGTATGTCCTCCCCTCGAAGTCGTATGGGTCCTGGGTCCTCTGTTTTTCGTCTTCGGGTGAATGCTAATATGGTTGCCTTGTTAGAATTGACGTTGAGCCCCTCCAAGTCCGTCCATCTCGTGACAAGGTTAAAAGCCTCCTGCATACGATCTGTAACCGTTGTGTTGAATTTTTCCTGTGCTAAGACCACAATATCGTCCAGCATAGCGAGTCCGCGGTCAGATTCCACAGAAACGGGGATAGAACTCCACCCTGTGGGCATCCTCTGTTCGCCCTGGCTACTATGGTCTCCTCTAATACAGTGATGTGTATCAGTCTATTATTCAGTATTGAGTCTATTCAGGCCACACATGGTTTCTCGATATATCTGTGTCGCAACACGTTGGTTATTTTTATAAAAATTGAGAAGACAAGCTGGGGGTTTGTGTTTGGGATTCAGTTATCTAATAAATCGTCTATTTCACTGATATTTTTCAAGTTCAGTCATAGCATAGGATTTATTTTCATTCATTTCAGTATTTCCCAAAGTTGACCACATTTCTTTCCAAGTGCAATTATTGAGGAAAATATCTGTACTATTTTATGTTATAGACAAAGATCGAAACGATGCTTATTAATATTCCTGAAACCAAAATTCTCAAATTATAAGACAGAAAACATACAGGAAATATATCTATTTTGGTAATATTTAAAGTGTTTTTATCGAGTATGAGTAACTTGCCGCTTACGTCTTAAACTTTGTAAGGGACATCTTCCCTCACCGGCAGTGTCATGCGTTGTTTACAGAAATATTGAGGTTCAATAAAATAGAAATAATGGAAACCCAATATGGAATAGAAATCTGGAATTATGATAGAAGCATCTCCACAGGATTTTGATAACAGCCGATGCTCTAATTGACATGTTTTTCAACTTTTCCAATTCGGTTTCCCTTTCGCGATAGTTACGACACTGGTAGCTTACCTATGAAATGACATATTTTGATTTCCAGCATCAAATGGTCTCTAACCTACATACAAATCACAATGATTCACCATGGCTTGATAATAAAAACTAACTAAAGTTGAACACAAATTAACTCAGAATTTGCCCTTTATTCACGAAAAAATACTTCAATAAGCCAAAGACGAAAACAAACAGAAATATTTTATTGTTATTTTGTCAAATTTCAAATGCAGCGTTGCCGTACTGACCAGACTATATCGACAACGAAAAATCTCCGTTCGGCGATGGAAATATTATGGTTTTTACATGTTCCCAACAAGCTGCAATGAACGTTCCAATTGCATTCTTATTGTTATATATTTCATCCAAGACAGTATTTTTGTGTTTTTATTGCCATGAATATACCCGACAGAAAGCAAAATCTAGCTGACGTGCTTATTGTATCCTTAAAAACTTGCGACATGGCAACAATGTCACGATTTCAGGGATAACATTATGAAAAGATGTTACCTTCAGTACTATTTCAATATTAACTTGATCGAAGAGAAAAATAGAATGAAAGCGTTAAAGAATACAAAATGTTTAAAAATTATAAAAAAAAATAGAAAAAAAAACAATTTTCACATAAATAAAGACGTTTAGTTGTTTTCATAATATTTATTAATATTAAAAAAAATATATTGAACAAAAATTCATTGAACAGATGAAAAGTTATTGAAAATGTTTTTTTTTTCAGAATTTGAAGGAACGTGATAAATAATAAAATGGTTACTTGATATTCAAATTGGGTAACAAAAATATTATTAATTAACAAATGCGTTGTCAGTCAATCAAAATATTTTTTATGGAACGATTATTCTCTAGAAAATAATTGGGTTGTGTGGAAGAGCAAAACTTGTCTTAGGACACTTTTTGAACCCTGCCAATTGATGATATACATAAGTATTTATCCATTGTATTGCTTATTATGATTTTCATCAAGAATTAAATTCCAAAAAAAATATTTTTCCAAAGTCTTATTTGTAATGCATGTTTATAACAATTATTTATATAATGAAAGTTGAGAATGAAAAAAAAACTATGGTTATAAAGCTTTCAGTAAAAAGAAAATAAAATAATCACAATAATTGAAGGAAGAAAAATTCCTGATTGCTTTAATTACCTCATTATCCAATAACTTTTCAATAAAAAAGTGAAAAAATAAAAAGTTTCGATTTTTTCAACTGGGATCGTTTCTAAACCCATCAAAGAGTAAATTCAAGAAGTGAAAAAATATTCTAGGGTTTTAGTTCTTAAATAATCAGCTTTTCAATTAATTAACAAAAAAATTTTGTGGACAAATTATTGTTTATTTGTGTGTCCTCTGAGATAGTACTAATTTTTTATGCCTTAATAATTATATTTTATCAATTGAAATTTTTTTTTTTATCAAAGTTCAGATTCAGTCGATGCGCCTGTTAGAGCTGCTACCCGTTTTCAACTCAATTTTCTCCTTCAAATTAAAATTATAATTACTCTAGGACTTTTTAAAGGATATTTTCTGCTCTTTCAGGATCTTTTCTCAAATTTTGGTTATCTTTAATAGTTTTTGTATATGCTAAAAATCAAACAATTGTATTGTTTATAACTTTTGCAATTTTTGTCCGTAATTTTCCTTCTTAACATTTTTTAGATACTAATTCGAATCGAATCAATTAAGACCAAAATTATAATTTTTGGTGGTCCAGCCTAGTATTTCGAAGAGATGGAATTGTGATTCAGACTATTCTTGAGATGGCTGCGATCGTATCATCGTACAAACAAACGATATCCGCGAGCGGTAAGCGTGCTACTGGCAATGACCCCGCCATTTTTCAACGACGGTAGTCCGGTGTCCGGCAATTTCCTGGCATCGAACATCCCAGATTGCATTGAAATCAGTTGCTGGTACGCTTCAACCACCCACTCGACCGGCGTAAACAATGGACGGTGGCTACCGTTTATATTTTTCACCGTAGTAATCCAATATGGCCATATCTTTGATCTGTCCCGCTCTGTTTTCCATATAACTTGCCGTCTCCATAATTAATTAGGGCTTTTCTCGGCCTCGATACGTATGATACGGGTACAACAGTCCTTTGTTTCACTCGGCTCGGCAACTTGATATCACTACTTGTGGTTTTACTCCAGGAAAAATAGACTGAAATCCCGTAATTTTAAAAAGTCCCCTTCTGGCTTCAAGAATTAAAAAGAGCTTTCTAAAAGGCTGATTGGTCCGTTATTACGACTACTACTATGATAATTTCAGACTAAAATTATTATACCAATTTCGTTATACCAAGTGATAGCAAAATCACTAACACCTCTCGTTTTGCCCTTGCGTTCTAAGAAATATCTAGTATGCGAGTCCTCGTACCAGCAAGTTGTAACTTTGTTTACTGTTTGAGTGTGCCAAATCTGACAAGATGTCGCAGAGAGGAAACCTTGAAAGTGGTAAGTTTCCTTTTGCCGTCAAATCGACATCTAATCTCATTTAATTTTTGTATTTTCCTAGAAAAATCAGATTGCTGCCTGTCGCCAACCTAAGTAGTGATATCGACACGTTTAGAGTGGGGGACAACCTAGAAGTATTGAACATTTTTGTCTGATTCACTAGATTCTATAACTTTTTGCCAGATTGGTTCAAGATTCTCACTTGGAACTGTCTCAATGTGATACTAAAACGGCACATTCTCTATCACTATGTTTTTTTCATTGACGAATATTTGAGTACGCTTTTGTGTCTTACCAATATGCAATCTTGATACTTGAAGTAATATATGTCACTGTTTAAACTATGATTTTAGTATGTTATAACGTTTACACTTTTGTTTATTTTCCATTTGTCTGTTGTAAAATATTTTATGCACTAGCGGGCGGTAAAGTACACTTTACGCCCGGATCGCATCATGGCCCGCGGGCGGTAAAGTAGACAATAATAATAATAATAAAGTAGACTATAATTGTCCATATATACCTACGCACATCATTTCACGGAAGACCTACCACGAAACAATGAATTCAGTTCAATAAAGAAATACTCATTTAACAACTTTTATTCATAATCTACATTTTCGCTCCATAACCCTGAAATTTAGAATTTTATATTAACTATGCAATTATTACAATTTTGAATATTGAGGGTGGGATATTCACTTTTCTCTTGAAAATAATCATTCCCTTTTGAAACATCCTCACCACTCATTTTAGATGTGGATGTTAGGTCCAAATAATTATTATTTGGTATCGGTCCATCACCATCGCCGGCAATTTTTTTGGCAATATTCAATTTATTTGAAATCGATTGTTCAATGTAGCTCTCTGCTACTGTAGTTGATTTCCAACCAGCGTGTCTTTTGATATTGGTGATACTTTCCCAGCATCAGCCAATAAAGTGGCTGAAGAACGCCTGAAACAATGACCCGTATATTCTTCTGGGCCTGGTAGCTTCAAAAATGCTGCAATTTTTCTTGGAATTTGACCGAGGATATTCTTCCCAACAACTTGTTTTGTACATTTGTTGTTCTTATAGAATATAAAAATACGCCCATGTTCAGTATTTGCTGGACGTAGACTAGCATATCTTCTATAAATATCCAAATATTTAACTGACTGGTTTTCAGTACTGCAGATGGTAAATGTTCATTGTATTTTAGTTTTTGACTCTCGAATTGTAATCAATAAAGCATAAGTTAAGTCTTGAATGTCATCAAGCTTGAGATTTGTTAATTCTTCTCTACGACAAGCACCATGTACCCCAAATATTAATGCAACCTATAAAAGAATCAATAAGTTTTTTAATTACTTAATAAATATAGGTAGGTATAACATACCTTCATCATCAGATATACATTATCTGGAGCTTCTTTTAGAAAAAGTTCGATTTCATCCCTATTCAATATTTTGAATTTCTTCGGCTTATATCCATCATTCTTCCGTTTCAAAAAAGGCTATCACTTTTGGAAATTTGCTTATTTATGTTTATATTATCATACAAATTCAAAGTAGACTTTAACATCGAATAGTATGACCACAAAGAAGATGGTTTTCGATTCTTGGACTTCTCAAAAAAATATCCCAGTAATCTATCTTCTGTAATCACCTTCACATTATTTTCATTGCGCCATTTTATGAACTCATACGTCTTTTCGTAAAGTTTCTTTGACTTTGTTGGTAGCAGTTCGAGTTTGGCACTCTCAGCCGATTCCAAAATTTCCATTGGTATGTATATATTATGTTCTTCATCTGATGATTCCATAATTTTCGTGTTGAATTCACTCACGCACTTTTTCAGATAAACATGAAGATGACCGTTTACCTTGTTTATTGAATTTGTTGCTAGACAACAACCAGCTTGTTTAACAACGTCATAATTAGGTGGGTATATACTGGGTATTCTGTGTACAATTTGAATAAATGAATCTATTTCAGTATAGAGATGATTATTGACACGATAATTGCGATATAAATATATATACAGTGTCTGCCAAAATCTTGGAACCATATGGAAAACTTTTTTATTAATAGTTTCTCAGAAAATGTCATTCTTCATAAAAGTTAGTTTCCCATGCTGTTCCAAGATTTTGGTGGACACTGTATAAACCGCTAGTGAATAAAATTTTGTATGTATCACGTACGTAAAATGCGTTTATGGCCTTTGGCGTGTAATGGCCCGAAGGCGTTAGCCGAGGGCCATTATCCACGCCGCTGGCCATAAACGCCTACTTTACGCCCTTGATACATAAATAACTATTATGTAGTGACTTGCTAAAAACATTAATTACTCAAATAAATCTATTCTATTTTATAATATGCCAAAAATTGCGGAAGTAACGTGGATGTTTTCATGAAAAGTGAGGCACACTGTATACAGACTTGGCAGTTATGTCACCTCTGGAAAATATTAATTCTTGTTCATTTTAATGAAATTAAAATGAAGTCTTCATTGATAGCTGCCGCTAATGAAGCATAAACAATCTGTAGACAGAATTTTAGAGAAGATTTGCCTCATAGCAAGGTCATCCATTTAAAATCCCATTCATTATAGATGTCATTCTTAATTTAATAAATATCTCAGTTACCCAGTTACTTAGAAATAATCATCCATCATCATCCCATTATCCGTCAAGAACACAGTAATACCATTAATAATTTTGATTGCTTTCAGTCCCAACGGGTTAGAATAAAAATTGATATTCTTCATTAGTTCAACTTTATTCGATTATACTTTGTTTACCTCTCAGATCGAAAACAAGTGGTAGAAATTGAAGGAATAAAAAGCGATCTTAGGACTACCACTTACGGTGTCCTACAGGGTACGGTGCTTGGACCTTTGTTATTCATCATACACATAAATATTTTAATGACACTACGATCTGAAGGTGAACTTATCAGTTTTGCAGATGATATAGCAATAATCTACAAAGGGAAAACATGGGCAGATCTAAAAACCACAATAGAACAAGACTTGAGAAATGTGTGTGACTGGTTTAAATACAATAAACTAACAGTCAACAATCAGAAAACATACTATTTACCTTTTACATCCTACTCAAATCACCTTCCAAACCTGGAAACCCTGAACATTGGAGACGACACTATTATAAGACAAAAAGATCGGTTGAAATATCTAGGAGTTACACTTGATGGACATTTGAGATGGGACTTACATATCGAGCAAGTGAAAAACAAATTGAGAGGTCTACTAACGAAATGCAGGTACCTAGTGGAATTTCTGGATTTAAAGAACTTGAAGAAGCTATATTATGCACTTATACAATCTCAAATGTCATATGGGATCCTAGGTTGGGGAGGTCCAGCAGAAAGTAACATACATAATTTGAGTATCATACAAAAATGGACCCTGAGATTAATATCGAAAAAAAACATAAGATATCCCAGTGACAAGCTATTTTCAGACAACAAGATTCTTGCCAGACAAATATTTTGCCAACGAATTCTGATGTATATTCACAAAAACAAAATCAAGTTAACACCCATCGAACACCGATATGAAACTCGAACAAAAAATTAAAACATGAAAAAACCGCCGGCCAACGCACAGCTGAATTTCTTGCACCAAAAATATTCAATTCTCTACCAGACAACCTAAAATCCATCAAAAGTTATATCTCCTTCAAATACCATGTAAAACAATGGATGACCACTACAGATAGGAAAATACGGAATAACCTGATAGACCTAAAGTTTCTACAATAAAAAATTGGACCGCCTTATATTACCCAAATAAGACATTTTACTTACTATGACTTCAAACCTACTAAAATAAGACGCAAATACCCTACTTTGGCCAAAAAACAAACAAAAATGCTTTAAAATTATTTTCAATATTTTACATATTATATGTGATTATTTAAATGTTTTACCTTTGTTATTTTAAATGTTTTAACCCATGTGATTTTTTATGTTGTGATTATTTTAATATTGTGAAATTATTGATATATCGATTAATTTGATAGTTATATTTTATTTCTATATATTATTAATACCTACATCACGCACAAGCTTTTAAAGCTTCAGTGATCTTCATGTCTATTTTCAAATGTCTATTGTATGTATCTTGTATTTTGAATTCTTTTTTGAAAATAAACATTATTATTATTATAACAAAATTATAAGGGGCCCATAGATTTTCATGTTTGTTGTTCCATCAAGTTTAACACGAACATTTTGAGTAGAATAGAATGCTCAGAAATGGTTATGTAGCATATCATCTGTAAAAGAATAAAAGGGCTTCATATGGAAATATAAAAAATATTGTACCTTGAAAATAGCCTCTATCTCCATCACCATCCTTACTGAAAACTTTTCCTCGTTCTTTAAAATACTGTTGGCAATGATTTTATTGACAATTCGGTTCCAACATGAATTTAAAAACTGCACGTGAAATGTTATTCCACAATTTGACAACGAAAATATCTAACTCTTCTGGAGTATCGCCCTGAAGGTAACCATGCTTTGATACACAAAAGGCGTTCATGTTGCAAGTTTTTTCATTAACTTTCATGTTTATAAACAATGCATTGTATGGCAAGTATCTTGGGTTTTCTTATTTTATTGATTAACTTTTTGCATCGACTATACGGTTTGCTTGAGTTAGGCCTGATATAAATCCAGAGCGTGCATGTCCTCTTTTGGTATTGTATTCTTATCTACATAAATTCACTTATAGATAATGAAAAACAGAAGAGTACATCCCTTCGAAAAAAATTGAACAATAAAGTGCCGGTTTTGTATGTCGCAGTACATGAATATGTTTTGTACGTTAAGACAAGCCTCTGTTTAGAATGTCGTATATTTCAAAATTATGCACTTTAAAATAATAATAATTGCCCTTTTTATTGGACTGACCTCAGAGACTAGAAATACCTGTCAATTCAAACAAAAAAGTCAGTGTTGAAATTTCATCCTATACTTGATGATAACATGAAATGACAAAAAGTAAATAACAATATGGTGAAGTTTTTATTTTTACTACTTCATATAGGTGTCTCATTACATAAATGATTATACTAAAATAATTCGTATATGAATTGTTTTGAGATACTGTCAGGTTTTAACAATATATAGAATTCAAATAATAAACTTGGCAAGATTCATCGTAATAACATACCAACTATTGGTATTGGATGTGTTGAATAGGCGAGTTTCATTTAAAATCAAACAGATTCAAATCTGGCGATATTGGTGGGCGTATTGGCAGTCATCACATCAGTTTAGCGAATGTGGTAGGTATACGTAGAGTCGCGAAAATTGAACATGTCGACGAACAGAAACTTGGTGAAATTATAATTTGCAGAATCTGCCAAATATCTGTCAAAATACCAACTGTCAAAAATGTATAACAAAATAGAGTTAGTCAAATGTTTATTTTTCTCAGTTAATATAAGAATTTATTGAGAAAATGATCGTGTAAAAGTTTAACGGTATTTCACTCTGCATCTTTATGTGAATTCAAATATTTTTTTGTTTTGCCATTATTGGTGGAAGAGTGACGTCATCGGCATTTTTTTCGTTGGAAAGCTTGTTTTTTCTCATATTAGTTCTACTAATATTGTTTTCATTCTAACGATAGACACAGTGTGTTTCGTATTTTTGTGTTCATCTGTGTAATTCACTTATATATAGCTTGATTTGTTAGAAAATTGACATAGGGAAATGTAGCCAGACGGATATTCTAGAGATATAGCAATTTGAATCAGTGGCGTACGCAGGTATAACTTTTCCAGATTCTTATTTTCCGAAGAACAGTTCCAGTTTTTTTCCCATTGAAAATTTTAACTAGAAAAAATTGTTCCATAATAATTCATTTAGGCATGTAAATGACACTATTTACATTCCGTTGTCAAGATTAATTAGTAAACGAATAATATAGGTCATTCACCTGTGTTTTGTTGCTGAGCATGTATGGACTATTTACAGTGTCGGCAGCGGGAAAAGTTAAATATATCCTCTTTTGTTATAGCAGTTATATTGTAAACCATAGAATTTCTGAAAGAATTCCTGGAGGAAATTGAGCATATTTATATTGATCTATCAGCTTTTGATATCGGCCAATGCCAAAAATCGGCCAATAAGGCTGATATAAATGTCGGTATATCTGCTTTTGATATATGCCGATATGATCGGTCGATCCTATATCACATCATATCATTGACGTTGTCGAAAAGAAATACTGGTCCAAGTATATAGCCTTGTGTGCTCCCCCCCCCTTTATAACTGAAAGTTGCTGCTGAGTTTATTTATATTAGGTACAAGTTTAGCTTACATCAATTAAACTTTCTATCGCTCTAACGTACAAAAAGTCATTGTTTTTCAATAATGAATGTCGATTCATCAATCTTCCATTTGGAGTTATAGCAAGTCATTTGTAGAATTCCACCCCTCGAATTAGTATCTCAGCCTATAATGCCATCGAATCCATCGAGTATTTTTTAACTTCTCTCTCCTAATGTATTTTCTATGTTGTGGTATAATTCCGAGTGAACTGGGTTCAGAGTGCCCGTTTTAATGGTAGTAGGGTAGGAAAGTGTGTCGTTCAGGTTGTTGGTTTTTCCGGAACATTGACTTTCATATGCTCGGCAGTTTTGGACCGGGTTTTCTTGCGGAGTAGGAAGGGCATCGTTGATGAATTTTGTGTAATGAGAATACCGAGAAAGGCCATGGATTCGGTTTTGTTGCATAATATCTCGATGAGAAAAGCAGGAAGTTGTTATTCCAAAGGAGGTTAGTGCAGTATTCACATGAAAATTAACAATGACAATCTGAATTGAAGATGTAGATCAGCCAGGATTACTTATCGCCTATGTCAGTCATCATTCTGTTCGTTTCTTTACATGAGAATTTAATACCTCTCAGAGATATGTTCAGCGGTTCAGCATGTCTCAAGCTTCAAAATTAATACTTACCTATGATTGAATTTGTCTTTCCACAATACAATAATTCGAAAAATATCTCTTCATCAACAAGTTTTAAATATAAAGTTGAAGTTTGGTTACAAATTGTGTCACGAAACCGGCTATATAGATGAGAGTTTGCCAAAGTTTCAACGATTCTCCACAGATAACCTCTTAACCATGCATTATTTTTTCACTTCCACATCTACATTTCAGTATCTCTGTTACAGTGAAAATATTGTAGGTCGTAATTGGTTTTCATGAATATTGGCTAATGATCCGAACTATCTCTCTTAACTGTTGACACTTGTCTCGCTTATCTTGACTACTTAGATTGGTATTTCGTTTAATTATATCATTGGCTCCAGATGTCAAATGTATTCATCTTACTACATGTCACAACAGGAGTTCATCGCTCCCTATGGTCTTGCGTTGAAAATATACCGCAGATTTTATTTCGCACTATGTAGTAAACGGGTTATAGTTAACAGTTGATAATAAAATTTATTATAAATATATTTTAGGGGAAGTTTTCGAAATTGATTGCTGGAACATAGGATAGAAAAAATAACTTTTGTCTAATTTCCACTTCTATACTTTTATTTCTTACGACCGGTTTCGGCTTATTCAACCATTATCAAGTAAACTATAACGTAGTATCACAAAAGTTCCTCAATATATATCTGAAATAGAATAATGATGTCAGCTAGGGAGGTTAATTAAAATATTTGCCTGAAATACCCAGACCCAGACGTTATCTGAGATAACAAAACATACCTGCACTATCAACACATCTGCAAAATTTCCAAACGTTATCTAGTTTCATAATATCACAATATTATTAAATAATTAATTCAAAATAGATTTTTAAACTAGTTATCAAAATTCACAAATTCAAAAGTAGAGAGCTGCATAGTTCTAATTGTTCATTGAGAGTTGTAAAATTAGGGTTTTTATTCAATTGATTTATTTCTAATGCTTCCAACAAGTTCATCTCCCTTCCATTACTGCAAATATGATTGCTTGAAAGTATGGTGACTCAGATTTTTGGCAAATCCGCAAAAAAACATAAAAGGCCGACTGGTTTAATTATCTGATATGATCAGTAAAGTGATCAAAGATATTTGTTTCAGTCAGCTGGTTCCCTTTTTTAATATTTAGAAAACGTCATCATCGTAAGGAACAGAAGAAAGTAGAGTGAAACTTGTGATTTTCTTTATTTATTGTGATTGCGTGGGGGGAGGAAGATAACTTCAAACAATGGATACTGTAAGAGAGCAAACTGTCTAAGCTTCTGCGCCTTGGCCTCTTTGAGCTCTAACAAAGTTACTACTGCAAATGACTCAAATCTTATTGGCCTCGCCTCGCATCGCATCGCATCGCATCGCATCGCATCGCATCGCATCGCATCGCATCGCATCGCATCGCATCGCATCGCATCGCATCGCATCGCATCGCCTCGCCTCGCCTCGCCTCGCCTCGCCTCGCCTCGCATCGCATCGCATCGCATCGCATCGCATCGCATCGCATCGCATCGCATCGCATCGCATCGCATCGCATCACATCGCATCGCATCGCATCGCATCGCATCGCATCGCATCGCATCGCATGGCAACCTTGAGTTGTGAGAGTGTAACTCTACAGGCAGTAGATTCATTTGTTGGGAAAAGTCATCACTACCTCCAGCAGATGTGATGTTTATGCCAGTTGCCAATATTATTACCACCGTCAATGCGTTAAATATTGATGACTTCCTCTCTCATAGTATATAGCAAATGCAGGAACTATCAGTGATTCTATGATCTAACAACATCATGTGACACGATATCAAGACTTTTACTTGTATTAATACAGAAAACAACGCGGTAGTTGTCATTTCATGAATATGATGTAATTTCTTCGTTTAAATCACATCTTACTCTGATATTTGCGATTCTGACATAAGCTTCAGAATAGAAAAAAATATGGAAAAAATGAGTTTTCAAACGACATAACATGATGAAACCTACCAATTGATAACAAACAAGTAATAGTATTGTAATATCACAAGAGAGTGAGAATAAGTGTCTATTGCCAAATGGCAACAAGTTTGAGAAAAAATCTGCAGAATTAATTTCTATGTTATCGAACTCTCGTGTAGTATTCGAAAGATTATTTTTGAGGCCCTAATCATAGACCCATTCTCTATATAACATTTTGATTTCAACAATTTACTTGAATCACTATAAACAGAATGAAGTATGGTATTTGAAGTTCTCAGTATGAAATATACAATTATTATGGATGTTTTGTCCTTGGCTGGAGGATTCCGTAACATTGTTTTGTTCTGTTGGATTGAAAGCTATTGCTTTTTCTTTATTCCAAATTGACACGTTGCTCAAAGTAGTATTCTTACATGCATTTTCGTTGATTTACTTAAAATTTCATCGAATGATAATGTACTAAACCGTTTTCGAATCATTTCTCACTTTTCATGCAAACTGATGACAGACGTCAAATTAAAAGTATCAGTTGTTACACAATGAAAACAAAATACCACAAAAATTTCCCACGGCAATTTTCAAGGTAGAAAATTTCCACTATAATAATGCTGTGATTGGCCTGAACGTACATGAATGCTTTGAATTGATTTTCGATTGGTTGCAAGAATTGTCAAAAAATAATCATTGTATCTTCGTTGCTTTCTTTTCGTCTTGAATAACAATTAAAATTACAAACAATACAAATACGCAAAACTCATTTTTCAATGCACCCCACGGTTCCTCGTAGAGTTATTCCCATGCTTTCCTTTTCGTATTTTATTTTTAATGACATCGAGTCTTTTTTCACAGTCGAATCTGAATTATTCAAAGTGATACTCTCAAATCGCTTCAACAATTAAAATACTTACATGTTGATGTTTTTCACATTCCGTGTGTATTATTCGAATTCTCAGATGATTATAATAATTACCGAAACAAAACAGGTGGGCCGAGAGCGTTACGTACGTGAGAAAACTTATCAAAGGAATTTTCTTGTTGAATACAGGGAATACCGGTGTATTTGTGTTATCATTGAAAGTATACGTAAACTAACAATAGTGGATTGTTCTATAAAAAAAGAAAAGTTTTTTATTTAGTAGAAATACAAAAATTCCTTGAGATCGCGAGATGAAAAACTGACTTTTTTTGCAACTGTGCAAAATTTTGGAATTTTCAAATGGTTCCCAATTGAAGATAATCTTTTTATTTTAAATTTGGCAGCAAAGTCATGAATATGATCTCATTACCTCGAGACATTTTCCGAATTGTCTTCTTATCTAATTTACAGGGTGATCTCAAAATATCAATTTTTGGTTTTGCACTCATAACTTTTTTCCTTGTCACCGATTTTCAAAATGACAGCCTAATTGTGAAGCTGAAATTTAGATGAAGAGATGTGAAGATCAGAATTGACTCATGATAAAGATTAAAGATCAAGGGTTTCCTCAAAGGTGACCCAAATCTGAAACATTCTCGAAATCTCGGTTGAAGGATAATTAATTCTGGATACGTCCAAATCTTTCTTGCTGTCAGTATATAGTCAAGAATTGTGCTGAAGCCTCCAAATGACGTATGCTCTTTTTCATTAAAGAATACCAAAAATGTATTAAAATCGTTTTGTCTTCGACAAAAACTACAAGTATATTTATAAATCTTCAGTTGAATGAAACTTGTAATCAATGTGAGGTCATGGTCACGAATTGCAATAATTGAAACTGTCAATTTGTCTGCATTATCCCCGTCATTCTAAATTACCAACAGTTTCAAACTGATGATTGTACATTGTCCAAGACTTCCGGCCATCCTATGTCGGTGGTTTCAGTTCCTATCTAGAGTAATAGCTGTCAGGAATCTCAAATTTGTTATATTTCGTTGTTATATTCTCATTTAATATGATATTATGAAGTAGTTTTGTTCTGATAAATCCAGGTCAAGTCAGTGTTGTTCCTGTCTTCCTATACATTATTTGTGTTTTCGTTATTGGCAAATCTTCTGCAGCTTTTTTGTTCTATCTAGACTTGTTACGAGCAGCTTCTGTTTTTCTTTTATCTCAAAGTGTCCTCCTTGACAATAATTTCTTTCTCCTCGATTATGGGATTTCAAATTAAGGTATAGTTAGTATCAGCGGCCCATCTCAAAATTACAAAAAGTGATTGATTGTCAATTTTCTTGGATAAGGTATACATTTCGTTTTCTTGAGACAATGAGAGTTAAGGTACAATCTTGACCCTGAGTTTACCATGTGATCAGATACACTATTCCATAATTACGTTACATTTCGTGTCTAGATGGATTTTATATATATATATTTTTATATTTAACTATCCTCCAGTTTATAAAAATACCAAATGCCATCGAGGAACAGGGACTGTTGTTGATTAGTTTGCCTCAGGAGAAATAGCATATCTGCCTAAACTGAACCTGTCCCTCGTGTGTAATTATGTTGGCAGCCCTGCATCATTTATTATCGCTATCGGCTTGTGGCCTTATAATTAATAATGCATTTATTACACTATTACATACTTTTGGTCATGATCAAGGTTGGATTCGATGTGACCAAAATCAGCCGTTTTGTATTCAAATTTTAATAGGAATAAATTAAAAAGAATATATTGTCAGGTCGTCTTGAATTCCCAAAATGGATACTGAAAATTATTCAAAATAAGGGTGTCTTCATATCATAAAATATTATAAACATTTTCTATGTTACAAACTATATTAATGTCAAAGCTTGACTGATTTTTTAATTGATTGCTCATGAATGTAGTTACCAACAATCCTCTCAAATATTTCTTCATGAAAAAAATTACTATTAATACTATAGACAAATTTGCCTTTGCTGTTGATTTGTTGCTTGTTCCGTCAACTCTATTGTGACTATCTTATTATTAATTTTTCTAAGCATTATAAAAATCTGGAACCAAGTCGTACGTTTGTCACTTCTCATAAAAAGACGGTGGCATGTTTCTCATTCAGTCGTATCTAAATTAGATGGGTAGAACTAAACGATCCATCAAGTGAATCTATTGTTCCTACATATGGTATAGCACAAGGTACTATTCTGAGACCGGTACTGTTTATCATCCACCTGAATAAATTATACAATCCTCATACTTGCGATATTATCATTTTTGCTGATGACACGGTGGTCCATTTCAAAGAAGGCACATGGCAAATAACAGCACAAGGGGAAAGGAAATCGAAAAAATTATACATTTCCTCAGAAATTAACTTCTTTCGATTAATTTTGATACTTTTCACCTCTGAAACTCTGTATTCGTTGTGTAGCTTATCAGATGGGTATCGAAAAGATAGAAATTATAATAGCGATCACCTTCTGTGATACTTTAATAACCTCTGTTTATTTTTTATATAATTACTCTTATTCTATAGCTCGCGAAAAGAACTAATTAATTCAATATTTGATGAAGAAAATTGTCTAAAAAGTCTCAAAATTTACAAATTAGGACCAAATAATTAAACAAAACATATCAGACCAATGACATAAACTTCAGATTTAGTGTGGAAGATATTTTATCTAACAGACAATTTGGATTCAGGAAAGACATATCAACACAAGATGCTATCACAGGATACAAATATAACTACCCTAACTATATTTCACGATACAGGAAAGTTGAAAATATAGGATTTCGTAGGAAAATACTAGAATTTTTAAAATTATCTAGACTATAATAGAATCCAACATGTTCAAATCAACAAACATGTTAGTGATTCAAAATGATTTGACTATGTAGTTCTCCAAGGAACAGTTTTAGGACCACTTTTATTACTAATCTTCTGTATTTGAAGACTATTGGAGTCATTCGAAATTAGGCTGACGTTGTGTTTATAACCTACCTAGTAGAAAACTGGAAACTACTCGAAATATTTATTGACGATTTCCGAACAATAAAAAATTGGTTTGATGCTAATTCATTCATTTCACTCGTTAAAATGTCTATAAGAGGTGTAGAATTATCGCTGAATTACAGTGGTTATCCACCTATATATACTATGTGGATTATCGCTGTAATTCAGAATACTGAATTTCAGAATACTGAATGACAGGATACGCTAACAATAATTTTCGTAGGATCAACCATAACAATAAATAATATGGATATTTTTGTATTCTTGAATCTTTCCACCGAATACCTTTCGTGCTTTAAAAAATGACCAAATAATTCTGTAAAAATGTGTTTTTTGGAATAAATTGCACTCGGTTATTTTTCTCGTTGTTTCAATTTATGCTTTGAGACAACTAAAAAATAATCGACTACAGTTTAAAAAAACACGTTTTTTCCAGATTTATCGGTAATTTTTAAAGCACTTATCGTATTTTCCCCGAAAAATCAATTCCCAAAAGTAACCATAGCCGTATTTTACTGAAGAATCATTCGTATTCATTGCATAATTGATATTTCAATCTTTTTCTGGAACATCCTATAGCTAGGTACTATCTCATAGAACATGATAAATTCATTTTCATCATTGCATGTTTATAATAATCATTGAATATATGTTACCTATCTAATCTATTGTTACCTAATTATTTTCATTAAATAAGAGATAAAATATTTGTTTATTCGTAATACCAATAACACTTCAGTTGACGAGTTACCTTTGTGTGTCGGAAGATTCATTCAATGTATTGGGATGGATTGCGGTTTACACCTATTCAATCTTTTGTTGCTGTTTGTCATGAAACTCACCGAACTCGCAACAACAAAATGTAAAGTTCACTGGTTCAAACGTAATTTTCGATCTTTTCTCTACGAAAACTCCCATAATCTTTCACGTTACATCCTCTACGTTTGAAGTCTGCCACATGGAATACGTTCAAAGAGCCTCGGCTAAACATTTCATTCGAACAAAAACGTATTATTGCTTTGTTAAACTCGCTTTGATGTTATATTGGTCTGGAGCTACGGCCGTATGATCTCAAAGAACCGGTAATTTCGAGAATCCATTTGAGAAAAACAAATAGAATATCGATCGTTGGGCCGAAAAATAGAAGAACTATAATGCAAAATATATCTGTGGTGCTGGTAGAGCTGAAAACTTAGTATTTCTAGAATGAATAGAATGATGTTGATAATTTTTTCCTTTATGATGAAAAAGTGTGGTTATGTCTGATGTATTATAAAATACTGAATCAAAAAAAAATTACACCTTAATTTATTATTGAAAAAATTTCGAAAACGTATAACGACGTCAGTTTTGAACCTATACAGAAACTATACAGAAAATATCGTCTGACAGGCATTATCATTTGATAACACCCATGTTTCTTAAACTGATTTTTTTTGCGGAAAATTGATGGGTATCTCACTTATTTTGTAATGTTTTTTGACGTGAATTTTTGATATATGTTATTTAATGAGTACGTTTTGTTTCTAAAAAAACTACCCTAACCTGTACCCTTCTAGTTGAAGCAAAATAATTCTTTAGAAAAGTACATTGTGAATTGTAAATAAATTAAGTAGATACTTGTCAATTATATTTACCAACACACAGTATTCTCTTGTGTTGCAATGGTCTGTGTAGAAGTGCAGGGGTAAGGGATGCCGCCCCCGCTGGTTGGGGTGGTTGACCTTTGGATAGTTGAACAGTTTTTCAGGATTTATAAAAATTGTAATTTATAGATCCCCTGTAGAAATTATGTGAGGTGAATTCATTATTTTTCAGTTTATTGGACAAATACAAATGAAATTTTCCGAAAAAATCTTTGATACATTTTCTGAGAAAAATAAATATTTCAAAAAAAGACCTTATTAAATTCAAAACGCCAACTTGCTGCTGATTCCAAAGCTCATATCCAAGTTATATGAAAAAAACCCAGCATATGTGGTCATTAAACTCTATAGCTATTCACCCAACGTTATAAAATATGAAAGATGAAAACGAGTTTGTAGTATTCAAAAGAACACTGAAAGTATTTCTCGCTGAAGGAGTTTTTACAGTATAGAGGAATATATCTTGATACGAAATGACAGTGTTTTTACTATGTTGAATAATTTTAATATGTTTTTTGGAATTTGAATGTTCCTAGTAATGTTTTATACAAATTGTATTATATGCCTTGTCTGATATCACTATTGAGAGCTTAAAGATGAATAAACCATGTATCTATTCATCTATCTATCAGTTATTTTCTTTCCTTGAAAATTGACTTTCCCTCCCTAGTTTCAGAAATAAAGGGGCACTTTTCCTCCCTAAAAATTAAATAAAGTTTCACATACATACAGATTTTTTCTATTTCAAAAATAATAGAATATGAGAAGAACCATTTAGTTTAACAGTAAATCAATAACAGTATATCGTGATTTATTTACGATCTATTAAATAGTTTAATATGATTCTTCTTATCCACATGAGCTGTTTCTGCTAAAATTATTTTGACATGTCTTGTCTGGGAGTGCTAAAAAGTTAATCTCTGGAGGCACTACATGTCTGTCTAGACTCTTTTCATAGTGAAAACCATTTGTGAGGATTAACCTGAAAATCTCTTTTCTGGCTTTGGTACGTTTTTAGTTTTCCTAAGTTTGCTGAGTATTATTTGTTGGGATATTATATTCAATTCCACATCATCTTCTAGCCACAAATCCCCATAAAAGATTCCGCTGTAATCCTGATCCAATACAAACCACACAAAAAATGAAGTATACTAATGCTTTTAGCTATAAAAATGGTGAAATTGTATCCGGTATGGCTGGCTTTTATTGTCTTTCTTATAAATTATTGCGTGACTCCTAGAGGGGATCAAACCTCGAATAGGGGAGATTTTATTACGGATGATCCTGAACTGCGGAAATATGTTTTATGCACCGGTAAAAAATTCAGGTGTGTGGCTAGTTGATTGAATTTTGATTGAAAGTACTTTCTCTGGAAGGAAAAAAGAATGAAAGTTTAATGGTCTTTTTCAGATACTAATGGAGTTTTGCCATGCAACTGGTCAGTTGGTATGAAAAAATATTGGCATGAAATATTTGTCTTCAGACATTTCGAATGAAGGAACATTCTTAATGACTGCTCAGGATTTATTTGATTCAAAAGATTTTCATTGTTTTCTAATGAATGTTGATTTAGCTTGAGGCATAGTTATTCATAACAACATTTCGTTTTTTTTTTCAATGAACCCCAACTGCAAAATATATTTATAGCTAGTTTCTTCCTATAGACATGAGATTGTTCATTCATTTTTCTAACCAAAGAATACGTAATGGTAATGGTAAGTATGGATAGTGACTGATGCGCTGCGACCTAATTAGATCTATTGTGCCCGTCTTCTTCTGCTATTTCAAGGTGTTCTCGTTTACAGCAGACCCTCAAGCCCCAGTTCCTTGAGGAATTCAAGGATTTTGAGGGGGTCTATTCGTGGTATTTCTCCCACAGTCCCAGTATATTCAATCTCTTGTGATGTACAGCATAACACTCCATCAATATAAGACGTGGTGTTCCCCACAGAATCTGCAGGTGCTGTCTTCCTCTAAGCCTAGCTTCCTTAGGTGTTCTTTGAGTCTGCAGTGCACCGTCAGAAATCCCGTGATTGTCTTTAGACTAGTTTCGATGAGGTTAATCAGTGTCTTCGAACTTGCACGGTTGAAGTTGCCGAGGAGATCTTTGGCTTGCCTCAGCCTTGGAAGTATTTGCCAGTTTGTTGCTCTCATTGCTTCTTCAGTTTTATTGAGTTCTTCCGAAATATTTGGTGCGAGGCCCAAAGACTCCTGCTCCAGTTTCGTCGGGAGTTTTGGACCCGTCCGTGTACCATGTTATGGTATTCTTTCCCAGTACTCCAATGGATTCTATGCTCCATCCACTCTTGATATTTAATTCCTACTCGAATTTTAAATATACTGGAATATACTTTACGGTTTACAAGTTAAGTTACATGAAAATATGCATCCAACTGATGGTGTGAAATAATAGTTGTTGTAAAGCAAGTAAGCAACGAAAAATAAACCTAGATGTCTTATACTAATAGCAATTATATAACTAATAATTGAGGCAAAACTTGTTGAAGTGGATGTACTTCTTCATCATTATGAGAACAAAAGAAAGTCTCATTCAAACATCTCCCCAATGAATGGTTCTCTAATTGGTAAAAGCATACTATGCTTGGAATGGTTAAAAAAATACGTGAACCTGTGGAGGGTTGTCAGAAAATAATGAGAAACCTCTTATTTGAAAAACATGATCTGCTGCAAACATTTCTCATTCGTCTTTAGCATAAAAAGTATATTCGAAATTTTAGTTGAGTATTCTTTGAGTGGAAGATTGCTGGATTTACATTTACAAATATTCACCAACTATGTTCTTATGAGTAGGTACCGCAGTTTTGAAGAGAATATCATTTTGGTTCACTGATTTTTCAATATTTGCATGCACCTCGATCTGTAAGGCCTTTTGTGCTTAAAGCTCAAGACCCGGGATTCTGAGGCTTCGTGCGTAGTTTAACATTTTCCTGATAGCTAAGTTCTTGATGTCGGAGGGCATTAGGAATGTTCCTTCCAGGAATTTGAGCCTCTTGCAAAAGATCGCAAAGCAGATGTTCTGCAGTTTCCGCGAAGTTCTCACAGTAGCGGCAACTATCACTCTCTGACTAGCCCATCTTTTTGAGGTGATACTCAAGAGGGCAGTGACCAGTGAGTAGTCCCGTTAGTTTTTTTTTTGGACAACTTGAGAGGCTGTTGTGCTTTTCTTGGCGATAGGGTCACTAGCGTTTTCGGTTGTCTTTACCCTGGCACTTTATTCCAGTGAGATTTCATTTCATCGAACTCCTAGCGTCAAAAAAGTTTTTTAAGTGGGTTTTGGAGAGTCCACAGAAGGGTTCTGGGCCTGGAAATGGTGTAATTGCCTGTTTTTTGGCAAGGCAGTCTGCTTCCTCATTGCGTTTGATGCCCCTGTGACCCGGCACCCACATTAGGGTTACCTGATTGTTTGTTACCAGTTGTCTCAGGGTTTGTTTATAGTCCCAAGTCAGCTCAGACTCACAAGTGTGTGACTTCAGAGCTTTTAGTGCTGCTTTGCTATCTAATAGTATATGGATTTCTGCCCTTCGGGTGCCCTTTTCAATGCATTCCTGGACACAAATCTCTATAGCATGTACTCCTCAGAAGATGGTTGTGGTTCTACCTAAGGTTTTTGAGAGTCTGAAATTTGACCCTATAATGCCATCTCCAACTCAGTCGTCCATCTTTGATCCATCTGTATACCACACTGAGGCACCCATTGCCAATTTAGGACCGTTCCCTGTTTGAATCTGGTGGTTGTTTATGACGACTTTAAACTGCACTTCGAAGTCGACCATGATCAGCATGTCTGTCGTTTTAGACATGGCTTCTAGGGAGATGTGTTCCAAAATCTTTAGATGTTAGTGGTTGAGTATGAAGGCATTCTTCTTTCGTTACTCATAGATAGATATGCAATGGCGGAAACACTGCTTCTAGATCTGCAGTAGAACACGTAGATATTGTTCCTGTGTTTCTCAGGCAAGCTAGCCGCTGCACTTCCTGCAGCTTGACTTGTGCTCAACTTTGTTACATTTGATCGTTTGGTAAGGCCAATAAAAAATCTTTGTTGTCAGAGTCTTGCCGATTCTGCGGCATGTCCAGCTCGCCTCTATAATCCTGAAAAGAATTTGGTTGATTTGGCAGTTCCATGTCAGTTTTTGGTCGATTATATCGACCAGATGTTTTAGTTCTTTGAGTTCATACTTTCGCCTCCTGTTTTGCTAGTATTGATAATGAGTTCCTCCTTTGCGCATCAGCTTCTGATTGTGATTAGGGCTACTTGCATGAGTTCGGACATTACTCCGTCATGCCTGCCCCTAATGGTGACGAC
Source organism: Chrysolina americana (assembly GCA_958502065.1). Taxonomy (NCBI): domain Eukaryota; kingdom Metazoa; phylum Arthropoda; class Insecta; order Coleoptera; family Chrysomelidae; genus Chrysolina; species Chrysolina americana. Next base: position 10,828,578 of record OY293416.1, read on the forward strand.
CATGTCATCAGCGTAACCTTGAGTCGCGACCCCAAATTATGGCAGCTTTACTAGCAGGTCGTCGACAACTAGTGACCACAAAAAAGGCGATAAAACTCTCCCTTGAAGGAAAACTTTTTTCGCTGTCGTCTCGACCGTCTCTCCCCCCAGGGTCACTATAAAACATCAAACATTTCTGAACCATGTGTGAATAAATATCGAAAGGAATAGCCAAATATAAATTTAAACATTCGTGATTATCATTTGAGTATGACTACTATTGATACAAATGATCTCTCAGCAGGATATGAGACACCTCAATTCATTTCCAATTATTACTATGGAATATCTGAGTGTATTTATCGACATCGGATGGTGAATAATACGAGGAATAATATAGAATTTTGTTGAAACTTTTTGTCAAAAAGGCTTGTACAAATTTGAAAAATATGCTTTTGTACTTCTTACTTCTCCTTTTGATTCACTAATTTTACAATAGTTGCAATAGTGGTACTGAAATTTTTCATTCCTTCCGAGTATTTTATTTTGTTTAATGGTACGTCACTATAGCGAAAAATATCTCTTCTTCTTATTCCTTTTTTAAAAAGTTTGGTATCATTTTGTGATTGATGGAATCTCCTTAGAAACACCTTTCATTAATGCTAGGATTCCACAAAGGTATATTTTTTTAGTTTTTCAATTAACATTTTCCAAGTCGCTAGTACATTTCTTCATATTGATTTACAGTCACCAACACTACTTCATAGTTAATACACAAAAAGTAGTTTTTTGTTTTAAGTTTCCAAATTTCATTCAGTTTTCTACTTCTATTGGTGGGGAGAGCACACTATGTAATTTTCAGAAAGTGGTTGTAGTTCACCCTGTATATGGTAAACAAATATATGATATCTGGAAAAGGGATTTTTCCATCATTCGATGAAAGGAATCTTCAGATAATATTGTATTTTTTTCCCAAGTAAGACGTTCTTCAAAATGGGATTCAAAATGTTTTGTTTCTGTTATTACTGTTGTACGTTAGTCATCCTTACAGGTGATAGTAAATCGAAAGTAAAAACACCTCCTTGAGGACCACAACAGTTAATACGGCAGAATTCAACTGCTGGTCATTGAATTTTGAAGATGCATGCTTTTCTGAGAAATATGATTTGATGGAGAAATGATACTTCCTGGATAGAGACTTGTTTAACTTGAAGAAAACTTGCAGTGGTGTTGAATAGCTTTTCTTCGTGGCTTTTTGCAACGGTAATTTTTCAACAACTTTGCTTATGGTAATCAACAGCGTGATGGATCGATAGGGTGTGATTTCATTATGCGGTTTTGGGAATCACGATGATTTTCGCATATTTCCATATCATATGAAGGTAGGATAAACTTATCATGCTGCTGAAAGAAAACGTTAAAGATTAAACGTTATATCGGAGCTCTAAAAGTTACAATAGGTAACCGTATTTATGATGAAGCCAAGCCACAATACCTGCCTTCTATTCGAGACTATCTGAAAGCCCATCAGAATTTGAATATTGAAATCGCAGCAGCCAACAAACCAAGCACTCAACTAACTAATGAATTCTCTTTCCGACCGCTAGGGTTCGAAAAACAAACACGGGGCTGCAATTAAAATACGAAACTTTTATATCAACAAACTTCCATTGTCGGCGAACTACAGCATCTGCGGAGTTTTGGATTTCATTCAGCAAGTCCGAGAGAAAATAAAAACTTCCGGGGACGGAGTTAGTTGCTGATCTATTCTGTGTGATATTTTCTGGGAACATTAGAGGCAGAACTTTGGAAATTATGATAACATTGAACTCGTTTTCGTCGTTTTATTTCGTCTGGATGGAAGTTTGTACTGAACTTGACTCTCATATGAATTTCAGTGGAGTTATGCCCCAAGGAACATGGTCACTGCCATCGTGCTGGGACGTAATGGTTTGGAAGTTTCATTCAGTTCATCAGAAATATTTCAGAGCATTACCGGCATTCTATCATCAAAAAAGTGTAGCAGATGAATTCACAAAAGTATTCAAAAGACAATTCTGAATAGTACAATATATGTCAAATTATTTTTGCCGCCCTAGAGCTACGCCAACAGATTTTTTTTCTGCATTTTTTTATGTTCTGTAACGACAAGAAAATTCCTGTATAGTTCAGAGGACAAGTTGTTCAACGACGGGTAAGTTTCTAAGGGTCCAACAAAGATTGATGGTATTATTTCAGAGAAACATCGTATAAAACAGATAGATCGCCAACCATTCTGCCGTGTTCCAGATAAATGAACAAACTTGTAAATGATTAGATTTTGGAAACAGTGCGTGCTTCGATTGAATACCAAATTTTTCAAAGGCACTCAGACCTTAGATGGATTTTCCACGAAAGGATATGTACATCTAATGGTTATACATTAAAATGGAGGATAGAGGCCTTTCTAGAAAAAACATGCTCGAATTTGATTCGGTATCGTGATTTTGATCTTACTTTTTGGTTTAAGAATTTTTTTTTGGTATAAATCAGCTTTGAAGGGTTTTCTAAACATGTTCTTAAAATCTCAGATCGTCCTCGAAATCGGACCAAGATACCTCGCAGTTTTAATAGTGGTACTTTCCACATTTGTCCGGGTGCCTTCATGTAGATTCCTTCGAGAACGAGAGCTAAACAACATCCTAAGAGTCTTTTTTGCATACATTAATAACCAGAGAATATTGAGAGGAAATCAATCACTATTTTTTTGTTGGTAAAGGCATCAACTCCCGAAGAAGAAGAATTTGAATGAAGCTGAGTTTCATCCGCATAGAAATGTTATTGTTAAAATTGTTGTTAAAATTGTTATTTCCGTCAACCAGCTGCACACCCTTAAAAGTACAACCCTCAAAAGTCTTCGAAAGACTTGTCCGAGCTAGGGAAGACGCAGCCCTTACCTTTTAACGTGTGATGCCATGCACGAGACCAATGACCATGCTGGGAATCGAACCCATGACCCTAAGGTTAAGAGACAAGCGCTCTACCATCATGACCATCACGGCCCATGTATTTGACAATAATTATCAACTACACTCCTGAATCACAGGTATATAATATGAACAATAATAGTCCGAGAATGGAACCTTGTGGGACTTCACATGATAACTCAACAGGACGTGGTAATTCATTTTCAATTTTGGCACTCTGGCTTCTACAAACAAGTGGGTTGTGGAAAATCTGGTCTCGTCGGTAATACCGATGAATTAAGTAAGTAAGTGAATAAGTATTTATTATACTCAGTTATCATACATAGTACAGAAGGCAAGTCAAAAATAGATAAAGATAAAATCACAATAAATCACAATAGATCACAATCAATATACAGTATCTTTCAAAAGTATCGGAACGGTCTCATATTTCAGAAACGGCCTAGAAGAAATATATGAGAATTTCGACAGGGTGGTTTTTGATGATGCCCGATTCAATGGTGATATCGGCAATGTTGTCCCAGACTTTTGAACGGAAAAGCCATGTTGTCATATTTCGAAAACTGCAATAATTAAATATCTGATATTTGGAGACATAAGTAACAAAGCGTCGCTGAATTGATTGCAATGAAAATAAATAGGGTGCTCCATTTGAAAAAATTGAATTATTTTCAATATATGGAAAACTGTTGATTTGGAAACATTGCCGATATCACCGTTGAATCGGGCATCATCAAAAACCACCCTGTCGAAATTTTCGTTCGTTCTCATGGCAGTTTCTGAAATATAAGACCGTTCCGATACTTTTGAAAGACACTGTATAAATACTACTTTATAGTGGAACATACATAGTCTCACTGATAAAAACTGGTTAAAATCGCCATTAAAAAATCTTTGGTAGAGGACAAATATTCTGTTATAGAGTAAAAACTGTTTGTTAATAAAAATTCTTCAACTCTTTACTTCAAAACAACATACAAAGGTTCTTCTCTAATATATACTGGTACAGCATTATATAAAGATATGCAGTTGTAAGTAATTTGGAGAAGTTTTGAAAGTAGAGGTTTTGTGTTTCGGTATTTTAGCTCTTGTTTCATAGCCATGGTTTTCCCCCTGGATTGATAAGTGTCTTCTGGTGGAAGTAATGCATTTGAGGTTGAAATTTTTGGGATATAAATACTCTGTTTATGCCAGGCACAGAGCCACAAGACATTAGGTTGTACGACAGATTACTATAAACGAAAGCGTAATACATACTCATCAATCCAGATTCATCCAAGTACGCCTTCATCTGAAGAATAGCATAAAAAGCTTTGTTCAAATTGCCAAACACATGATTTATATGATGCAGAAAGGTCATGTTTGAGTCCAGCCAAGTTCCAAGAAGTTTTGAATGAGACTGTAAATTCAAAATTAAGTTTGTCATGAAATTCTCTGTTATGATATTCATGTGGACGTTCAAACATACTGTTTCATTTTTATTGAGGATTGATGAATTCCTTTGACACCAAACATCCATATCGTCGAATGTTTGTCTAACGTTTTCTTGGAGTTCCTCAAGAGTTTTTCCTATTACAGTTATCGTGGTGTCGTCAGAAAACATAGTTATTTTTCAATTTCTTATGTAATGGTGTAAGTCGTTCACATACAATAGAAATATTAGTTGTCCCAAAACAGAATTTTGTAGAACTCCAAGAGATACAGGGTGTAAGTCTGACAATTGATTTCCAGTCCTAAAAATCATGCCACGGTGTGAAAGATAAGATGTTATCCAATCTAAAAGTATACCTCTTATCCCAAGTGCTGATAATTTTTCTATAATATTACTAATATTAAGGCTGTGAAAAGCCTTAGAGAGATCAAATAAAAGTGACATAACATGGTTTCCCTTATCACATATTCAAACATTCGATAAGTTGCCGACTCAACAGACTTTTTTTTTCTGAAAGTTATCACTGAAAATTTTTCCGCAAAATCAGTTATTATGATGGAGACCGCCCTTTCAAAAATTTTTGAGATTTCCATTTACGTATTAGCAAGTTGTGGTCTAGATTGTCAAAAGCTTCAGGGAAATCCAAAAGAATTAGTAAAGTATTTTTTGTATCAACTGTAACCGTTCCAAAATCCAGATATATTTTGTGATAAAATATTGAGGCGATATACATAATGTCTTAATTATGATCATCAATTTTTTTTTCTAATAATTTTAAGAGCATATAAGCAGTACGTTAATTGGGTGAAGACTTCTAAACTCGCATTGGGTGCATTTCATTAAACGTTTTCTCGGATAGAAGCGTTGATTAATATTTCTTCTCTGTGTACAGCTACCATAGCCTTTTACTGAAAAAAGAACACCACGTAACTCATAGCAGTAGGTATGCAATTATCAAGATCTCAGGAAAGCCCCAAGGTTGTGATGTATTCATCTACTCCTTAATATTTCCTGAACCCGCGGCGAATATTTTCTTTCGTGGCCTTTTTTGCTGCCATCGAGCAGTTATTATTTTCAATTCCTAAAAGATTCGTGCAGATAACCGCGGGCAACAAATAACAATTGCATGTCGTCCACTATAACTCGAGCCATTATTTCTTGAGGCATTTGTTATGCACATCCTATAAGCTATTCTTCTCGCTGCATATAATGGAAGCAACTCCCAACACCAATGTTTATGATCTAGAATATAGCGGGTTTTGTTCTGTTTGCTTGGCGAATATTACGCTGCGTATTTGCGGTGTAAGTAATGCGTAACGCAGTTCGAGATATGTGTTTTCGAAAATTAAACAAGAAACGAGTAAATGGGCTTGTCCGCTATAGCCGTATCTTCTCGATTTCCATAACGGGCTCGACCACTTTTCTGTGTTAAGGACGAGTGTGTATGTTCTTAGTTCTTATGTATTGCAACCACAATAATATGTTTTTCCTATAACTAGCTGAGTGTTTATCAACAAGATAGCATTCTAATGGACAATGGGCTGAATGTATATAGGATTGGGAAGATTTATTTTATTCTAAAATAAACTCTTTTTAAGTTGAAGTGAATGTAAATTGTATTAAAAAACTAAACAGTCCCTTTTACAATTCTTTTTATTTAATTCGTCACTAGAGGACAGCTATTTCTGTCTTTAAAGCGACATCAGCGCTGGGTAGACGGTTTTCGACTGAAGATGAACTGCGAAAGGACTTGTCGAACCATTCAATAAGTTTTTTAGCCCAAGATTAAACGTTCTGTATGCAGAGCCACCTTAAGTGTCGTACACCATGTTTAACCAACTTGTTTTACTTCTTCGTGACAAATTCTGCCTGTTTTAATCACACCAGGAGGACTATCGAAATTCCTATAGGTTCGTGAAATGATATTAATATATTATTGGTTTAGGAAATGGGAAAATTATTATCATTATCGCAGGTTGTTAGGTTTAGGTCATCACAATCGGAAACCAGTATTTTGTACAGACTTTTGGTAATACGTTTCGCAATTCTCAGCACAGTTAAAAAGGATATCTTCAATCAAATATATACAAACTCTTGAACAGAATTCTCGTATGACAAGAATAATTATTTCTAATTGATGACTATACTCTTATTTCAAACTAATTGAGCTATTGCTTCTTTACATAAATTCTCTTGGAATGAATTTGATCACAGCAAAACATTCTAACTCTTCAACCTAGAGAACGCCAACATTGATTCATCTGCAGAACATATTCCTCTTGATTCAAAAGTATAATTCTTTAGCAGAGATCTGGAGGAAGCACGTGATACAGTCAACCAATAAGCTTAAGCCATAGCGGATGATCGCGAAACCCTGCGAACCCACGCGAAAGCGAGAACTGCTACCGGGACCTCCATCTTGTAATCGTATTCCGCGTTTGACTGACTGTTTGAGGGGTGAGTTCGAATATCAAAGTTGTTATATTCGTCATAGTATTTTGTGTGCAGATGTGCCACTATGGAAGTGCAATATGGAGTTTGAATTATTCCTGCAGAATTGAAATTCAGATCATTTTTGGGCCAGTTGTGAAGGAGGTTGAAAATATTTTCGTTTTCAATTGTTGTGTGTATAATGGCGAAAAACATTTTTTTTGAATTCTGAATTTAATTTTTATTCCCTTGTTGACATTGTTATTCTTGAAACTTGTTCAATGAGTATTTATTTAATAAATGTAATTTTTATGAGCATTTTATCATTTCTTATGGAATACATACATATTTGAAAAAAAGTGTTGAGGTTTCATGGAAAAATACCAAATAATTTATAGAAGATGTTTTCATCCTGATCAAACATGAAACCTCTTGTGTCAAGAGGTTCAACGCTCACAGGTGTTAAAGGATCACATTGATGGAAGAATAGTGTTCATTATTGAAGTTGAAATATTCTTGCCTCAACCAACTCCCATCCTTCAAAAAAGAAAGAGATCTTATATCTCCAAACAATTTCTTTTCCTGTGGTCAAGAGGATTCTGTCAAAAAATCAAACTTATATTTGGTTGGATTCAAGAATGCAATCGTCTTGAATCAATGCAATTATGCTTTCACGCAAAAAATCCTTTTTATTAGTTAGGGCTCAAAAATATAAAATTATGGACACTAAAACATGAAGGGAAGTTGTTTGTTTTTGGTTTCAATTTTTCTAATTTTAGATATCCGTTCAACACGAAACTATAGTTACCATTATTATTCTGATCATGCCCCACAAACAATCTTGTTTATAGAATTCATGTTTGTTAGTGTTTAGTTCTTTTTTGCATCCTGTTCATTTCATAAATTGATATTGTTGTGTCCCAAACTTAAAACTTATCATATAAAAATTTCATTGTTTCTACGGCTTTACATATTATCTACTTATGGTAATATAAAATTTGGAGCAGAATGAAACATTCCAATCATTTTTCTCACACGAACTAGACTTACCGGACGGATGGATTTTCTTTCGTCAGAAATTACAAACAACATAGAAATAAAATTAGGAACAAACCTTGTGATTTGTGTCCTTAAATCTACCTACCTAAACAAACATTCTTTTAAACTTACGGAAACGAACTTCTAAAAACCTTCAATAAATACCATAATAATTTGCAAGTTATATTGGAATTTGGAGAACAGAACTGTTTGCTTTTCTTGGATATACTAGTCATTACAACTACTTCAAATGAACTTCCAGTCAATTTGTATCCAAAACGAAGCTTCTCCGAAAGATACCCAAATTTTTAATCAAAACATCCATCTGCTCAAAACATCAATATCATCAATAATTCTCTCCCATTGTACTCCCACTTCCGTTGATGATAACTAGCAACTATTGAAATTATACTAACTGCATGATGATTATCAAAACAAGCATAAAACAAGATAAAACAACTTACATCCATTTGAAATACCTCCTGTTGAACATCTGTTGAAAAAATAGGTTCAGTACTGAACAACGACAATATAGTAGTTTCTGCAAAAATGATTAATTTCTTCACAAGAATAAAAACTACCACAACTTTTGAACGCAAATTAAATGTTATATATAGAATTCCGTGTAGTAATTGTGAAAAACGTTAAATAACAACGAGAATGAAGGAACATGAACAGGATCTACATTTTCGACTCATAAATTGAAGATTCTACACTCTCTTCTATTGACAATGACGAGTTTGATGATAACAAATTTTTTTTTATGTTATTTTATAATAATAACGTTTATGATAATATTTTTATGTTGATATATTGAAGAGTATATTAATTTATTTCAGAAGGAATTTATGTTTTTGTTTGAATGGTTATTTTTTTATTCGTTATTTATTATCTATTAGCATTATATGGTTTTTCGCTTCATCATAATATCATTTCACATTTTACTAGTATACTTAATTTATTATTTAGTTTTACATGTTTTTTTATATATTTAGTTTTTAATAAACTCACTATTTCTGCCATTTGCTTTCCATTTAGTAAGTTTTTTCCAAAATATCATATAAATATCACATTTGGATATATATCAGATATATATCAAATATATCCGATATTTTGATATTTATATCAAACTATATCAGACTACAGATCGGTTTTGATTTTGTCGCCCAGTCTGATGAAGTACGGTCTACTGTAAGTGAAGTTCTATGTCCTACCATTATGAAGAAATGTGACTCAACTTATATATAACTATAGATAAAATAGATTAAACGACTTACCTTTTATAAAGGAAGTTCAATCTAAATATTACGAAGAACCACGTCAGAGTAGACCAAAATGTAGTTAATGGTAATGGTAATGATAAGTTTGGATGGTGACTGATGCGCTGCGACCTAATTAGATCTATTGTGCCCCATCTTCTGCTATTTCAAGTTTTTCTCGTTTACAGCAGCCCCTCAAACCCCAATTCCTTGAGAGATTTAAAGATTTTAAGGGGGTCTATTCGTGGTATTTCTCCCACAGTCAGCTGGTGTGATCCTAGTATATTCAATATTTTGTGATGTACAGCATAACACTCCGTCAATATATGGTGTGGTGTATCTGGATGTTCCCCACAAAATCTGCAGGTGCTGTCCTCCTCTAAGCCTAGCTTCCTTAGGCGTTCTTTGAGTCTGCAGTGCCCCGTCAGAAATCCCGTGATTGTCTTAGACTAATTTTGCTGAGGTTAATCAGTGTCTTCGATCTTGCTCCGTTGAAGTTGCCGAGGAGATCTTTGGCCTGCCTTAGCCCTGGAAGTCTTTGCCAGTATGTTGCTCTCATTGCTTCTTCAATTTTATTGAGTACTTCCTAAAAATAAGATTTTCCAAGTCTGCAGAATGGTTCTGGCCCGATCAGTGGCGTTGATGCCCCTTTTCGTGCCAGGGTATCTGCTTGTTGATTGCCCTCCACTCCGACGTGCCCCGGCACCCAAAGGAGGATCTCCTTGTTGTTCCTGCGTAGATAAAATGTAGTTACACACAAATCAAGATTTTAAAAATGCAAAAACAGTGCCTAGGAAAAATAATTAGAATATAGTTTTTGAGAATTTTAACTCAATCACGCATCCTATGAGTAAAATGTTCTACTTGAAGAACTTGAAACGGATTCTGGTTTTCTCATCTGCGATTTGTTCTTTCCATTTGTTCAGATCATGAGATCGTTTGGGCATTTCGAGATATTTATTGAAAGTACACAACACACAACTCACAAATTGAATATTCGACGTGACAACTGTCTCACTGGAAAACGATAGGGTGGGTTGTGCAAGGAATAGGTTATTGTATTTTGCAGCTTTAAAATAGTGATTCGTGTTCCACCAGAGATGTAACTATATTCTGGTCTAGGATGACGTGGTTATGAAGTATAATATGCAATGATTTATTCACATTATATCACGCTAAGCGACCCTTAAACAGTGGGTTTGTTCAAATGTTCACAATAGAAGTGATTCAATCAAGAACCCAACATTCAGAATTGTTTTTATTATTGAACCCATTCTTCATTGTACGTACGTCGTAACTTTCATTCTTCCATTGTCGAGCAAGCTATGAAATGTTTATAAACGCCTGTCATGAGACGACTTCAAAAAAGCATATCCCAATAATTCACAAATTAAATTTCACCCATAGAAACCCGAAGTGGGTGTATCTGTAGAGACAGTTTTGACGTTAGAAAAATGTGATATAAAAGTTCGTATTGTTCGGACGGAACAACGAAACTTTGAGTGCCGTGGGATTTGATTTATTTGAGAAGTTAATGTGTGGAACATTGTGTCATAAGTTTTATATGCCCTAAACAGCGCGTGAACGAGTAGTGACCTTTCGCGACCCGAGGACGCCGACCACAGAGCTCTTGTGGCCATCGAGATTAGTCTGTGAGCCGATATGGTAAACAATGACGCGGATTTCTTACCATCTACGGCATATTTCCTCCGAACATTCGAATAGCAGTGCGTCATGCACGAATGGGCGGAGTGATTACAGTTTATTGGCGTCGCATCGTCAAAATTATAAACTTAAATGATGCGGTAGCCTCAATTAGCAGACGCCACTTTGGATGAGTTGCACAAGACGTTCACGTGTTTTGTGATGTGAGCGTGAGTCAAAGTGTTACAGATGGTCAAATTTTCGAATCAACCATGAAAAATATAATCAATAAAAATAAAATTGTGATATATCAAACCTTTTCATTTCCTGTCAGTGAATTACTAACTACGCCACCAGTATGTTCATTTCAATTGCATTTTTCTATGCAACTATAGTGTTTTGGGTTTTCAGATTAACTTTCGATTTTGTATGGGCCTCTACACCTAGACCTATAAGGATCTATTGTATATGCCCTCGTGTCTAATCTGGTCCTTGATCCCCACTGGACTTTCTCATATACTTGTGAGGTTGTGGTTTTTCCTGTCCTAATATTGAAAACGTTAGCTTTGTCAGACTTTCCCAACGGTTACCTCATCTTCTTGAGAGAATCTACTTATTGTTTCTGCTAATCCCATGTTGTTCATGAATATATTTATTGCCCTGTTAGAAGCCCAATCCTGGTTGTCGTTCTGTTATGACTTGGTCGCTGTCGGTAAAAAAAGGCGATGGATCTTTAATGAAAATTTTTGCCTGTGTCATTTCTGGCGCCTTGTTCCACCATTCTTGAGATTGAGTCTTCATCCACGTGTCCATATGAGTTTTTGTCGAAGTTTTCGCTTAACCACTAGCGGGTGCTTTTTCTCGTGCTTATAAGTCAGCCTATTCGTTGCCCTTATAAGTACCCTGTATGTCCTGGTACCCAGGCTATGGACAGTTTGTTAAGAATGCCCAGATAATCCCAAACGAGTTTTAAGTCAACTCGCATAGAGCCAATCGCTTCGATAGCTGCGTGGCTATAAGAGTAAATAGCAATGTTTCTTTTGTCAAACTTCTACCTTAGTGGCTCTTCTGCACGATGATGTATTGTTGCAACTTCTCCTCAGCTTATTGTAGCTAGTCAATCTAAGCTCAACGATACTTCAGTTTTGGTCTTGGTAATATATAACCCTAATCCCACACCTTCTTCGGTTTTTGAGTTGTCTCTATAGCAGGAAATTTCTGCATTATTGAAGGACCTCTCTTCCTAGAATGGTTGTTTCAAATATTTTCCGAAACTATTTGGGAAGCATCTAATCTGTCGGCATTCCCATTATCGTAGCGTTTCCAACTTGGTAAAGAGTTTGATATATTTCAGACCGTGTATCCATATGGTAAGGGTTTGCTCTCCGCGCACTCTATTGATGACTGAGCTGGCTTCACCTTATATGTATATGTGAAGCGGTGGTATATGTAAAGCGATCGTTAGGGTAGTCTTTATGGTTTCAGTGACTGCTGAGCCGTATTACCTTTGATTGTTACCCATTCTTTGAATTACTCAAGCCTGTTCAGTATTTGGCCACCATACCACCGATCCAAATGCTATCTATCATGGACTTAAGGAACTTGTTATATAGCCGAATGATTATTTTTAGTTGAAGCCCCCAATTTTTCCCGCACATTCTTCCGCACAAGTTGAAGGCTATCGTGCTTTTTTGGGATGTTTTCTGAAGGTGTTGGTTCCATGTTATTGTAGAAAATTACTCCCAAGTATTTTACCTCTTCCTCGTGGCACCACTTAGTCGTCATATCCTTACTCATATTAGGAATTGGGAATTCCAGACTTTTTTGGAGTAGGACGATAAATATTCCTACATACAGGTTTCCAAGTGTTCACTCCATCAGACTGTATTATGTTCCTCTCGCCTTGTTTTTTGGGGACAGCTTCCTTCGTAAGAAGCAGGTAATGCTTTGCGTACTCAAAGCTATCGTAGATCTCTATCTCAATCGTGCTATCCTTTAGAGCCTAGAGTGTTTCAGGTTCGTCTAATGATGGTATAAATATTCGAGCATGCATACCCAAAAACAATTATGGTAAACGCATACAGAATTTGAAGTAAATGCTACTGGTTTTAGACTAGAGGCACAGCTGGTAACGCACTCATGTTGAAATTGAATGGGCTTGGGTTCAAATCCTAACATCCACATTCCAGATTCATTAAAAAAAATCTATTCGATTAACTCATACCATAATATCTGATGAAAAATTTGGTTCCAAATAAAAAGCTTTCGAGTACATTGGAAGCATATAAGTATGTGGTGTATATTTCTGTGTGTAACTTTATTATGACTAGATATACAAATAAGCAAGGCTATTGCTTCTTGATGATGTTATCATATTAGGGAGTGCCAATTTTTTCATCAAGTTTTGTATTATTGTTTGTGACTCGTCCAGTATCATATCAAATTACTCATTCTGCTCTTTCTACATGAGAGGATCTAAGAGTGCAAGATTTTTACCAGAGTTATTTCGACTGATAACATCCAAATATTCAAAGGCTGTAGAGTAAGTACATACTTTTAAGTATTCAATCACTTTCATCTGAAAAAATCTGGTACACAGATGGCTCAAAAACAGAGGTAGGAACTGAAGTAGGAATACATGGGGTGGGGCCAAAGAGGAACGTTATACTTCCAGTTGGCAATAACACGGTGTTCCAAACTGAGACACATGCCATAAGGACAAGCATACAGGTGAGTTTAGATAGGGGGTATGAAAGAAAACATATCTACATTCCATCTGACAGCCAGAGCGCAATAAAAGCTCTGAATTCAGTACAGATTAGGTCAAAGCAGTTTTGGGAATGCCTTCGGAACCTCAATAAAATTCCAAAACACAACAAGGTGTCCTGGACTTAGGAGATTAGAAGGTAATGGAAAAGCAGACCAACTTGCAAGACGTGCATTCGAATTACCATTCACAGGTCCAGAACCAGTGTTTGGAATTAGCCAAACCCGATGCGGATACCTAATAAATAAGTGGAAGAAAACAAAACATCAAACATACTGGGACCAAAGAGAAAGGCATTGACACAGCGCAGCCATGTTGAGGCACGTGAACCAAACACTGACGGCTGACACTCTCAACCTAAACAGATCTAAGATACACACAATTACCGGCTTACTTACCGGTCATTGCGGCCTTAGGAAACACCTACACACTATAGGAATGAACAGAGAAACCGTGTGGAGTGCAGCCTTTGTGGTGACGAGGAGGAAACAGCCTCTCACATCATCTTTGAATGCGACGCCCTGCACAACAGGCGCTACAGAATATTCGGACAGACTAACCTAGAAATTGGCATGAATTCGAAACACCTAGTGAATGAACTATTAAACCTGGTAAAAGACACAGGCTTTTTTAACTAGAAACCACTGACGACAGAATAATACATTAGACCTCAGCGCAGGTCTCAGTGTTAAGTGTTAAGGGACACCCTCACGGGTAAACTCTGCCTCTCGCCCGTCAGCTTCAAACTAACCAACCAACCAAAGTATTCAAACCGTCTCGCTGTTTTTCACCTCCAAATATTGAAGCTTGACGAATAATACGTATAAAATTTTCCTTATAGCAGTAAAGGAAGAGATTTTTCTTGTACAAGATGTGTTTTGGCCCACGGACTATAGTACTCCACAAAGCCTATGTAAGATTTCTTGAAAGCTGCTGAGCCGACGACTTAACTCACTGTGGTACAAGAGCAGTCGCGGCATGCCACGATCGACGTAAATCATAATTTACTTCCCAGAACTAGCAATTAACAGCGTTCTTGAAACAATTTGCCCTACAAACATGGACTGAATTATAGAACATCACACCAAAAACATAATCTCAATAATTTCGTAATTATCGGTTTAGGATGAACGGGTCGTTTCGGAGGTGAATTATTAGATGGGCTTTGGGAAAGTTTTAATTGATTCGAAAAGTTTCGGAGCTCTAGGATTGATTCAATCTGCGCAGAATGTATAAGAAGATTAATAGGGTAGTTTGACGCTGCAGCAAATGTCGAAAGTTGGATATTTAGTGGATACATATTATAAATTTATGACTGCGTATCTTCACTCCTTGAAGTATGTAGCGTTTTTAGTAGAAAATCAGTTCAATTTTTTTATTTAAAAAAAAGGGGCCAATTATTCTGGTATGTAAAATTCCGCACCAAATAGGTACTTATTTTTGTGAGTAACGTCTTCTGCAATTTATTATCCAGTGTTGATTTTTTTCCGTCCAGTACCTTGAATTCTGAGAATTAAATGTTCCATTGGTTGTGAATGTTGCTTCGTCACTCAACAATTTTTTTTTAAGAAAAATCCTGTTATTTATCCTTGAGCCCATAAACTATACTCCATTCTCTTTTCATTATCGTCTTCTTCTGAAGCATAAAGAAACTTTGTTTTGAATTTTTGAAATGTGGCTTCCGATATATGTTTGAATAAAACCAAGATTGTAGATATTCGGAATAACTGTCAACCACCAAAGAGGAACTGCGTAAAATATTAAGACATCAGGTTTGCACAAATGTTACCCCAAACCAATGATCGAATTTGGTTCTCAATCCAATCATTTGTTATAGTTGATGTATGTTATCAATATTGGTTATTATTGATTATTTAATATTGATAACTATTTGACGTGAAGATGTAAATTTCATTTCTATGACAAAATAACTACAGTGCTCTGGTGGACATAACTCTTTTCAATACTATGGAGTTATGTTTGGAAAAAACAAAATTTGACAACATGTTCAATAACTGCTGTTTACAACCTCGACTTCTAACGACCTAAAAGAGCATTTTAAACGTTATATTCAAAAAGATTGTGATTTATATGACGACTATTCGAAATATTTAGATAAAATTATAAGAATTTTTCTTATGCTATATTTCTGAAAAAAAAAAAATATTCTTCTTAAATTCTAGTCACATCCCTTTAAAAACATCACAAATCCAGTGACGTCAAATTTTATTTTAAAAAACCTCTAGTATGGTTTTTGTATATTTGACCTTGAAAGTAGGACTTGAAATTTTCATTTCTATTGTGTATTTATAGCACTCTACTAGAACTATTAATTTTCCATGCATTGAAAAACAAAATCTGAATCGGATAGAAAATAACAGTTTCAGAAAGGTTGTCCGCTTTCAAATGGGTCACTCAGTATATTGCTTTGAAGAAATAATAACAGATGATGATGTATTTGTCGGTTGTGTCATTTAATTCGGATTTTTGGTTTCTCGTATTCCTGGGTTGGAAAAAGTTCGTATATTTCTTCGATCAATTTCTTCAGGACGTCTTGGAAATGTCATCAGTATTTGAACAGTATCAAGTAGATGTGTCTTTGTACCAAAGGCATCTTATTTGTCATACATTTCATCCAGGATATATTCCTTATTTTGAAGATGAAGTAGTAAGTAGTTTTGCACGCACAACTTCAGTTTTAGTGGGAAATTCATGTTTATTTACATTACAACAATAATTATAGTGTTAATTATGTAATTTGGTGAATAAAATATTTTTTATTTTTTTTTCCATGAGGAATGTACCAGTCAGGCCCTATCTCCGGAGCTCCGATACTACCGGAGGGCGCGCTGGTGTGTGATTAACCCCAGTAAAGACTCCCCACGTTCGTGGTGTGAGTGATTACTGGGTCCGAGAGTCATGTGCCCTGAGAAGACGGAGTGAACCAAGAATTACGGCCTTCTGCATTCTTCCGGCCAAGTTTTCTGCCGCATTATGGCAAGCCGGTATGATTTTCAAGTTTGAGAGCAGTGTGTCCATCATTCCACCAAGGACCCCTATTATCAGAATCACCATCTAGATAGGATGGTTTGGATAAAGCCTGCGGAGTCCAAAGAGGAGATCTCGATATTCAGTTAGTTTTCCTCCTCTTTTCGGACGATGTTCGTTTCGCCAGGAGCCGAAAATTCTATGACGAAAATCGTTCTACTTTGATGGTTGAGGAGGACTACATCAGGCGTATTGGCTTGTATTTGCCTGAGGGTGGGGAATGAGTAGTTCCAATAGATTCGGCACTTCTCATTCTCCACAACGGACTCAATATCCCCCGGAGCATAAGGCAACACCGGTGTCTCGTCTACACCGTACGAGTGTCGTAGATAGTAGTACAACACTCGTAGGGCCGCGTTATGCTTGTAGATATAGGCTGAGACCGCATAAGCTGGACAAGCTGACAGCAAATGCATTATGGTCTCAGCTGCCCCACGACACGCACTGCATCTAGTGTCAGGGACCTCTATACTAGTGAATAAACTTATTATTATTATTATTATTATTCCTTTTTCCTTCCAGAATATTGTTCGGAGAAAATGATTATTGTCACGTTAAATGAATTCACTATTGCAGTTCAAATTATTTTCGATACACTTTTTGTACAACAATCGTTAAAAACTACCGTTTTCAATTCATAGTCATATGAACTGACGTTTTCATTATGTGTCAAAATCACTTTTAACACTAGCGTTAAAAATACTTTCAACATTAGTAATAAAAGTAAATTGGATGAAGGATAGTCAAGGGTAATATAAAAAGACCTTGATAAATAATCCACTATTTTTATTGCATCTAAATTTCGACTGCCAAAATAATGTCAAGTAAAATTAATAAATACTAGAGAACTTCAGCAGCAATAAAATTGTCCACAAAATCAAGGTTGTGTTATATTTATAAAGATTATTTTTTGAACCCAATTCTTTATATCAGTCATATGAATGACACTGTATCGTCAAGGATTGTAGCCTCGATTATCCTATCTTTCTCTTCGTTTTTTGGTTTCTCCAAACCGAGTCATTTTCATATACTTATACAGCTTCAACCCGATTGATTTTATTTGACGTTTATGATGTATTTATTTACTGCATCAGATTGGTCCTGTCAAATAGGAAACAAACGATACGTTGATGACTGATAATGTTTAATTGACGAAAGAAACAATTGTATGTTATATCACAAGACCTATAAATTTAATCGATTTAACTGTCAAAATATTTTGAGCATGATTATGCTTGGAAAATTGTTGAATGCAC
The DNA here is from genome assembly GCA_958502065.1 of Chrysolina americana. Taxonomy (NCBI): domain Eukaryota; kingdom Metazoa; phylum Arthropoda; class Insecta; order Coleoptera; family Chrysomelidae; genus Chrysolina; species Chrysolina americana. The sequence continues at coordinate 10,846,397 of OY293416.1, forward strand.
AATAATTTTGAAATTATTGTGCATGAAATTATTTATCAAAAAGCATAATCATGCAAAAAATATTTTGATAATTTAATCCATTAAAATTTATAGGTCGTGTGATATACGACAAGATTATTTCTTGAATGAGGTATATTGAAACCAACAACAGATAATTTTATTGATAATGAACACCGCGCATGTAAACATTTCAAATTCTGACGTATTTTCGTTGCCTTATGTCAAAATATTTGTCCAGAAATCCTATCGAAAATGGCGTTTTCACTGATGAAAATCAATACTTGGTCATTTTTTTTAAACTGTTGCCAAGAATTGTAAGAATCCTTGAAAACGACACAACTAAAACCAATATGAAGGAGGATTAAACAGCTTTTGTGAAATAATCACTTATTCAAACAAAATGTATTCGAAAAATGGTGGTGTCTGATTGGTTTGATTCATCATGAATGAAATAATCAATTATTTAAATCTCTGACTTTGAATTATACTACGCCATTCCACAGGTCGCTAGATGAAAAATAACGACAAAATTATATGAATCCTAGTACTCATATTCAATGAGAAACTCAAAAAAGTCGAAAATTTTTCGTAAAAATGTACTAGACCCAAAGATTCAATTCAGTTACAAATTCCAATCACATTCCCTCAACTTTTCGTTTTATTTCCAAGGAAAACGCTTTATCTCTACATCCCCTACCAGACAGGGATTCCCCTTCTATCGTCGATAATTTATTCATCGTTTCGTTTAGGGTCTTCAATCAGCAAGTCAGCATAAATGATATTCGATTATGTATTACAACGTGATTTAACTTACTATAAATCAATACCAGAACCTTTCCTTACTCATAACGCATATTCAAAAGCGCTTATTCAACTCTATTAAATTGAATGAAATATATTACTAATATTATCGAAAATTATATACTAAGAGTACTTACATTCAAGAAAAAAATCATAAGAATTGTTGGAGATTACCCAATTGAAATAAAGGAAATTGAAATGGAAGGAGAAAATGTGAATAAAATTGTTGTTTTAAAATTGTTGTTTAAAATTGTTTTCTTCCGTTAAACAGCTGTCATCCCTCTACGAATGACAGCCTTCAAAAGTCAAAACTTGTGCGAGCTAAGGATTAACGAAGTCTTACCTTTTAACATGCGATTCCTAGCACGAGACCAGTGACCATGCTGGGAATCGAACCCACGTCCCTCTGATTGATAAACTAGCGCTCTACCATCATGACCACCAGTAAATATAGACTGCAGAAATCCTAGATTGGGGATGCTTTAACTTTCCCAACGCCTCTACTGAAGCTGAAATATTCTGTAAACGATACATATGTTTTTCAAAAATAGCTTTATTAAAATATGTATTATTTCTGGGAAATAGAGCTAATTTAATCTAATATCATCCAGAAGAATTCAACCAATGTCTCTCAAAAAATTCAATATCTCATGTCCAACGAATTCATGTCATGATTAGGCATACCGATGAGGTCATCATGCACTTTTGCACCTGGTTTCAAATCAAACTTTCAATTAATAGTTCAATTTATCATTCCTTGTTTATGAAAATTAACATATGTCGGTGCATATATAGTTTATTTGTTTGAAATTTTCAAACCACTTTATGCAGTATTGAAAAAAATCCTGAGACTTCATTGATCGTTATAAATAATGAGTCTGCAGGGAACTAAAACAAACGGAAAAAAATCCTGCCGACCCTCTTCATAAATCATCCTGGTCTGCGATCATTTGTAAAAAAAAGCAAGAGATATTTTACAAGCAAATTCAGCATTGGGATAAATCCTCCTACTCACCTCTTCAAACAATAATTCAAGAAATGAATTTATAGAGCAACCCATGGAAACAAAGGCAATACAGTTGCAAACCCACCAGTGCCATAACAAGAGATTTATATTTTTGCTTTATGGTGCCGCCTGTTTTATTTTGATATTTCAAAGCTGTTAAATTTTTGTGCTGATCTGGTGCTACACATGGTCAACTGAAACAATTTGTATTTATCATGTCGGTAAAGGTACCTTTGACCTTTGGGATACTAATATAGAAAACATGATACTATAATATAAGTGAAGGGCACACCAAGCTATATATAGGGAAATATCAGAGAGTTCAGTATTGATTGAAAGTTTGATATTGTGAAGAAAAAAATATTTTTGACATGGTTTCTTGAGTTTTTCAACTTTCTAAAGTGTGGAAATTAAAATAATGTAAATTCAAGAAAATTTGTACAAATATAGAAGGACAAATGAATCCATTTGCCCTAAATTCTTTCGTTGATGAAATTATTTTAAATTGTCAGTATCGCATCGTATTCTGAATATGCCTACCTAATGAAATAAATTCAAATTAACTTATGAAATATATCTTTTTCGGAGATTCTGTTTCCATTAAGAAAACTTCGATTTTCGTTATGTTTGGAGATGATAAGAGCTTTTATTGAAATGGATCGTATTTCATAGTTATTTTGAATTAATTTTTCCATGCGCCTGATATAATTGAATAATTTTGTAAACGAACGATAAAAGCTGAATTATTTCTTATGTTAATTGAGGAAATGTTGATAGAGTTTCATGATTATGTATGTTTTTTAGATAAAACATGTATTCTGATGAATAAATACATAAATACATTAATTACCATACAAATACATTAATACATACATGAACACGTCAATGAATATAATATATGGATATAAATATGTTGGATACGATTAAATAAGAAAATAATTTAGGATCTGCATGTACTAATTTCTTTCAAAATCAATTAAATGAAGAATAAAATCAGTATAATAAATAAAATAATAATAATAAAATAATAATGTAAATCACTCAAAGGATTTAATGCTTTTACTACCAACTTCTTCCATATTCTCTTGTCGCGCCCATGCAGTATGTTGTAGACCGAAAATTTGCCGGTATACTTCTTTTAGGATTTTTCTGAAATTATTCAGTTCTTGATAAAGAAACGTTCATAATATAGATATATCGCAATATATTAAAATATGTGCATGACTGCATGTTGATTTCTTTATTTTTAGAGATGTCTGTGTTGTGAAAATTAAGAAATTTGCAGTTCTGATCTGTATAAGGGTGAAGCGCTTTTTTATTTCAATGCCGTAATTTTCAGGATATTGACGAAAAACTACTAGAAAATGGTGATACAAAAATACGAGGATTCCAAAATCTTATTCTACGCTTAGATTTTAGAAAGTTTAAAGGCAAATACACAAAACGATAAAAACACATTTTCAGTTATTTTCAATTTTAATTTTCATGAGATAGTGGTTGAGTTGAGACTTTCTATATCATCCACCTCCAAACCGTACCCAGATGGTACACTCCACTTTTCGCATTCGTTTTTCTAGATACGTTTCTAAAATATGAAACATTACAAAGATTAACTAAAGGGCCCTTTTTGAAATATTTGGATTTCTTTTAAATTTCCGTTTTGTTCAGAAATGCAGTCAACTTCCGATTTTCGAATGGAACGCCCTGTACATTATTACGTTTTGAAATATTCATACATTTTAAAATCCAGTGATACTTTAGAGTTGATATTGCATCTGCCAGAACACTCATTTTATCTTTAGATCTAGAGAAAATTCGATATAAAAAATATTGTATTTCGATATACATGCCAAAACAATAAACCAAAACGGTTATGTCAAACCGCAATTTGACATTTGAATAATTTCGAAGATGATAATAAACGTTCTAAAAATTTTGTTTTTAATTTGTCTCAGAACTTATGAAATTGAATATACCTATTTATTTGTACCACAAATCAAATATTAGAAATTCTGATCAGTATCAATTTCCTCAAATGCACCTTTATTTTATAGAGTTCTATACTCCAGGAATATGTAGTAAATTTAAAAATATCCCTGCAGTTACTTTAATTTTTTTCCGTTTAGAGTTATTTTCTGCTAGAAAGTGCGTCATGATAATTGATGGCATTCACGTAGATTACGAAGATTATGAATTTCAAATAAATATTAACGATCGTACCTTTCGACCAAACAATGTGTTTCCTCAGTTCAAGAAAATATTTGTGTGTCTACAAGTATTTCACATTGTTGAACTAGTTCTGCCACGTAATTAATTCACGTATTATGTATTAAGTATTTGGTTTTACGTAACAATAAGTCCTTCTCTAAATTCAATACTATATATTCAGAAATGAAATCAATGTAGAATGAAAACAAAACAAGATTTTGTCACTTCATCATGTCATGTCTTAGAACCAACAATATGTTTCCTTAACTGAGATAAATATTTTTTTCATTTGAGTGACTCACTTTCTGCAATCAAATATTTCAGATTATTAAACCAAGTGCATCAATTCTCAATGCAACTAATTAGTAATTTGGTTTCAAAGAGCAGTATTCGCCATTCACAGCAACAAAGAACATCATAATATTTGGGAGGCAATGTAATATTACGAATTTATAGAACAGAAATAGGTTTTGTTTCATTATTTTGTATAGATATCTCAAACAAAGTAGAAAAGTCGGTGTCATCTCTAAGCCTACGGTGAGAAGTAAGAAACGGGAAGAGTAAACACAAACGTGTATTGATAATAATAATAATACTCCCTAATAAACACTCTGGGAATGTACCAAAAAGTTTGGACAAATACAGCACCCTAATGCCGTATTCGACGTAACAAGAATTATATAAACAGAGAATCCACTGCTATCAAGTGAATTATCCTGGTCTCGCATTTCTCGTAATACCTTTTGTGTTCCCCAGGAATTACAATATAACGAGGGGTGCGAGGCATACAAATTACTCTCATAACCTCTGCCACGGCTTTTATTACAGTAATACGGAACAGGATGAAAAGGTATGGTATATCCCGCATCGTTCATTCAAGACCTGATATATTTTATTGTATAATTATGATTGATGACATCTGCCGTTAAGGAGGGCTGATATCGGGTCTCTCACGAGTGTGATATAAGAAAGAGAATTGGTAGTAGTTAGAAAGGGTTTAGGGTCAAGCTCTTTGAGGATGACCTATAACGTTCATAATTTGGTCAAACAAAATTAAAGATGTATTACTTATGTGTTTGTGAATCAGGAGTTTACGTAACAGAGCGTCACAAATAATAATAATGTTTATTAACAGATAAAAAATATATACTACTTAATTACTTCAACTGGCTAACGGAAAATATTGTGCTATGATAAAATATTACAAATTCAATATGAAAGAATGTTGGTTCGATAATGCATGCGGATTCCTATCCATATGTGTCGGTTTTGTGGGACAATATTGGTATAATATTATGTGAAAATATTGGCAAAATATTCGAATGCTATTTTGGCGAGAAAAAAATGTGACGTTCGGCGATATTGCTCCAATATCTCTTGTATAATATTGCCAAAATATTCTATAAACGATATTGGCCTCAAAATACTCAGCGTTATTGGTACACGTATATTGGGATAATTATGAAAATATTGGCAAAATATCAAAACGTGATATTGGCGAGAAAAAATGTGAATATTGGCAATATTGGTCCAATATTGTTGAGACATAATGAAAATAATATTGGTGGGATATTCTGAAGTAATATTGGTACAATATCATTTGGATATATTGGTAGAATATTGAAAGTAAACTATTTCTAAAAAATGTGTAATGACTCGGAACTTCTACAATTACAGTTCTCCTTCAATAAAGAAGTCAACAGAGTCTGCATTTTGGTCGTCATAACCACTGAGTAAACTGTCTTAAAAAACAAGTTGTGAAAAGTACTTTATATTTCCCTAGGTTTCAGTTGATGTTTCATATCGAGAGCCTTCAAGCGGTTTGTTACACAGGTTTTATTATAATTCATTTCAATATTGCTTTTTGAATATTCGACCAATATTCTAATTAAAATATTGGTAATAGAATTTCTTTGTAATATTGTGATCAATATAATTATTTCAATATTGGCATGATATTTTCGTTTAACGTTTTATCAACAAAGGTGATTATGAATTTTTATAATATTCAACTAATGTACTATCAAATTGGGATATTTAAAAAAAATTGTTTTAAAATTCCGTTTTTTCCGTTAAGCTGGTTAACCCCCCTACGAACGACAGCCCTCAGAAGTTGAAAATTGTGCGAGCTAAGTATTAACGAGGTCTTACCTTTTAACGTGCGATTCCTAGCACGAGACCAGTGACCATGCTGGGAATCGAACCTACGTCCCTCTGATTCATAGACTAGCGCTCTACCATCATGACGACTGCAATATACAATATTGTTTTTTATATTCCTAGAATCGATTTGAGAGGAATATTGGGATTCCAATTTTATTCTAGATGTTGAATACAGTATGTAGACAATATTACTTTATCGATATTGGCAAAAATTATTCAATCAATATCGACCCAACATAAGTTATGTTGATTTGTTGAATATTGGTGATATAATATTTAACCAATATGTTATTAAACTTGAATATACATTATTGGTTTTATTCCTAGACTCGATATGAGAAGAATATTGGGATTGCAATATTTATTCTAGATGTTGAAAACAACATATAGACAGTATTGTTATCGATATTTTTAAAAATCATTCAACCAATATTACAATGCCAATATATATTCCAATATATATTCAGAGTCGGTCGAGCCAATATTTATCCAATATTGTTAATATGACATAGTATTTCCAATATTTTTCCATATTGGATCAATATTATTTTTACATTTACAATATATCTATATTGGCCCAATTTGAAATCAAGATTCAGCCAATATGAGGTGCTACCTGGGAAATATACTTACATATGTACAGGGTATATCTCGATGAGCTGAGTCGATATATGGGAAACTACTGAATGAATTTTTCGAAAAATTTGAATCCAGGAGTGTTCTGAGGAGCTCATTTCAGTAAAAAAATCAGTTGTTTACGACTTCCGGTTATACCGGTAAAGGACCCCATTGTTTTTAAGGAACAACTTGTTTTTTATTGCATTTTCAGAATCGAATCTATCTAATTTTTCGAACTCCATTCGAAAAATCCATTTTTCAGTTATCTGAATTTTTTGGGAAATTTACAAAAGAATTAATTTTTTCAAGGACAATCAAGTCAAACATTTCGCAGAATTTGCATGAATAAGGCCTCAATCTTCAGAAACTTTTCAAAAAAAATTATACGGGGTTCTAAGAAATCTGTGCCAAATTCGGCTAACTCCAAAATTGTGTATCTCATTTTTTTCAAATGGCAATCCCATTTTTTCTCAACGCCAATGGATTCTACGCTGAAAAATAGGAGGAGTTCATGCTTACAACCCCATATCTAAATAGCTTTTGTTTAAACTTGAAAAAACTAAAATTTCTCTGTGGTTATTAGAGATATCTGAATTTTCAGTAGGCTTTTTTGGAAGTGTCGACAAGAAACAAAAAAGTAATTAATATTTGTGACATTACTGATGCATTAAAAATTATTCAACTTTGACAAAACTGTTCTATGCCACACGTTTCATCATTCCAGTAGTTCTTTTTTACTGAATATCGATGAGAGCATGTTTTTGTTTGAAAATATAGAAATACATTTCCTAACACAGTTGTGTTTAAAGGTTTATTACGTGTAACAAAAAAATACTAATCTAACTTTTCGGTTCTGGAGATCTTTTTATTTTGTGAAGATTTTTCATAACATTTGAAACTTTGCCGTCGCAACTTTCTGTAGACTATCCAAATATGAGAATAATAATTATATACAAAATATCGTACAGATGAGGCCACCCTCAACCTTTTATTTTCAAATACGGACCTGGATTTTTATTAAATATTTCTAAATGCCAAGAGTCGTGTTTCATGTTGGAGTAGTATTTCCATCTGGAGTACAGAGTTTGGAAGTTATAATAGCTTTAACTGAAAAATGTCAGAAATTAAGAAGTGAACCAATGACACGTTGACATTTTTCAGTTACAGCTGTTATGGAAATATAAAGAAATTGAAATTTTACTGTTAATAGTTCATTACTTCCAAAACACTCTGTAACTCAGATGAAATAACTACCCCAGTATGAAGCTTGACCTTCAGCATTTGAAATAATGCAATAAAAAATACAGGCCCATATTTGAAAATTAAAAGTTGAGGGTGGCCCGAGTTGTACGATGCTTTGTATATATTTTTATTTGCATATTTGGAGAGTCTATAAAAAGTTGCTATGGCAAAGTGCCAAACACTTAATAAAATATTTCCAATATAAATAGATATAGAGGAAAATGAATTTCTAGATTTAAATATTGTAGGGTTACTAGAAAATGAGGTGTACAAAATAAAACATGATGATATAGATTAATTGAAAAATTATATTGAAACTGATAATTGATGCAACACATAGAATGTGAAAGAGAATGTGTTCAACAAGAAGGCGGTTTTTTGCAAATTCACTTCCTATTTTATACCGCATCATCAAATCCGATTGTTATAAAAATTTTTGACTATTTTATTAAAACTGTCTTATTTTCAACTTGAACAATGAAAAATGCTTTTTTGTTGAGACTGTGATATCGAATCGAAATGCATGATAAAATATAGGGTATTCCATTTAAAAAAATAACATCTAATGAAATATTCTGAAAATGCGACCGTATTTTTTTCTTTCCAGCATCGAGAATGCCATTAAATGCATAACAGTGGTTTTTCCATTCAGCTGCATTCGGAGTCGGCAATGGTGCCGACTTAATTTGGAACACCCTGTATATTAAAATAGCATAAACTAAAGGTTGCAAATTGCAAATTGTATACAATTGTTTGCAATTGAAATAGAAACTACTTTTCCCTTCAAAACAATATACGAGGATATATTGAAAAATTCTTAGCCTACTATAGAACCAAACAAAATTTCAATATCAAAATATTTTGTTACTCAACATATTCTCCCCTTAATTGGATACATTTATTACAGCAAACCTGCAACGTCTCTAGAACTTTCAAAAAAAGGTTTCTTCTTGCTATGCAAACCAGACCTCCACAGCTTTTATTACTTCCTCGTTGGAAGGAAATTTTAAACCTTTTTTTTAGTTGAGGAAAGAGATGATATAGTCGGACGGAGCCAAATCTGGTGAATAAGGGGGTGTTCTAGTAATTCAAACCCTAAATCACGAATTTTTTGCATGGCAACATGATATTTGTGTGCAGGGGCGTTGTCCTGCAAAAACAAAACACCTTTGGATAGCTTTTCGTATCTTTTCTCTTTAAGTTTTTCCCGTAGAATGGTCAGTATTGTCGAATAGTAATCTCCAGTTATTGTTCTACCCTTATCCAAAAAATCAATCATGATTACTCCATGGAAATCCCAAAAAAACTGAAGCAAGAACTTTTTCAGCAGATTTTTTGACACGAAACTTCTTAGGTATCGTAGGATCGTAGAAATGTACCCAAGTCTCATCCATAGCAACAATTCGGTTTAAGAAGTCTATATCGTTTTCAAATCGAGCACAGATCGAACGCGATGCTACTACCCTTGCACACTATTGGTCAACATTCAAACATTTGGGGATCCATTTTGCAGCAATTTTTCTCATGTCCTAATTGACGTGAACTATATGATGAACGCGTTCGTATGAAATATTCAGTGCTTCAGATATCCGTTTTAGCCCAATTCGACGGTCTGTTAAAATCATGTCATGAACTGCATCGATATTTTCGGGGACTGACACAGAAACTGGCCTTCCCGATCGGTCATGATCTTCAATGGAAAATTTACTTCTTTTGAAGCTTGCAGTCCAATTTTTCACGGTCGCATACGAAGGACATTGATCACCAAGAGTATTAAGCATATCTTCGTAAATCTTCTTACCTCTCAACCCTTTTAAATACAGGTACTTGATGATGGCGCGATACTTCAATTTTTCGATTTTCACAATTTCGGTGGACATATTTTTTCTTTTAATTTATTGCGTAACTCTGGTTTATTTTTTTGACTTCAAACTTTACACTTACACTTCTAATAAGTTATTGTTCGTTGCTATGGTAACGCAATATTTTGTTTATGCAGGGAACTGTTCTAGGCTAACTAGATATCAATACATCCTCGTAATCAAATAAATGGAAGCTAAACAATAATTTCAATACCCTAAGAAGACAAAAATATCCACGAGAACTAGTGAAAATAAAGACATTGAGACTAGTTAGTAAATGTCATAGAAGTAGGTACATCAATATTCCAAATTAAAACAAAACTAGGTACTGTTTTCCGATACTTAGATTGTATGATTCACTTTGTTCCATTCGCAACCAATAATTACTAAGATAGGTACACGCTTACTTCCTTCCTTCCGTAGAAACCTAGCAAAGTGAACTATTATGCCAAAATAATTGAGATTGATCTTCCAGGCAAACAGTATCATTTATCTCTCGCTAAAGACTCTTCCATAGTAGACTTCAGAATTATTATACGGATATATTCATCTTCCTAAGCGTATATTCTGCTAGCGAGTACACTACTAACATTATTAATATTTCGAGGAACCCATAATGATTTTCAGTCGTGCGATATACGATATCCAGGATGTTCGTGACGAACATTTTCGTAGTTTTCGTTGTTGTCTATAAATTTCGTTGAGATGTTTTGTGATATAAGGTTGCTGGTTGATTTATTAGCTATTCCATACTGCAAGCTAGTAGGTTACAAATTATGACCACCTATTGTTTAAGTTGTAGTGGCTTCTTTATTTGTAACATTATCAGTAACAACGACCACAAGTGGTGAATATATTCTTGGTTTGTTCACCATTAATTTTTGTTGCATATTTTGCTTCGGAAGCTTAGTACTTTAATTACTTGATAATAATTTTTCTGTTACTTCTCTACATATATTTTAGCTTTTTCTTGTCATGTAATCTGCGTGCGATACTACAATTATTTCGTGAAAATACGAGAAGAGCTTATTCGCATGAAAAGATCACATCGATTCCTTGTTACGAACTGTTCAGTTGATTTCCAGATATGAAGTGGAAAAATTTGTATTTTATTGACTTCATATTTATTGTATCTTATACTTTATTCTATTTATTGTCAATTCCAATTCACGTAAAACATGTCACAAGAGGAAATTAGGTTTAATTTAAAATTTCTCAGACAGAGTAACTGGAAATGTTTTTTTAACTAACAAAACAGAGATAATAATATGTTGAAAGTAGTTTATGGGATTTCAACTTTGGAAACAAAAAATGTACAATCAAGAAAATCTATACAACAACCAATATATCGAAATCAATACTCCCACATGTGAAATTAAAAAACAGTCATACATTTTCAAAAGTTGTTCGTGTGTTGCATCCTCACAAGGAACTCTCACAAGTCTTTAGGAATTATAAACTATCTCTCATGAACAGCAAAGTTTTATTTATCTGGGCCAAGGGCCATAGTGGTATTTTGGGAATTGAAGTAGTAGATCAGGCAGCTAAAGAAGCACGAACTTGTATCAATATTGATGAAATTCCTTGTAACAATGATCTACCGAGTATCTATAGGCAAAATGTAGATAGAGAATGGTTAAAAAAAGGTCAGAAATAGCTGGAGAGTCCACTAATCCTTATTTCCTCATACACAAGTATCCACCTAAAAAAGTTCCCCACATTTTTCTATTTGATGTTCCAAAAAAATATTCCACCATTATAACACGGCTCAAAATCAATCATGGATGCTTTCCTGCCCATTTACATAAGATTGGAATTCTTGAATCACCTCTGTGCCAACATGATAATGAAACTGCTGATCTGAACCATCTATTTTTCGGCTGCAGGAACAGTCCTGGTATTGAAATTTTCTTCACCAAACTACAAAGATTGAATTTCCAATTTCCTATCACTATTCAAAATTTATTAGCAACGGAGGATAAAAGTATACATGACCTTATTGTAGAGTTTGTTATAGCGAACAAAATTTGCATCTAGTTTTATCGTTATAAATAGAATTAACGTAATGTGTGTGGCTAAAGGATCGAATCCAAAGCTAATTACAAAAAACAAAAAACAAAAAAAAAAAAGTCTTTAGGAAACTTATGCGATGTATAAACGAAGAGGGTCTTATCTTTTAACATGTGATCCCAAAGAGATAGGAGAAACAAATAGACCATTGACTGTGTGCCAAGGAGAACATAAAAATTACATGAAAAATCTAAACATAACTGATTCAAAAATGTCCGAAAATGATATAAAAATTTAAAAATAAATAGAAATGAATAATCCATTTCTCATTGGACATAAACCCGTTTTTGCCTCGCAGAGATATATCGAGTGGAGTGAGGTTAGGAAACCTTGCCGGCCATTTCACAATACTATTATTATTATCATAGAGAATGTTCTGATGTTGCATGGGGGAGTACCTACCTCTATGTTGAAACACTATTATAATTTGTATTGTGAATTATCAATTTGAGTCTATCCAGTGAGAATAGGGTTATAATAATCAGGACCAAAGATTTGATCTTCATATAATTACAGCCCATAAGTTCAAACTATACCATTGCCTCACTGCTTGCTCTAAGTATGTATATATTTAGTAGAAATAATGAGTACACATTCAAATGACGTTTGAGAGATCTTTTCGAAAATCATTCATATTTATGGTTCAATACTATAATCCACCCTCTGTTCAGGATTGGCTAGAAATAATTTATGGAAAATATGAATCTTGTAGCATTTCAGGTAACTTCTTCTGAACGTCCTCCAAAACATTTGATACCCCTTCAAAATTACCTCATTTGGTGAATATAATGAATTTGTAATTATTTAAAAATCAGATGAGTTTTAAAATTAGTTATGTTGCATGAAGTACATAAAATGAGTGTTTTTTTCAAAGCATATAAATAAGAGTCTGAATTTTTGATCGAAAGGGCAGGTCGAGACCAAAAAGTTTATCGAAAGTGCCATGAAGACATGAAATTTACGTACGAAACGAACAATATTTTTTCTACAACTGTGGGTGTGAATTTATATCGTCTAAAATAAGAATGAATTGATACTGTCCATACATTTCGACTTGGATTTTCTCCCGATAAGTTACTGCGTTTAAACTAAAAAATTGAAAAAATTACTTAATCTTGTCAGAAAAAAAGGAATTCTACAATATGCCTGTCCGAAAAAAGTAAGTTTCAAATAAATGAATAACACTTCTCTTTTCCAAACGACATTGACATTTCGGAGACTCAATCCGTCTCCTTTATATGAATTCGAAAAAACTCTTTTTGTGTTAGATTTTGAGTGAAAAATCCAGAGTTAGGTTCTATGTTTTTTTTTATTTATTATGGCACCGAAATGAAGAATTTTTCCATAGTGGAAAAAATTCATTTTTTTACTGCGAGAAAAGGAAAACGTCAAGGTTTTTTTAACAGATGTAGGGACATAGAATATTCTCATAGAAAGATTTAAGTTTGTTACCGTATTCTGATTTAAATATTTCTTGCATGATCATTATTCTTCGTTATTCCTTACTACCATACTCAGTAAGGTTTATATCTGATCTTTCAAACAGTACTATTTCTGGGAAAATGTTCTATTCCTGTAACAATTTCAGAATAGTTTTATATTTTTTTCTTTTTTATTATCACTTGTATTATTTGATTTAAGGCAAACTTGAAAATTTTCGGGTTGTGAGATAGTGAAGTATAAACACATACATTTTTTAAAATCCAATATGGTGCCTGTGAGAAAAAAGTCCAGTTGACAATGGTCGAAACGTCGGATGGTATATCTGAAAATACCGTCACAACTCTCCCCGTATATCCTCAAATTTTAATTACCTGGTAAGTTATTACTGCCACAAGAAATGCAGAAAAATGTACCATATAATCGCATTCAATTTGCTGATAAGTCTGTATGTTAAATCTGGCTAGGACACATCTTCAATTTTTTGTGTTGAAAATATAGAGCGCTCACAGCCTATGTTTTTGAAACATGGAGATGAACTTGTCTACACAGGCAATTGATTAGGCCTTCTTCATCTGAAATTATATGTGCTATTCGGTTTGAAAAATGATACAAGCGAAAACCACAAGACTACAATCACATCAGTAAATTCCGGAAAATGTGCTCAATATACTTCAACAACAAAATAGAAAAATTCGTGTAGAACTATCAATGCCACAGATCAAAAAGTGAGGTTACGGCATTCAAATGGAACCCGAGCCTGGAAAATCAGAGGCTGCAAGTCGTACTATATTATACAGACGGCAAAAAATCTGAAGTTTTTGCAATAACATCAATCATATGAGCAAATTATACATTTACTATCGAAGCAAAGGTGTTTTTGGTCGCATCTTCATTTTCAAGTTGTCAAATAAATGCTTCGTATTTTCAAGTTACGTTGATTGATTTGTGAGTGCGTTGAGTCATTCAGTCATTGGAATTACAAATGAGTCATTTCAATCTATATCTTGAATCTTTCAGTCGGCTTCTAGATATTTCATTTCCATTTTTAAGTATTTGAGTCATTCCGATTCAGTTTTGAATTTTTTCAGTCATGCACTATCTCGAGTCTTTCAGTCTGTCAGATTTGGCTCTCATTATCAATCTCGAGTCTTTGAGTCACTTGGATTTGATTTTTAGTGTTCTCAATCCCAATCTTGATACTTGATTCTTTTTAATATTTTGTGTCTTGTACACATTTTAGCTGGATATTACCTCTTAGGTATAATACCGATGCAAATAGCTGTAAGAGAGTTTGCTTTGCCTACAGCGGGTTTGATGTCTGTAGGCTCTTTCAGAAATCACAACAGTTAATAAACTTCTTCATCTGCTATTTTCCCGATTATCTTTTGTTTCAGAGTGATCCAAGGGCTTTGAAACTTTTCAGCCGACAGAACCTAGTTCATCTCGAATACCTCACATTATATTGAATTCTCTTTTGTACAGCAAACACGCTGTGGTCATCATTAGAACTAACACGGTGAAATCAAGTTTTGTTTCGAGTTCTCAAAGAACAAGAAGCAATCCCATCAAACCGAAGAAACCCACTTCAAAGGCACACCGACAGTATCAGCCTGGAGAGCGCGGGATTAAAGCCATCCAGACAAAAAGGACGATTCACCATTCACGTATCGAACGACAAAGGAAAACAACTCGTTTGCTGGCGAAAAAGGTGGCGAAAGCACCCCTATTTGCTCGGATCGTAGTAAATAATCGCGTCCTGAAGAATTGAAGGGGTTTCCGCCAAGAGAATACGTGCGCCGACTTGATACGTTCTGTCTATGAATATGGTAATGAGGTGGGGAGAGGAGCCCAAGATGCTTTTTATCTTCTTGTTTGAACTGCACGGCCTTTCAATTATGTATAACTTTGCATTTTTTACCATGTCAATGGGACACTTCCCACTTACGTGATATTTTTGGTCGTAGTGCAAGTCTCGGGAATATTGAATGACAAATTTTTGTTATTCATGCGAACTGTCGATAATCACGAGGATCTTGTCGCAGCTGTCAGGATGATTGATCGGAAAGCTTTTGCTGCATACTGCTTCTGGATGGAGTTATGCAAAGTATTCCATAATTTGTGGGAGACGTGGTGATTACCAAGAGAAAATAGTTTTTTCATGTTTACAAAAATAGGTTCAAACATTAATGACAAAATTCATGAAAAATGTGCCAAAATTCTCACTCAGTATACTGTTGTCACCAGACCAGAGTCAAATTTTGGTAGAATTTATATAATCAAATAGTTCATATTCTTGAACCAATTTCATCAATAATTCTAAATTCAAACAATTATTCATTCAGTTCAAAAGAGCAATATGCTCCACTCAATACTCCACTCAATACAATATATTCTCAAATAAAATAAATAGAAAACAATAACAATGCATTGAGAAACTATCAGACAAAGTCTGATGGCTTCAGGAGAGATACAGAATTTCAGTAAAAACCCCTTAATCTCTCCTTAATTTAGGCAGATATCTGACATAAAACAACTACTTCCCTGGCTAATACCACGACGGACGTTGAATTAATTCTGACAGATATCTGTGCAGCGTTCTCCCTAGAATCCGGTAGACAGCCGCAAGTGCTTTCTGTATCAAGTAGCAGAATCTTGCCCGACATGATCAAGAACTTGACCACTTACATACTAGTTTCGAGGTGTATTGCCTCTCTTCAGTGCAAGGTAGGTCCGACAACTTTTTACAGTCGTCGGAATACATTGTGAGTCTTGCAAATCAAGAAATTGGTTGAAGAAAATACAACCTCGGTTTTAATCAATATTTTTTTGTATCAAATTGGAATTCAAATAAAGTCCCGTTTTCCTTGATATAATAGGTTTATTTTGCCACATTGGAAAATTTGTTTGACTGGAATAAAGTTTGTTTGATTCAATAATATTTTTTTCTGTATATGTACCATATCATGAATCCTTCGTTAATTCCCCCCTTAACGATGCTATACACCTACAATTGTATGATATTTTCTCATCGAAACGTTTGAACTACTATCCTCTTCGTTCTTGATGAATTATCCATTTATATTTGATATGTTTTTTGCTGGTATTTTTACTTTTTTGGGATTGTTTACGTAATTATCGAAATTTCTAGTTTTGATTTCTATATCTTTTGGAGCAATAAATATGATTCATTGAATAATTGAGAGAGTGTAGAAGATTTATATATGTATGTATAAATCATAAAACATCTTGAACGAATAGACGAATAGACGGTATTTTTCACATACTTAGACGAATGTTTTTATTGTTTCAGGTATGTCATGAAAAACAAACCATTCTGCTGCAAAGTCAACTGAAAAATGTGTAAGTAGGTAATTATTTATACCAATGAAAGTGAACACTGTTTGAAGAAATTCGGATTTCCTTTAAACCATGGCGAAAGTCATTTACTACTTCTATAGCTATAAACCTTTTTTTATTTTCACAATTAAAGTATTTTTTTATCGAAAAACTTCCAGTCTGAAATAATTTTACTAGTGAATGGAAACCAATTTTCGGTTTTATGAATTCTTTCTGCATACTAACTGATACTAACTGATACTAACCAATTTATGTAGAAATTTTGGAATTTTTTTATTAGTTTCGATTGAAATTTGTATGAAATGTGTAATGAAGCATTACTATTCTTCTACTTGTACTTCATATTCCTCTAGAAATTATTGAAACGATGTTAAACTTTTTGTTTCATGAATTCATTCTACAAAACTAATCTTATTCTACAAAAACTATGCGACGATTCATCATATTTTTCCACAAGTATAGATGATTTATTTCAAAGCATAGCTGAAATTCCAATGAACTTAAATAGAAACCAACAAATCACTTTTATTTCTTCAGTCAATTATTTAGATTAATCTGAAAAATGTTGTGGATTAACGCTTAACACTTTCATCGTTTATGAGTAAATTCGTTTGTTCAGATGATAATATTGAAAAAAAAGTATTTCAAGTCAATGATAATGTCTTAAAAGATAATGAGATTATGTATATAATTGAGAACTGTTCGATAATCTGAAAAAAAATCATCATCTAATAATCCTCAAGGAATGGTTGTTAGCTAATAACCACAGATAATTTTATCACGGCCTAATCATGGAAAGATACATTGAAGTAGGAACCAAAATCGCAAAATATGCAGTTTCTTTTTCTGAAAAATAATTCGAGTTTGAACAAATTTCATGAGTCATTTCTGAAGTTATATCATTTTCATAATTTTCAATCAAATCGCTTGGTTTTCCTTCATTATTAATATAAGTTAGTTATATAATATATCAGGGAATTCATTAAAAATTTTCAAAAATGTGCCAGTGATATGGAAAATTGTTTACGAGTTACCAAAACCACATGGATGGTGTTACTTCACACATAATGCAGACACTAAGAAATCGACTTTGTAAGAATCAAGAGATACATGTTTGGGTTGAACTATTATACTATATACTAGAAACCTAATTTTGTGAAAAAAAGTATCTTCTCAAATACAGTGGATGAAATATACACGAGACGAATGATGGTTTTACTTCAAAATGCCTAAATTTAAAGTGTGTTCTTTTCGGTACTGCTGAGATTTTTGTACATTTTTATGATGCAAGTATTGTGATGCAGTCATACCTCAACTAATATCAACTCTCTCTGAGACTATAATAATAATACTCCATCATAAACTCTAGGTAACTATTAGGTAAAATAGCGGAGGATATTCTCGATGAGGTTTGTTTGTTCTTCAATTTTTAAGGAATTGTCAACATAACCTTCTGCAACTGAAGACGATTGCCATCCTTCAATCCAATAGATCCCCGCCAGAATCGACTAAATTAGTTGCCAAAGATATGCGAAAACAGTGCCTTGTGTATTGCGATCAGAATTTTCTTCTTTGAGAAATTCTGCAGTATTTTTTGGTATACTGCCTAATTTGTTCATCCCAACGGGTGGTTTGGTGCATTTTCCAATAATATATTAAAAAAAGTAGATTTTATTTCAGTATTGTCCTGCATATAGTGTAATATTTCTTCATTATAGAACAAAAATGTTCACAAAATAACGTTGAATTTTGGTTATTATATTCGGAATTTATTTTAATAATGAAGGATTTTCCTGTATCCTCAACATCTTCAATTTTCATATCTCTCAGTTCCTGATTTCAGCATGCACCACTTACGCCTACCGTTTCGAGGAAATCTTGAATATTTTTGGCCGCCAAAATTTTTGATTGTGTGCTTCTAAGCCATCCGATTTCCTTTTTAATAGCGCTATTAACTTGGAATAAGCTTTCATATTTATATTGTTTTTTTATGTTTAGAATCGATGTAAGCATTGAGTAAAAGGCCCATAGAGAGCTAGGTTTAATTTTTTCTGATAGGTGTTGAAAATATGCTATCAAAACATTTTCGGAAAAAAAAATCACTTTGGGAGGAGTTAAATTATCGTTTTCACTATCACTCAACATAATGAATATGTAGGTATTATTTTTTGAATAGTATGTATCTTATAATCATTAACTGGAACTTTTTTAAAGACAAATGTTTGTATTATTTTCATTTTGACAGTGGCTATGAGTACGCTGTTGATGAGCGATTGTGCGATCATGCCCTACTTGCGGAATTATTAAATATTCAGCTTATTTTTACGTATACATTTTAATTCATTCAGACTGTGCGTTTTGTTTATGAAATTTGTTTACCGTGCCATTTACTGAAACTATGCGTGTCGTGTGTTTTTGCCTATTTTATAAATTGATAAACGTGGTCATTACAAATTCTTTCAAAACGATAAAGAAACAATTTATTGAAAATTATAAAACAATTACCATTCTTATAATTACAATATGTTCAGAAAAGAACTGCCCACTTTGTACTGTAAAAAATACTTCAAAACTATACAACAGATACCAAAATTTCAGGATAATAAGTCGTTTTGTTCTTATGAAAAGTTTAATCAATCTTTCCGTTTGAGTTGCCCCATCAACTTCTCCCTCGATACTGAAGACAAATTCGAACATCTCCAAGAAATCAGTGAGTCACCAAGCCCCACAACAATCCCAAGTCGATTGAACGAACCCATTCAATTAGACACAGACCCTTCGTCAAAGAAAAAACAAACAAAATCCGCACAAATTAACGATACAAATTCCCTTTCATCCGATGCATCTTTAACGCAATCATCGAGCCTACAGCACGCGTGATCTGGAATACCTCCCTCGACAATGCGCCCAAGGCGAAATGAAAGTAATCAAATTGGTTTGCGAGAGGGTGGAATCGGGAAAGAACCACATAGAGAGATAAAAGATAAAACACTATGCCAAATTGATGCGTGGATATATGTGTGCCTGGGCGAGTGATAACACACCGGAAATGAGACAGCGATAAGACGAGGTTGCATCAAATGGACCGCAGATTGGATTACTGGGGGTTGTTTGGCTTTGCAGCGGCGGGATGTACGGCAAACCAGATCAGTTTTGATCGAATCAAAGATGCATATTATCACAATGCTGTTACGCTGATATGTCCACGTCGATGTCTACTGAGAAAGTATCTTTAATTACATTTTGTGAGGGAAATAATTTTTCGAAAGATTTTAAATAACAAAGTTAGCATTTATTAATTTTTTTTTTGTTGGGTTTTGAAGAGGGATTCATATTCCAATTTCTTATAAAAATATAATAATTGAATGTATACAAGTTTGAAAAGGCCATTTGCATTACAAATATTACAACTTTTCCAGTAATTTTTCTAATTTAATTTTATATATATTACTAGTCAAAATTATTTAAATTTAAGACGTCATTAAGTAATTCTCTATCCCCAAGCAATAGCAAAATAACGGAAATGGCGAATAACGGTGACGTTATTTTTAACGGAAGTGATACAGCATAGGGCTGAATATCTCATCATAATGATAATATATATAATAACAGAATATTGTAAGTCTGCAAAGCGTAATGTTCGAAAGTCAAAGGAATTATAATCATCGAATCAGTATACCACAAGACCTAAAATTGGCATTACAAAAATTATCAGACGAATAAATGCTTATACCAAAAAGTAAAGAACCGAAAATTTTCAGAAATTAGAGAGGTTATAGCGTAGCGAAACGCCGGTTAATATACTTAAATAAATCCTCATGTCCTAATCAAATTCCTTATCATTTCTCTCTCACCACCTGATATTACTAAAATGTTGAGGCTAACATTAAATTTTATCACCAGTATTAGGTATCACGAAAACAACATGATTCCGCCTCCAAATGTTTTGTGGATTGGCACATATTGCTAACGTTGATCGTTGAATACTTGCCGACGACCATACCTATTGTATAGATTTTTTGCGGAAGATTGGATTACGTAATCCACCATTTTTCATTATTAGTTTTATGGTATTCCGTCAAGTAGTGTCGCCCCTCTTTCATGATGTTTCTGGCTTCATATTGAAGTCGACACATAGTCGTAGTGCATTTTAAACTGGAACCCAGAGATGGCGCTGAATTCATACTTCAGTGTTTGTCTCAGGGATTTCCAATTAGGGTGAAAGGATTTTTCGATTCAATTGGGTCGAACTAGCCTTCGCTGAAGATTGGCAATGACCATGAAACCGGTACGGAGGTGTTCCCCCAATTAAATTGAAAAATAATTTCAGCTTTGATATTTAAAATGCATTGCAAAGTGGTTCTTGTAGAAAACTTTGCCAAGTATTAAACAGATATAATTCAACGGTCGTAGGGGGCAGTAGTTGTTTTCTGTTGAATACTTGACGACGAGCATACCTATTGTATAGTTTTTTTGCGGAAGATTGGATTAGGTAATCCACCATTTTTCATTATTAAAGATATTCTGATAAATGATGAATTCTCCATTTTATTGGTTTTACGTTTTAATAGTTTTCTCATTTATTGTTATTACGAAAAAATCTAGTATTCTTTGGTCCACCAATATAATTTGTTACCAAGGTCGAAAAGAGGACAAAATGTTATTGCGATGTAGTTTCAATATAATTAAATTGATTGACCAATACCATTGCAGATTCCATCAGCAAAAAGGAATCGATCACGCGTGCTGATCATTGTTCATATGCGCTGAATCTTGGATTGAAATATACTATAAGATTGTCAATTCAGTTCTGAAGGAAAGATGATATCTCACAGCTTGCATCGCAATCTTCCTTTCTCCGAAAAACTCGTTAGATGTATTATGATTGTTCATTAGTTACCACAAATTAATAAAAGTTCCTGGCTTTTTTGTGGTCAATGCTATAACTGTTGCGAATATAGATACAATGGAAGTTGAAATGGATTATTTAGATTCTCCTCTTCCAGCAGAAATTCAAGAAGCTGCAGGGAAACTTCAGATCCGTTGCCTGAAAAATCGGGAAAACAATATAAAAGTGCTTATAATCGATTCATCGAATGTAGTCAAATGAAGAAACTTGTAGGCAAGTTCACCGAAAGTGTACTTTTAGTTTATTTCGAAAAAAAAAGCATACGCTTTGTCTAAATTCTCTATTACTAAAGCTGAATTGAAAATGAAGAAAAACTGGGATATAAGTAAATAAATACCATAAATAAATCGCATTTTCTGAACGGAAAAGTGTCGGATACAGTTCGAAAAATTCTGACACCAAAACAAACTGACTTTTAAATAGTGCTTCTCTTAATACCAAATATCTTATGATTGAAGTGGAAACCATTTCTGAAGTATTTGGAGCGTACTGCCGTGAAGAAATCTGAAAATTTTGCGTAGATGGAATTGAGGAAACAGTACAGTCATCACTAATTCATATTTCGAATACTGAAACTATCATTCAAAGAACTATTTGCATCATTGGACACTACGTGAACCATTACCGTGAATATGCTCTGTATTAGCCCAACTTCTATTAGGTACTAACCGTCGGTTTTTCCTGAATTACAAGTACAAAAAATGCACTGTTTAACCAGTCAGAATAAATAATTTTGGGAAGATACCTTTCACTATTGCTGAATTTCTGAAATTACCATATTGGCAGCAGTTTACCGACTATATTACTTCCTAAGATATTCAGCATCTTTATCAACGAACTCAAGAGCAAGTTTGACTACAACAAAACAACATGGCGGGTGGAAGTCCTCAACTGTAGCTGGGGGTTACATCGAGAATTCCAATAAAAATTAAATTGCTGATAAAAGGTTTCCTGGTATAAGTTCTAGTTCTGCACCAACATTATTTGACCATCCCGCTTCAATAGCACCACTATTGGTTAGCGATGAAGGACCTTCTACAGTTGGACTGAATACTTCGTCAGTGACTGCACAGGAAATTAATATTACCAAATGCACAAACTGCCAAATACCTACATATGAACGTTTATTTATAATTCCTTCTGAGTAGGTGTTCTGATTATTATAATATCTGATTAAGGTGGAGATTCATATTACTGAGTATCCATCATCTCAAATGTCATTATACTTTCAAAAATAGTGATAAGAGTATTCTTGATGACAGTTGTACAATATAGTTATTTATGTACCAAGGGTATAAATAGATGTTTATGCACTAAGGGCGACGTTTTACGAACCCGAGGGCCTCTGGCCAGACGGTTTGTAAGTCGCCCGAGGGTATACACATCTGTTTATGCCCACGATACATACAAACTTTTATGTCATACTAGTTCGTTATTGCAAACCAATCTCAATACAAATCAGTATCAGTATCAGTGTCAAACTTAGAAGTCAAAATGAACGAATATTTTGAAATTCATCACCATTATAGATGAATTTCAATAACTCTCAGTGACTTTCTAAAAAATATGATTCAGACAACGATTACAAGCAAACCATTTTGACCAAAACTGGGCGATCTGAATAATCCATCAGTATCTCATTCATCTTGTATCCATGTCATTTTCCATCTGGCCAGTTCAAACGAATTTTCAAATTCAGCAATCGATATCTTGTTGTGCTCAGATCTCTGTCAGCTTCCATATGGCCAATCTAAACAAAATTTAAGAACAGAATGCCGAAACCAGTTGACGCGTTTGAAATACGAGTCGCCCCTGTTTCGACAGAGGGCGGCCGAAATGCAGCTGGAGAATTTCGGCACGTGTTGAAGAGAACAAATTGCTCTCTACCTGGGTTTACTGGATCACACCCCCTTATTGATTTGTCATTTCCTCTCTGAAACGTATCGCTTTCACGGTGAAGGACATGCTCAGCTGAACTCAGTTTCGCAGTTGTTGAATATTAATGCGGACTAAATATCGAATTAACTTCCGTCAGTCGGTTCGCTAAGGAAAAAGGAGTGGAGACATTCGAATAAATTAACCTGAACCCTCAGTGAGAGTCAAATAAATTGAAAATTCTCTTAGAATCTCTTCTATTTTACAATAACAGTTATTTATTACACTAGTGACAACACTGCTTGGATACCATTTTAAAAATTTGAACATTTTTATTATTCTGACGAACCCTTTGAACAGTTCGAATAAATTTCATTTATAAGAAAACGTGAAAAAAAATAATATACCACGTAATTGATGCATGAATGGTTCACCTGTATGCATGTAAGCAATATAATTTTACCAATTATTGTTTTTATTTTAATGCAACAAACTCGTACATTTACTTTTATTTCTACTTCATTATATTCCTCTTGACATACTTTAATATTAACACTAATTTTTTATTTAATGTTTTTATACCTTCTCTGACAACTAGCATATTCACACAAATTTCAAATTTAGTTTTGTATTATTGATAAAGACACCATTATAAATGATTTCATCAATTATTTTCACATTTATTGCGATATTTTGAGAGTGTCATATAGTCATATTCTTGTTTTATCTCTAAACTTCATTCACTTTTTTGACGGACATTGATAATTTCCATTTTAATTCTTCATTACACTTTGTGTCAAAGAAAATTTAATCTTGGACAATAAAGTATATGTCTATTCATCTATCTACCTACAAAAATAGGTAGAGTAGATTATATTATGGAAAAGGAAAATTTTTCAACCAACTGTTGTCAAATTAAAATTTCTATAATAAATCACATAAAATCTGGAGACAATTACTCCGCTTATAAATTCAGGAACCATGCTGATGAGTAAGAAACTACGAAACAGTGCTGTCTACGGATGATGAGCTCTCGGAATTGAATCGAAAACACTCGATTCAGTTTAGACCTCAGGAATTTGTTTGAAAGTTGTGTGAATTGATTTTGTATACCTATGTTATACCAGGATTCCAAATAACCCTTTCAAAATTTAGAAGGTATGCTGTGATGTGAACAACTGCACACTTATACTAACAACATATGAGTAAATTGAAAGTTTTCTGTTTTTTGTAAAAGAAATGATGGGACACTTCTTCAAATTCAGGAAAAGTTTATTTTGTTTAAAACACTGTGAGAACTACATCAGATCGAAGTTCAACAATGCCTATTATCATGATGATATTTTTTCGGAATGTGTTTTTTGAAACGTCGTTCTGATTCAAATTTTTTGGGACACGCTTATACATTCAAATCCCCTTCACCCATAAGAATTGATTGGCTTGAAAAATTATTATTTTGAACTTGAGTAATAAAATGTGTCAATGATTGATGAGAGAAAATGTCAAAACAATTTTTCTGTTTATCCTCTAAAATAAATTTTTTGAATTTGCCGTATATTTGTGTTAATTCAATTTTTGTTTTTTTTTTTATTTTGAATAAAATGAAATAAACTCGTCTTCATAACTTTTGGAAAAGAAAAATTCAAAGGATAAGTTTCCAGGATATTTTCTTCTATTCGTCTATTTTCCAAGGTCTGATTCCCCATATAAAAATACATATGAGTCGTATTAGTTGATATGTTCATCTGTCATACAATTCATTCGTCACAAAAACATATCACAAGCAGAAACTGTAAAATTTTTCGAGGAAATCCTTTATGTAAAGACTTATTTTTGTATTTGTTTTTCTGCTTTTTATCCGCTCTGAATTACTTACAATAAAAATGTATAGGTTTTTTATTGTTTCTACTGGAAATTTTTCATTAATAAACTGCATATTTTCAGATTCAGCTTACAATCCGATTTTCTCCAATCTTGTTTTGGAGAGTGTTTAAGATTGAGTGGAAAAGCAGCTTGCTCAACATGAAAACTCCAATATATAAAACGGCGTATTGATATGATCTATAGACTTCTGAAATAAAAGGTTACTGCCACTCAAACTGACTTGTTGTTTATTGGAGTGTAATTTGATATTTCGTCAAAGAATTATTTCAGTGAATCTTGCAATTTGTTTAAAACAAGGTGTTGGAGAAAAAATGTAAGAACACTTAACACCGTACTTTCAGCTTACTCGTGAACTATCAACATTGTAATTCTCATATTCAATAAATCGTGCTACTGTGAGACAGATGAATCAGTATACTCACTAATACTATGTTATTTTTTTCTACTCACGCAACCACTGCTAATAAATCATCCGCATCACGTCTGGAGCCCTCATTGTATCAATTCATCTAGCAAAGTATTTCAAAACATTATTTTTAGCCACAGTATTTATAAGCCATACAGCAATCCATCATTTCACCCATCAGAGAAATATTCAGTTCAGATGAACCTCTGTAATATTTGACAGATTGATTGCAAACCTAGAAACTTCACAAGTAAATGTTCAGGTAGGAAATCCACAGTTGAGTTCGATGAACCCAAACAAAAAATATGCATTCGCTTCACCAAAAGGGGAACTCCAGGAAGTTTCATTGTTATGCCCAATGAAAAGGTGGATAATAAAAAACGAGTTTATATACTACCGAAGTGAACCATAAAACGAGTTATTGGCGTCAACTTCGCAGCATGACGTGTACCAACAATTTTATGACTCAAAACTTCAAATGATGCTGCATCTGTGAACTAAATGATACAAGCAGAGATTTCTTTCACAATTCAGATTTTTTTGGGTCATTTTGTTCAATTTTATCCAACAAACTACAATGGATTGTATATATATTCTATCTTCTATGACTTGCCCCAAAGTCGATTAGGAGAATTAGACTGCAATTTTTGGTCAGAATCTTAACAATTCATACCTATTTATAACCTATCCTTATCTATCCTTAAGACAGCTTTTTAAAAAATTCATAGAAGTTGTAGAAAAACCAATGTAGTGTAGTATTGCAAAAGTAAACGGTGATATTTTTATAGTATCGAAAGGTTTTCAGAATTCCCTCGCAATATTCCTAAAAATGTCATCTGTAACATCACTTAAGGCCGTAGTGTAGCTATTCCATTCCTGAAATCAGACTGGTTTATGGGTAAGATATAATATTTTTTAATGTACTTAGCAATACCCACCTGAGCATCAACAATGAAAGAATTCTAGTGGTTTCAAAAGTTAAATACTTAGGTTTTTTTCTCGATAACTGTTTGAGTTTCAATGATCATTTCCATTATATACAGTGAGTCTGCTAAAGTTGGCTACATATGGAAATCTTTTTTATTATTGATTTTACGAAAAAAAGTTATTCCTCATGAAAAGTTCTGCATGGTCTGGAACCCATTGAATTGTATCAGTCTTATACGAGGTATGTCAAAAGAAACGAATTTTACCCAAGAGTAAAGTAATCGAAAATTGTTATCATGAAAAGTTGTTCGGAATTGAAAACTATGTTTCATTATGCAATCACATTCTTCTAATTGGAACAAAAAATTTACAATTTTTTTTGAAATTATCAATATTACATTTATCATTTTTATTTATTACATACATGTAAACCTTTCCGTTCTGGTTAGAAATTAATAAGCAAATTTTCGTGTTTGTAATAAATTATAAATGATAAATGTTCGGTATTGAGAAAAATTGTTACATTTTTTATTTCAATTGTAAGGATGTTGCATATTGTACAACTTTTCATAATTACAATTTTCAATATTGTGAAATAAAATAGTATATTATTCAACGAGCGGTAATGTAGGTCATAACTCACGCAGATGAAGTTTGAAGCACGAGCCGCAGGCGAGTGTTGTAATTCATCAAGTGAGTTATGACCATTACCGCAAGTAGAATACTATAATTTATCTACGACTATATATAACAATAAGTACTAAGATACAAGCACAGAGAGAGAACTGTATTCACAAATCTTAATAGTTACCTATAACAATGCTATAAAAATGTAAGTTGTAATTACTCATTTTGTTTATTAATAAAATCAACTGTAAAGTTTGAACAACCAGTAAACTAAATATGTGGGACTGAATTATGCAAGTATGGTAACATTAGCTACTTGTCTTATTGCTGATGGAGGTGTATATATTAATTCATCTTCACTATCTCAAGTTCGGAAATTGTAGTGACTCATCGTCAGTTTACGGAGTTTCCTAGGCAATCCGCACTCTGAAACCCCGCGAACCGACGATGAGCCACTATCTACAATTTACGAACTCAAGTATATCTGAATTAATCTTTTTCAGTAGAAAATTCACAATATTATTAATTTAATTTGAAAACGTCAAAATTTTTAAAGTGACATTACTCCCCTCAATATCAATAGGTAATAGACTGTTCCATTTCGACCAACCGGCTTGTACAGAAGTACAAGCCACCTCTTGATATTCGGTTCGTAAATAATTCCAAGAATGTTTTCATTTATAATCTCCCTAGTGCTTGAATTATTGCCGGAAATTTTTCGAGTACATGAATTTTTTGAAAATTACACGAGTCGCGAAAATTACACTAGATTCGGTAAGAAAATTTCACACCAAGAAACGAAAATCATCCAACAATTCATAATAACTATTCGAAGCCCAACCTCGCCCAACGTTGCTTGACCTCATATATCGGTGACCCGGCCAAATATTAACTTGCTTCACGTCAAATATTTGACAGAAAAATTTCCACTTACATTAATTTCGCCGAGGGTCCCTGGGAGGATAAAAATTTCCAGAAGATTTTTGGGTTGCCATAGCATCTAAACAAGAACGAATTTTTTGATTGGCTAAAAGAGTGAGGTGTGCAATTTTCCAATTTATTAGCGTGAGTTATAGCAGTGAGTAATTATAACTCACTCGCCCTAAAGGACTTATGATTTTATAAATCGGTTTGATTTCATATTTTTGCCAGAAAAAGAGTTTTCGTGCAAAACAAAAAATTATTGGGAGTAATTAAACAAGTGCTTCAAAATTACCGATAATTTTCCATGAAAGCATGTTGTCTAAAAACTGCATGAGTTTATTTTCATAGTTTGTCGAAAGAGCCCGACTCCGAAGGGGAGGGCTCTTTCGACAAAGTATGAAAATAACCGAATGCAGTTTTTTAACTGACAACATGCTTGAATGGAAAATTATCAGGTTCATTTTGATGCACGAGTGTAATTCGGTAGAATATTTCCGGGGTCATTAATGAAATCCATAAACTGTTTCCATATATATTGATGGTTCAACATTGTATTTTTTGGTTTGCTCTTGGGGATTTTTTCTTGGATTACAGTTATCGAATCATTCCCGAAACGTGACATTTCAACGACGTTTAAAATTCAGTATTCGATAACATTTTAAGAACTCGTGGTGTAACTTTAATAACTTATCGTGACAAAAAAACATGTATTTCAGACGACGTGAATTCACATTAACAATTGCACATAAAATATTGTTTGTATTTCGTGTACAAAATTCGTGTTTTCAGGACACATTCGAGAGAAGTTAAAAATTAACACTCTCATGTGCCATTACATAAACACTCATTTTACTAAATACAAAAATAACTATTTTCTTGTGATTATATTAAACAAAATCATTGACTAATGCCATCTCTAAGTTATTTAGGACTTCTTCAATAACCTCTTGCTCATTTTGATCGAGCTTGTCATATGACGAACTAGGCCTACTTACTATATAAGGCGGCGTCAAACAAAAGCATAGACCAAATAGTCGAAATCACATTTAAACGTCTACCAGATGAAGCTATCCACGGCTGAATTTACATGATCCACCCTTGACATTATGGAGATATATTGCAGCAGCATCAAAGGTGGTTCAATTAATCATGATTACCTAATCCATGAAG
The DNA here is from genome assembly GCA_958502065.1 of Chrysolina americana. Taxonomy (NCBI): domain Eukaryota; kingdom Metazoa; phylum Arthropoda; class Insecta; order Coleoptera; family Chrysomelidae; genus Chrysolina; species Chrysolina americana. The sequence continues at coordinate 10,875,889 of OY293416.1, forward strand.
GTAATAGCCCGGCTCTATCGAAATCAATTGACGGAGGATTTACCCAGCGACGTAAAACAGAGCGGAGAGCTTTCTGATCAATGCCGTCGTTGATTTAATGATATCGATTTCTTTTCGAAAATAATGACCGAATATCTCACGCACGGCTGTCTCGAACTGAATAATTAATTGATCTCGCGTGTACACGAGTAACACATTAGATCTGACTCGGGCGAAATACACGCCTAATATGTATTAATGCCGCCATAATCAGCAGGTTACCACTTTTATTAGAAGCATAATTAAAGAGAAAGATAAGCCGATTGTTCCATATATTAGAACACAGTTTTTCAGAAGGCGATAAAATTATTTCAGCTGAAACGTGTTATTTCAGGAACAACAATGATTTTCTGGTCATGCTACACGCTCTTACTTATAATACTATCGATTTTGGTTCGAGAATGACAGACTGAAGAGGGATTAGGACTGTTTCAAACAGTGTAGGGAGTGAATTGAGTTAATACCGCCTGATTGATTATCATCAACAATCGGCAGAAGAAATTGGCATAGAAGTGACCGAAGAAAAATTATAAATGTATTCAGGCAACCAAACATATTTTTTCCATTTCTAATATTTCAAAATTGATGCCAACACATCCAATATGAACGACATGAGTTTACAGTGAAATAAACTATAAACTATTTCGTATACAACCAAACATTTTCAACTATTTCAAGACACAATTCATTTTTCGACCAAACCATATTATGCCGTTTAATGAGATCTTCTGAAAATCCGGCAAATTTATTTGAAATTTTTTTGACAGTCCTAACAACTATTAAAGTTTTGTCATCTTGTGTCATATGGAACAATTTCACCCAATAATGTCAATATTACACTGGCAGTTTCCCTCATATTGTATAAACCAATCAACTGCCATAATTTTCTCATTTCAAGAGTTATTCATTTGATAGAAGCCAAAGTGTCAGAATGAATGATGACGTAGGGTATGGTGGGGCACATATGGACGTGGGGCACATATGGACAATACAAATTTCCCGCCCCTGTAGCGCCATGAGAACAACTGCGCACTTTTATGGTAACATTAGAGCATGTTTACAGCGTCAAGGTGTTTATCCGAATAATATTGAATTTTACTGTGTCGAATATTCAACCAATTATTTTGTACCTCAAATGTAAGTATATTCATATTTTGTTCATAAGATCAAACCAGTAGTTTTGTATCTTTTTGGTAGGATGTTTTAGGTTTCTATTAAAGATTAGTCAATTACAATTAACATAACCTAAGAATACGTACTTCTGTTGTAGACGTGTTTTTGTTATTATCGGATGAATACTTTTTCCATATGTGGGGCACATTTGGACAGATATGAGGGGGTAGATTTGGACTAGTCCAAAAGTACCCCATTTTAATCACAATAAACTGATTGGCAAATATCTATTTATATTCGATGTAAATTATCATGAAATTTTATTCATTGAGGGTATTTATATTAGACAATATTTTTATCGCAATATAAATAATGAGTAGCACCTTATTGTTACACCTACTGTATATCGTGCTTGACATTCAATATTTGTTCTAGCATGGTGCGGAATTATAAACGCAAAACAGACAGGGCCAACATTTCAACGGAAGATTTGCGTAAAGCAATAAATGAGGATATCACGCATAAAAGAAAAATTAGAGATGCAGCTGCAATGTACAATATTAAGAAATCAACTCTGCATTTTCATCTAAAAAAAGCGAAGCCTGCAAATAACTCAGACTCAGGAAATGACAGTGATGATCATTCAGGAGTAGAAATGTCTTCTAGCTCAAAATATGCATCTCAGCAAGTTTTCTCCTTCGCAGAAGAAACAGCGTTAAAAGAGTATCTACTTAAGGCATCATCAATGAACTTTGGACTAACATATCTACATACGAGATCCTTAGCATTCCAATTTGCTAAAATTTTATCTAAAAAATATCCGCTTGTTTGTAATGATAACCAAATTGCTGGAATTGAATGGATGCTGTCTATTATGAAACGCCACCCAGAATTGTCCTATAGAAAACCTGAAAATATTAGCATGGCTTCAACAAATCCAATGTCGAAATGTTTTTCAAAAATTATAGCGAAGTTATGATTAAATATAAATATTCTCCAGATTGAATTGTGAATACTGATGAGAGTGGTGTCGCAACAGTAATGCAAGCTCCAAGAATTATAACGAAGAGCGGCATGAAGCAAGTCGGCCAATGTGTTTCTTCAGAAAGAGGAACACTCGTTACGTTTTGTGGAATCATTACCGCAACTGGTGTAGCTATTCCACCGCTATATATTTTTCCACGAGTGAGAATGAAAGATCAATATTTGTACGGAAGTGTACCAGGTGCCATTGGAAGAGCTACGAAATCTGGTTAGATGTCTGCAGAAATATTTGTAAAACTTCTAGGACATATAAAGAAGCATATGAATAGTTCTACAGAAAAAATTTATAATAATAAGCAGTTCTTAAACAAGAAAGTTAAATCTGTACTTTGTGAGGCCTTGGTATTATCTCGCTTCAATTACTGTGATTCGATCTATGGGCCATGTATTGATTCTGATGATATACGCCGCATACAGGTTGTGCAAAATTCCTGCCTGCGACTCATACACGGTATTAGACGACGACAGAACATATCCCATAGACTGAATGATCAAAATTGGCTCAATATGTCAAGAAGACAGTTTCTTCATTCAGCCTGTCTTTTTCACAGAGTCATTATGTCGAAAACGCCCCCTTATCTAATGAAAAGGTTAACATTCCGAGAAGATGTCCATAATGTTAACATTAGATTCAAAGGAGTGATAACACCCCCTATTCACACAACAACGATTTTTAGAAGAGCATTCTCATATCAAATTTCGCGAATTATATAATTCAATTCCCAAAAACATGAAATCCTTTTCTGGAGTTGGTTTCAAAAAGAAAATTATGAATTACCTCATGAATGAACAGATAAACGAGAATGTTTTGGTGAATTTGTACTCTGTACATAGTACATTGATCACCTGATCTTCGGCATTTTTCCATAATTGTTTGATTTAGTGTTCTTAATTTATTTACTTGTTATGGAAAATAAAGACCTATTATTATTATTATTAGTATTATTTCGAACCGATGAGAACAGGCCTTTTGAAAACATTTCCTCCAGCCCGTGGTATTTTCAAAACGGTGTTTCGCTTCTTGCTTGTGTATACATTTCCATAGTTACGACAATCACGGTAAATATAGAAACGTCAGTATGACGGTTCAACTCTTCAACTGACATTGATTACACATGATGAACCGTTCTTGCAATACGCATTTAGTTCATTATATAATGTAAGTATTCGTAAAATTTTCTGATCGAATATCCCTTCAAAATGCAGAATTTCGAAAATACTTTCACCTTGCCAGTCGCTCAAACTGTGTTGCTGTACAAAACACCACTCGTGGTGTTTCTAAGCAACACAGTTTTCGTGACAGCAAGGTGAAAGTATTTTTTGAAAATTCAGCATTTTGTCGGGATATTACTACTGATAATTGCATTCAGTGCAATTATCAATCACTATGACAACACAATTGAGTTTGACAACTTCATTCCAAATAAATTTCAAATTTCGAATGTTCAAAGTATAAATAAAACCCACAGTCACAAATATATTTGGGGAATATTTATGGAATTTTGCTGCGAACGAGAATATGAATTAAATGAACAGAGAGAAACTTGAAAGAATTGGCGTTGATACTAAAAGTTTGGGAAGTCAATATGACAGTGGAAATCGACAGTGGAAAAATGAAACTGACAAATGGTATGATAATGAACCTGCTGGAAAAATACAATAAACGTATGGACTAAATCTGCTGCTGAGGCAATTGACTTCCACAAGCTATCGATGATCCTTTTTTTTGCTGTCAAATTGGTTATATATTTTTCCCTCAACATTGGAAACACTGATTATAATCAACTTTGTCATCTGTCAGATTCGAAGGATTGGCTGGGGATTGGTTATAATAATTTGACATTTGTCATTGCTGACACATGGCACATGTCAGTGTACCAAAATACAGTGTTTCAAATATAAAAAACCAAAATTCATTACCAACCTGACAGCAAAAAAACTTTCTGCCGAATATCCTTCGGACATTGAAAAATGCCTCAACTCGTTGCTTAGTAACAAGGAACGAGCTTCCGATTGTCATAGAATTATATTGTCTATTGTTATCACTGTCCTAGGTATCTTACTACTGATAACTATTTAAATGACAGGAAACAAAGGGTTCTTCTGAATGACAGAATCTCGAATATTAAAGAATTCAAATGTGATGTGTCACAGGGATCCATTTTGATACCTAACCGTTTTCCAGAAACAGTTTACTGATGGGCGTTATCAGCGTATATTTGTTTATAACAGTTTTTTTCCTTCCTCTGATGCAGTAAATAGCTGTCTGAAAATCAACAAAGACATTGACAGAACTTACTTAATATTTAAAGATCCTTGTCTTTATTTGAATCCCATCAAACGTAGTGCTATCGTACTTAGAAAACACATTGATGAATTGCTCTATACGCAAAGAACATCCATTGAATTAACTAATTTTTTTTCTTAGTTCTGCGAAGTTGTTCGGAACTTCCCACGATTTGGAAAATATATCTCAGAATGTATTCATGAAACTATCAACTATAAAATAAAAATTTTCTAAAGATCTTATGCATCGTTGAATGATTTTTTTAAACTGCCGTTTGATTCCTTGCGGTGTTATCCATTTTCATGCATTGTAATACTGTCCTTAGTCCCTGATAACCTTCAAGATTATTGCCTCCGTTTTATTTTTATGGTGTTCGCATTCGTCAACCAATCAGTCAGTGTTTGACTATGAAATCTCGTAGAAAACTTCATTGCGCTACTCTTCACCATTCAATAATTTTAACGAAAACCCCTTCATATCAGTTCAAAAGTTATTATGACTCCTCCAACTCGTAGAACATATTTACATGAAAGTAGTTTTTTTATAACATATCTAATGTTTATAATGCTATAAGGAATATTTCGTATTTTTTTAAACCTTTATTTATAAAATAGTAATATATAAAAACATATCAAAAATATCACGTAACTTGCCCTAGCCTTAATGCCTGCGTTTATAGACATATGGATAATCTAGCGTATCAACTATATATGTACATGTACTTGACGAATGTATGATCACAGTATTGTTTATACTAAAAATAAAATACTTCCTGATTTTATTTTATTGAATCTATCTGCTCTGAGCATATCAAGAAATTCTCCTAACGGTTTTTGTATTTCTAGGTTATAATGTACAATCCCACTTATCGCCAAACCCACACTTTCCCATCCAAAATATTCTCTATATTAATATTAAATAAGTCTTTTTATATGCACTCGAACGCCACCTTGTTGGTATATCTGTGTTAACTAATATATTTGACCAAATACGACGCCAATTATATTGAGGATGTTTAAGTTGGATTGTGGGGGTTTTAGTTTCCTTTTTCATTATATGTCGATATAACCTTAGAAGTTGCCAGCTCGTCCTTTGCGAACTCACTCCCAAAATCTCTTATATTCTTGCCAATAGTTTCTATATACGGGTGCATATTGTCATAATTATTTTCGAATATTTTATTTACCAATGATTTGTAAAAGATTATTTCTACGCCCATGCCTGTAAATGTCAAAAATCACACTGTCAACATTCCTTGTAAATGACATTTAACAACAACATGCACGTAATGAGATCTCATAACATACACGTGCGTTTTGAGAAGAAAACTTAAACTTCTTGGTTTAATTAAATCACAATCAAAATTTTTATTTACGTAAGACTTTATTTGGTCTATTTATACAAATTTAGTCAATTGAAAAATATAAAAACTTTTAGCATTAGCGAGATATATTTAGAATTGAAAGAGGATGCCACTAAATTAAGGCAGCACGTTATGCAATTTCTTTAAAAATAGGACAAGTTTTCTTAAGTAGCATTCTATGAAAATAAATGTCATGTCATTTAAATTGTCAATTTCTTGAACAAAATATAATTGTATCCGAAAATTTTCTCAATTCAATTAACAACTATTATAATAAAGTTTAAATGATTGCGATGTTTTTCATTTAATGGAAGAAAATGAATGGGCGTAGAAAAACTATAGTACGTTACACGAGTTGTAAGCCCATTACGCACTCATAAAATTTTAAAACTTTTTCATTTCGTGCGTAATGGGTTACTTACAACTCTTGTTACGTAATATACTATTATTTTCCACAGTTGTCCATGACATCGCTTGTATTTTAAGAAATAAAGCTAGTGCCTTGCTATCGACATTGATCAGGTTCAATCCCCCTTTGTCATGCGGAAGATACATCTGATCTCTAGCTACCCTGTATAGACTTTAGATTAGATTAGATTAGAAATTATATTTGATCATTCGACAATTGATGAGTTGATTTTCAGAAAAAATAATCCAACTAAATTGTGTGTATATTACTAAGAAAAGGAAATTTCTTGATTATGTAGCGTTTAAAAATAATTTTCCAGCTTTTAATATCTCCTTTTTCCACACTTTTCTCTGGCAATATGTTATAATTATTCGCCAATCGTTCAGTGAATTTGTGAGCCTACAAAAAAATAATCAAGTTTTATGAAATTTTTCATTGAACACTGAATTTTCCTATTTTTCACAATAAATGTTTCATTTGTTTCAAAAAGAATGCATAATCCATAAATATTTGACAATAGTTTGATGAAAAAAGGTCAAATTATCCTTATAGGTATGTGGTGTTGCCAATTACTTAAAATTTCCCCGTAAATCAAGAATTCCAATAAAAAATACATATATAAGCTGTAAAGAAAGATTTTTCGCATTTTTTTTACTTCAAATAAACTTTGAAAATTACTCGACAATTGTTGGTTACCACAGTGATAAAATTTGATGTTCATTTGTCAAGTTATATCAGAGGCAGTGCTAACTTAATATAGAGTTAGCACAGTACCCCATATAAAAAAAAAAACTATAAGCGCGACAAATTTTTTTCGTTCACGACAAATTCTCGCCAATTATTCGACAATTACTGGAAATGGTTTTATCGATTTTCCGGCAAGTGGCCTTGCTAACTTTATATACATTGTAAGTCTGGCTAAAATTATATGCCTAAGTTGTTCTTTTCATTTGTAGTTTGAGGTGGTGATCAAAATCTTCCCAAAAATATTCAATTTATCCCACGTGTTCGGTTGGAAGATAAGTTACACTAATCAGTAAGTAATTGATGAAAATATTTCTATATAATGAAGTATATAAGATTCCTAAAATTATTTTTTGAAACGAACACTCGGTGTATTCCAATACATAAGAACACTAGAAAAATCCAAAGCAGTGAATGAAGTGAGGAATGTCAGCTTTTCATCGGCCATACCCAAGTTGTCGTTTACATTCTGGATAGATTTAGAGCGTGAGTTTGAGTGCAGTCATTATTTTTATGCCTGGTATGAATGACGAATATAAAAGTTTCATCGGAATATCGAGTTACAGAGAGCAGGTTTAAAAATATTTTAATATGCATCCACAACTATTTGTATCTTTCCATTCCACGTCAAATATCTGTTGGCACTTTATGGACACTAAAATAACTATCAATTATTTTGTCAGTTTGAACGAAAATGGCAGCACAGTTCATGTTCTATATTATGATGAAATTTGATATTTGCAGCTGTTCTTTATATGCATTGAACAAATAGCGGTTCTAGTTAGTTCGAGAGAAATGCAATAAACACTAATCTTTTAAGTGTTTTTTGCCGCTTGAGTCATATTGCTTTCATTTTCAAAACGACGGATTCAAGAAAATTAATTTTGTTAATGTTCGATATTTTCTCTGTTCAATTCACTGTTGCATTCAAATTAACAGTCATAACTGTTGGAATTTCAACAGACCCCAGGTTGAACTAAAAGGAACGAATCATTTGTCTTATAATAGATACATAAATTGATCCATTTGAAGGTTTCAATTGAAATAAACTGAGAAAAAATAAATTCGGGAAACATAAGGAGGATATAATGAAATATCTTGATCTTTAACCAAAAAAAATACCATAGCGGAGGAATGTAACACCAGATTCGTTAAAATGAAAGAAAATCTAGCTTACAAGATAAAAAATGATCCCGATTACGAGTCTTATCCACTTCTACCTTGATGTTTCTGGCTACGATGAAAATGAATTTAATCATCAAAAACCTCAAAACAGTTTTAGAAAGGGATTCTGGCCTTCTGTAAGGAGATGAAACCGACGTGAACAACAACTAATAGACCGATCTCACTGATAACGCACCTGTCTAAAATAGAATAGAATATAATAGAATAGAATATAATATAATAAAATAGAATATAATGAAATACAATATAATAGAATATAATAGAATAGAATATAATAGAATATAATAGAATATAATAGAATATAATAGAATAGAATATAATAGAATATAATATAATATAATAGAATAGAATAGAATAGAAATATACTTCATCTGCTAAAATTGCTATTATATTACATATAAAATACAATCAACACTAATTTTTTAACAAAAAATTTATTCCTATTCCAGACTTTCATAGTTTTACAGTGAAAGATTTTTTAATACCAACTGGTAAGCTTTTATATGATTTCAATCTTTAAAAAAGTTGTTTGTTCCATTGTGTTTGATTTAAATCTTGTTGTGTTAAAATACAGTAGAACTTGATGATCAACGATTTAGAAAATTAATGTTACATTTAACTCGGTTATACTTTGTCACTCATTTTTACCAACTCTAAAGAAATATTTAACTATTTTCCTATTTTTTCCTACACAAAAAGTTCAACATGTTTTTCAAATCTATGTTATGGATCGAATAAGACTCCTACGTATTCTATTCATCTAAAATATAACTCACCAGATACAGAAATCAACGAATAATCTGCAGAAAATTTTACAAAACAATTCTTTGAATAGTTGTGTGAGTCATAAGCAGATAATCCTAATACGACGAATCCAAAAGCTTTTCCACAATTATTTCCAACTCTTCAGATGTAGTGTTGCATGTTTTTCCGGGTTTCCCTGCAGCTGCAAAAGCGAATGCGCCACCGTATTCATTCAAGTCGCTCCGGAGCGTAGATTAATTATTTTTCATATTGAATTTTTACTGCTGTATTCTATTTTTTGATGAAATTTCATTAATATAAATAATATGTATAATAACGGTCCTAATACACTACCGTGCGGAACTTCACAATCAGTCTTAAGCTCAACTGAGAATATTCGACAAAATACTTAGAAACAACCTACTATTGTACCTGAATAAATTTCGGCTACTCTCTGAAAAACAATATGGATTTTGCAAAAAGATCTAAGTGATTTGGTCGTGGTGCTAGAGTATTTGCTCCCACCCAGACGGCCCGGGTTCGATCCCCGGGACAGCCTGCCACTGAGCTAAAGTGGTTCGGATTCCACTTTTATTTAAACTGTAGGTCCCGGATCTCCCTTGCTCGCACAAGCTCTGCTTTTGAGGGGTTTTCTCCGAAAACCTGGGTGATTCGTAAAAAAAACAAAAAAAAAAACAAAAACAAAAATCTCTACCTCTACACAAGATCAAATTACAACCTTATTAGAAAAAGTACACTCGGCCTTGGAGGAGGGCAAGCCATGCCTTTGTATATATTAAACATTTGTTTCTACCCACCCTCTTTTTTCCATTCAGTATTATCTTCCTAATACTTGATGGTTTAGATGTTTCAGAAAGTGTTATGAATGATTTCTTTTTTATTCCAACACGGGCTAAGGTAAGCTCGGGTAAGTATGAACTTGGGGCAAGTGTGAATTTGCTCGCTATCTTCGCTAAACCGGGCGACAGCCCAATGCCATCTATTGACGAATAGCCTACACTCATAATGAATCCATAACCATAATATAAAATACAAAAGAGATCTTGTGAAATCCAAATATTTTCTCCAATTTTCTAACCTACAATTCATCAATCCGAACGAGTATAACGAGTTTATTTCAAGCTTTGAGTGTATTGTTAAAATCTAAGGTAAGAATCCATTTTTAACACTTTTCTTCTTCCTAAACAATGAATCTGACTATAGATTGCCGTTTTTTCATGAAGTTGTTTTTTTCCATTTTTCCATTGCATGTCACACTTACCCCGAAATTAAATGTTATTGGGGATAGTGTGACCTATCTGTCGGGGTAAGTGGGAACCTGGTTCATTTGGCCAATAACAGTAATATTTTTTCAGCTATAGTACGAAATTATATACGGAAATCTCAGAGAGCCAAACAATATACCTGGCCAGATGTAGAAGACATTGATACACTTTCTGAGGATGAAATAACAACTGTGCTTTCATCACCACTCGTCAGAAGATGGGGATCAATGAAATTCTCATTCCATTTTTTAGATTTCTACCTGTAAATTTTTCTTTTCAATAAATGTTCACTTTCACCATTATTTTTTGTTTTTTTCCAATGGGGCATTTCAAATTCAATATCAAAAAGTTCCTAACTATGTTTTGAATAAAGATATCTCGAAACAAATAAATTGTGGTGAAAGTTCCTTTACTGTTTACTCACACCTGCCCCAATGAGAGATTTACGTGCATTTATGCATTATCTTTAAATTTGGCCAGAATCACACTTGCCCCAAATTTCCGGGGAAGTGTGACCTATGGAGATGTATATCTGAATATATAAATAAAATTCATAGAATACGTTTTTCAACAATTTTCTGTGGCGTATTACAAAGACTGACCTTCGAAGTAAATACCTGCAAAAGTTCATTGTTATATTAGTTCAGGTTCATCAGATGGACTAAATTCAATGCGAACTAATGAAAATCACGGTCACACTTACCCAAGCTTACCTTATCTGTAATAATCTCCGATCAAGTAACACAACCTAGATGAGTAATACTCAAATAGAGCTGAAGGTAACATATTTTCAGAATGATATCCCTCAAATCATGACATTATTGCGATGTCGCAATTTTAAGGATACAATAAGCACGTCAGCTAGATTTTCATATCTGTCGGGTATATTCATGGCAACGAAAACCCAAAAATACTGTCTTGGATGAAATATATAGCAATGAGAAGGCAATGGCAGGCATGGACGATATCGCTCCCGCCAGAGAGCGCTAGTGTGAGTGGAGGTCATGAGTGACAGTAATAACAAGTAATAATATACAATAACACTTTAATTAGTTGCTGTTATGGAGAAATACGGCCCTTTTAGTGTAAAAAGCCTCATTTATGAATGGAAAAAAAGAAATGCAAAAACTTCCAGCCGTAAAGAACAGTTGATACAAAAACGAGTGGATGGTATCAGTGCATAAAGGTCAGTGTGTAGGTTAACTTGTCTATATTTGGTGAAATTTATTTACTGGCTATAAATTTTATTCTTTCAGATTACTCGATTATGATAGGAATAAACTTTTCATGTCCGTTATGCACTTATGAACTACTCCAATCTAACCTCCACTAACAATTGCGCCATCTACGTTAAGCTTGCCTGAATACATGCCATTGAAACGTTCATTGCAGCTTATTGGGAGCATGTAAAAACGATAGTATTTCCATAGCCGAACAGAGATTCTTCGTTGTCGATATAGTCTGGTGGTACGGCAACGTTCCATTTGCAATATCAAATGTCAAATGTGACATTGTTTTCGCCTTTGGCTTATTGGAGTGTTTTTTCGTGAATAAAGGGCAAATTTTGGGTTAATTTGTGTTAAACTATCGTTATTTTTTATTATTAAGTACTGGTGAAGCATTGTGAAATGTGTAAAAGACGATTTGAAGCTGGAAATCTAAATATGTCATTTCATAGATAAGCTACCAGTATCGTAACTATCGAGAAAGGGAAACCAAATTGGAAAAGAGTAAAATGAATGAATTATGAAAAAACATGTCAATTAGAGCATCGGCTTTTCTCAAAATCCTGTGGAGATTATTCCTTCATAATTTCAGGTTTTCATTCCATATTGGGTTTCCATTATTTCTATTTTATTGAACCTCAATATTTCTGTTAACAACGCACGACAATGCCGTTGGGGGAAGATGTTCCTTACACACAAATGTTAATGTGTGCGGCGAGTTACTAATCTAGGTTATATTATTTGATCGGAGGTAATAATTTTCGAATCCAGTCAACCTAATAAGCAGGGTGTATTCTCATATCCTCTTAACTGGTTTTCACTGGTTTTTCGATTGTGATCTGTTTGTCAGCCAGATTGCAGAGGAAGAAGATACCATCTTCTATTTAAGTCCATTTCAGTGGTAATACAAATAAGTTACCATGTAAGTTGGAGTTTCCTTCATTTCGCTATATCAGCACTCTGTGAATATTTCTAAAAGCTGCGCTGTATTTCCTGAACTGATCCGTAACGTTCTTGATGTTACGTATTTCTATTCGATACACTACCAAACACATAATAAATGGACCATAATCTCACAGCAATATAGTTTCCTCGGCTTTGCCAAGTGTTAAAACAACCTACGATTAACTAGTTCAACGACTCCGGTGAAATGTCGGGAAGGTAATGTTTTCGTTTCGTGAAACAAAACAGCTCTCTCTTGAACCGAGGTTTATTAGTTAATATTGAGGAAATATACTGTGTAAATAAGGGTTCGAGTCGAAGAATAATATTTGCCAGATCTGTTTGCTTTTATAATACATGCCAGTGTTGTGATACGGTGTTGGTGAACACACATAAAAAAAAGGAAATTTGAATACGGCATCCATTAAGCTGCGAGGTTTATGAACAAACCTTTGTTGAGTTTGGGTATGTCATGTGCGTACTAGTAAGTGTAATCAAGTATTGGTATTACCTAAGTCGCCGGATATTGTAATGAATACAACAAATACGTCTCATTTATTTTCCCATGAGAAATTCCGAAAACGGTGCTTTGCCTCTTATTAGCCATGAAATTTAACCTAATATCGTTACATTTCCTATGTTTCTATAGCATGTGTAAGGTCACAATCGTACCGTTTTATTTTTCGTGTTTTTCGATCCATGGACGTATAAATGAATAATGGACCCAGTTATTTACATCTCCAAGTGAAGTCGCTGAAAGGCACCATCCTAAGGCCCTGCTTTGAGTTGGGCGTTGTCACATCGAGCCTGTGATAATTCTTCATCAACCACCAACACTAGCTTAAACTCAATTGCCAGCGAATTTCAGTCAGTAACTGATCATTCCGATCCGTTTATGGAATTTAACTCGGCATTATACATTCCAGAATCAAAATAAGTGGAATTCATTTGAAAAATCGGTGTGAACTTCCAAAAAATTCTGTACTGTCCGTTGCAATGATGCACGTGCAGCAACGCTGTTGAAGTACGCTTTGTTTCTAATCATTTTTTGGTTGTTTACAAATTCCACCACTTTATGTTGACATTGTCTGTCATATAAGGTATTTGTGAAAATATTGGTGTTTTGTTGCGTTTGGATTAAATAGTGAAAGAAAAATAGATAGAGACAATAATGGCCCAAGTAGCAAAATCATTGCTTTATGGAACTGATATATTTCATAAGTATCTTATAATGCCGAATTAAGGAGTATTTTATCACTTAGTGAGTTTGACTGCGACATTTTTGTGTTTGTAGAAAAATGTTTATATAACATTGTCGTATAAATATTTATACAACTCGCATTATAAAACTGAAACTTGCTTTTGGCTTAAAATAGTTCTAAAACGCATTATAAGACCGATATGAAACCGTTTTGAACTAGTGATTTAAGTGCTTTATAATGATTATATAGTTTCTGTATAACACCTTTATGTTCTGCGGCAAAGAACAGTTTTGTACGAGTTATACACAAGCTGGAGAAAAGCTTTATAATGTGATGAATAAAACAGTTTTTTAGGATAGAGAAAATGGCTTTATGAAATAAGTATAAAATTGTTTAATAGTCTACCTATGAAGGCGTCGCTTACTCGGTTAAAAACAGTTCAGAGGGCAAAATAGTGGTATTTGGAATAAAAACGTGTGTGCGCAATAAATACTAAATAGAACATTTTTATAGTAACCGTTTATGTTCTTATAGCATTCCGCATTATGAAATTTTCAACTAAGAACTATATTGCGCTATAATTATTCTCTAAGTCCTTGAATCTGTTGAATAATATGGATTTATCACCTTGGAAGAAAATAAAAAGGAGTGGCCATTTCAAAAGAAATGTGAAAAAAAAGTATCTACAGATTTTAGATGATTGTAGCTTCGGTGGCAAGTAGCTCCTTTTCAATTTGCAACGAAATGTATATCAACTTGGGTCGGGAGTGGATGTTGCGTCTCGTTGTAATTTGGAAGGAAATTTTTTGTTCCAATATAATATTCCCTGACCATGTTCCCAGCTTTCCGGCACAATCGTCAATTCCTTTCGTCCCTTCTCTACCGTTTCCCCTATTTTGTTGAACATTTTGCACTAATAATAGTAGTTGCACAATAACTTAATTTCACCTTATACCTATTAGAACAATTTTGGTGATTACAATTTACAGGTTAGGTTTTTTACCGCCAAAATATGCATCACGAAGTAACGAATTAATTGTGAAGCGCAGCTTCAAGCAACCATATATGGCTTTGATTCATAAGGCCGCTAAATGTTTCCCTACACGTTACTCACAGACAGATGGTACACGGGGTTGCCACATGTTGCAGAACTTCAAATACAACCAATGTAGTATACTTATGAGTCAATTCAATGGGTCAATACTCAACGGATTCATCTCTTTTGTATACGAGTAAGTTGGAATGAATCAAACTGGGCAATAATTAGCGTTACTGTTCCAAAGTACCTATCCCTTTTACCAAAAACTTTGGAAACATATATAAGACCATAGTAAGTAACATGTGTATATAATGAAAGGTAACCATGATAATTTATTTCACAGCTTTTTTTATTTCATATAAATGCTTTGTTGGTTTAACATTTTTGGTTATTCAAATAGCAGTCGCATAATGTTTTCACTGATTGTTTTGGAGATGCTTAAGTTACTATCGGTCTTGGCGGGAGGTAAAGAAGTACTTTCCCCCCTATCTTGGGGATCGAAAATTACTTTCTGATAAAAAAAAAACTATTTTTGACCATATTTACAGAATAAAAAAAAAACAAATAAAAAAAAAAGCTAATGTCAACCAGGGTTTGTGTTGGGTTAGAGTTTGTGTTTTGCATTGAACTTTAATTTGGAGATATTTTAGCTGAGATATGAGAAGAAATCAACAATGAGACAAAGGAAATGTATCATGTTAATATGCATTAAAATTCCTTCAATGCCTTTTACACCCCTAAACCAAGCTCAAAAAAATAATATGTGGCAACCTCTGAAATAAATAAAATAAAGTTAGGTTTTTCCTGGAAAAATTGTTTTATAGTGCCATTCAAAACAGCTCTATAAAATCATAAGGTTCTATAAGGTTTCTTATAGAATACATTTTTCTTTTAACGTTTTTATTGACACATAATTATTGTATAACTCAACGCCATATTTATTTGCGGGTTTGAGCATTTGCAAGTGGCCTCCATTGTTGACGAAAATATTTTCGAATATGAAAACAATAATTATGTACCTTCAATAAAAATATATACTCTATTTATTTAATTAGTCGATCATTGTACAGATTTATCGATTAGAAATAATACCTTCGAAAAATATACTACGTATTCCAATATTTTTATCAGATCGGCCAATTTATTACTAATTCAAGGCGCTTCCGAGCGCTTCGAGAGTTCTCTCGAAGGAGTAGGCAGATTGAGACCTTAGAGAGAACCAGTGACGAGACATGGGGAGTAGGCAGATTGAGACCCCGACGTCAAGTCACAAAAACCTAACGTAATTATACCTGAGGAGTAGGCAGATTGAGACCTCAGCGTAGAATTACGTTTTAACCTTTCATTAATTTTCTTTCTATTTCAGTTCTTGAAAATGGCTCCAAAATCGGAGCCGAAACGTCGAATTTCAACAAATTCTAGACGCGGTTCAACCCGAACTTTTAGTTTTCAAATATCTGACCGCGGAAGCCTATCTGAACATATATATATATATATATATATATATATATATATATATATATATATATATATATATATATATATATATATTATCTTAGGGATCTCATCAGTACGGTGAAAGCAAGTGTAAGGATGTGCAACACTTGATTGCAGGTGAAACAACAAATGAACTTGCTTTCACCGTACTGATGAGATCCCTAAGATCGAAACACGTGTCTACGGTTGCATTTTTACTAGAGGGCTTAGTCCAATAAAATGTTCCTTCTTGTTATTCCCAATTTCCCAATATATATATATATATATATATATATATATATGTCTATAAATAGTCATGTGACTTCCAAAAATATCATTTGTTTTTTTGTACAGAAATACGCAAGTTTCATAATTTGTTTTTGTAAATTCATGTGCTGAATTATTGTGAACATTTATTGAAGTGTTCATCTGTCACTTTTCAATCAGTTGGTATCATCTCATATACAAAAAATCTGAATAGTATCACGACCCAAAATAAGAAGGAAATCACACCATCTCAGCAACAAATTCCATGGAAAACTCTGAGACCAAGGCCCTAAAATATTCAACACTATTTCACGAGTGAAATTGATACGAACTCATATATTAAAACTTTGTTAATCACCTGTGCTAAATCTATATTGGTGCAAGGAAGTGACTTATGTATGCGCAAAACACTATCTTCCTAGATACATTTATTTCTTTAATTTTTTTACACAAACAAATCTTTGAAGTTTTTACCGACCTTCGGGTCGATATTCTAAAATTCTAAATTTCAGTGTTTTATAGGCAGGCATTAAAAAAAATTGTTCATTCCTGTATTGATTCACTCAAACATTTTATTTTTATCAAAGCCTCTTCTAGTGGTTGAAATGAATCGCAATCTTATTATTGCTCATTTGAATATTCGTTCTTTAATTCCAAAGTTTTACGATCTGAAAGAGCATCTTCAATCTCACAATTATCCGGTGCTCGGCTTATCTGAGACCTGGTTAACTCCTATTGATGATGACATTGTAGAGATTGAGGGGTACAGCTTGTTAAGAAGAGAAAGGCGTACAGGAAGAGGGGGTGGTATATGTATCTTTGTTCATAATTCGTTAGCATATCGAGTAATTGATACATCCACT
This sequence comes from Chrysolina americana, assembly GCA_958502065.1. Taxonomy (NCBI): domain Eukaryota; kingdom Metazoa; phylum Arthropoda; class Insecta; order Coleoptera; family Chrysomelidae; genus Chrysolina; species Chrysolina americana. Next base: position 10,893,118 of record OY293416.1, read on the forward strand.
CGTCAGTTGAACAACTGTGGATTGAGCTGCATGTTGAAAAACAAATATTTGCAGTAGGGTTCGTTTATAGACCACCAAGCTACTCTGCTAATGATTTTATCACTGAAATGGAAGATATTATTTCTATGTTATTACCAAAATATGATGAGGTCATTTGTTTGGGAGATTTTAACATTAATATGTTAGCAATTGATAATCCATGTTGTAATAAAATTAACTCAATGCTAGAATCTCTTGGACTATCGCAACTTGTTGAAGTACCTACCCGTACTACGTTGACTTCTGCAACACTTATTGATCTCATTATAACAAGTATTAGAGATGATTTCGTCAAAAATGTTGCCGTTATCTCGGTCGATAATATGTCTGATCACGATCTTACCTTTGTTCAATTAACTGCTGTTACTGAAAGCAAACCTGAAATCTATAAAACAATCAGGGATTTCAGAAATTTTTCATTGGACAATTTTTATAAAGACTTGCAAAATTCACCTATCGCTCTGATATATGAGGCACAAAGTATTACCGAAAAACTTCAGTATTTGAATGACTGTATTCTGACTACTTTCAACCAGCATGCTCCTAAAAAAATTATCAAATTCACCAAGAATTATTCACCATAGATTAGAGATAATATTCGCCTACTCATGAAATTACGTGCTAAGGGGAGAAACAGATGGCAAAAATCGAAAAACCCTGTTCATTATGAATATTATAAAACACTCAGATATTATACCACTCAAGCTTGTAAAAATGAAAAAAAAGCGTATTTTCAACATTTACTAAGAACCAACGGAGTAGACAAAATGTGGAAGGACATAAGTTTTTGGAGCACGAAAAAAAAAGATCATAGACCTCCCAGAAAAATTAAAAAAAAGCTAGTGAACTTAATAACTATTTTATAAATGCAATTCCACACGTTCTTCCTGATTTAGACATCATCACTTTCTACAAAAACAACAGAAGAATAAATAATACAGAGTTAATTTTTCAACAAATCGACGAATTTCATATACAGAAAATCGTATATAACATGAAATCTAACGCACAGGGCTCTGATGAAATCAATATAAAACTAATACTCATGTGCTGCCCGCTGATAATACCATATATATCACATATTATAAATGTCTGCCTTCATACATGTGAATTCCCTAGCTATTGGAAAGAAGCCTTGGTGATACCCATTCCAAAAAAAAGTAATCCCGAAACATTCAAAGACTTGAGACCAATAAGTATCTTGCCAGCCATGTCCAAAATTTTGGAAAGAATTGTCTACAATCAATTGTTTCTGCATTCATCGGAACATAATTTATTACCTGTAACTCAATCTGGTTTTAGGCCACTACATAGTTGCGAAACGGCTCTTCTGAATATGACGAATGATATTTTCAGAGCAACAGATGACAAAAAAGCACCGCACTAGTACTCTTAGACTTTTCAAAGGCTTTCGATACGACGTTTTATTTGCTATTCTGGAACATATTGGCCTATCGAATACTGCGGTCCAATTTTTCAGAAGTTACTTAGGTGAAAGGGTACAACGAATTAAAATAGGAAACGAAATATCAGACTCCTTAGGGATATCTTGCGGCGTACGACAAGGCTCCATTCTGGGACCTCTTCTATTCATTTTATATACCTCCGAATTCCAACGAGCTATAAACCACTCGACAATTAATTTTCACTCAGACGATACGCAACTACATCTGTCTTTCGACCCTATGAACATGAATGGCGCTGTGGAGGCATTAAATAATGATATATCCTCATTGATTGCCATCTCTAGACGACATTCACTTCATATTAATGCTACTAAATCATCTCTGTTGGTCTTTGGTAATCAAAATATTACTAGCGCTACCTTTAAAATCACCATCGAAGGGAATCTTATTGCTCCAGTTGAACAGGCGAAAAATCTTGGTGTAGTAATAGATACAAATTTAAAATTTAAACACCATACGAACAAATGTATCAGTATTGCCTATATGAACTTGAAAATGATATATGCAAACAGGCAAACAGACACTGCTTCAACAAAAAGGTGAAAACTATATTATGCGAATCATTAGTTTTATCAAGATTTAATTTTGAAGTGCAATATTCAGTCCGTCTATAGACTCGGAAGATAAACGAAGAATACAGGTTGTTCAAAATAATTGTCTCCGCTTGATTCATGGTATAAGACGTGGTCATCGTATATCTCACAAACTGAAAGAGACTAATTGGCTCAATATGCCGAAACGAATGAGGCTACACACTGCATGTTTGTACCATAAAATAATTACGGAAAAGTGTTCACAATACCTTTTCAATAAAATAAGGTATCGAACTGATATTCACAACATCAATGTCAGATTCAAAGGTAAACTTACGCTTCCTGCTCATCGAACAGAACTATTCAAAAAAACATTTTCCTATCAAATAACGAAGGTGAACAACTCAATTACTGAGGAGCTGAAGACTTTGTCGCTCTTTCATTTTAAAAAAGCTTTCAAAAGATATCTAAGTGACGAACAAGATTGACTGAGTATTACTGAAAGAACTGATTAAATATACATAGTTTTCTGTTATCATAATATTCAATGTTCACGTTTTTGATGTTTCTCTACTTTTTATTTGGTCAAATTACAAAATGCTTTAGGTATTTCAAATTTAGTATTAGTTTTCTCTTCCTTTTCTTTTCTTTTTTTTTTTTTTTTTTCGTCGAGCTCAAGATGAAAAACAGAGGCTGTGTCGTGAGGAACACCCAGCTGATCTTCGCCTTTTTCCCAATGTCATTTACTGTTACTAATGTATTATTATTGGGAAATAAAGACCTATTATTATTAAATAAATTCATGTCCTTTTATTTCCTCCATGAAAAGTGTCAACTCTAGTCATCTGTTGGACCTATTATAATTCAGCCAGAGCAAATAATCTGCGAGTCCATTCAAAACAGTATCCAGGAACGTATCAAAATCTCAATTTACTGAATTTCCTGAAGGTCATTTAGGTTTCAATCACACAGTTTATTAGCATGAACAGATCACACCGTGTCAGATGTTGAAAAATACAAAATAAAAATTAAGCCTATGGCTCCTGAAAAATGGATTGGGCGAAAACAAGCTCTGCGGATTGGCTGGCCTGATCTCCTGATTTGACTCCTCTGGACTTGTCCTGTATGGACATTTTGAGCAATTTGAATACGATACAAAGGGGTGCAGGAATTTTCGAACAAGATATCACTTGCCCTATTATACCCTTCAGAGTTTCAGGGGTTGGGAACACTTCGCGAAGGGGGGAATAATTTGCAGTTGAAATCTGTTGCAAAATATGTCTCCGGCATAAGTGAAGCTGACATGCCTTCGCGTTAAGAAAAATTCTGTTCACTACACCCGAACACTCGTTTCATTTTCGATTGGCAACCCTGTATTCAGTCTGCCAAATACGTAATTGTACATATCGGTATTCTACTGACTAATATTACTATGCCTCCACTGAAACCAATATTGTTCATCATCTATACATCAATTGATAATTACGTCGACATATATACATGTTTAAACAATCCTCAATATGACCCAGATCAAATATGGATTTCAATCCGCATAGTTAATAAGCATATGCCCTAATAACGCTTTCAATCAACATCATCACTAATCATCGTTGGTGTTTACTTACAGCCTAAATTAGTTTTACTGTTTTGTTTACCATCTCGGTTTGATCCAAAGCCATGGGTACAATTTGTACGCAACTCCTATAAGGAATACTCGAAATAAATCAAGTACATGGAGTAATTTGTGTTTATCAAAAGCAGATGCATGTGGGATAATACAAAACACATTTGTCTCCTAAGACATTTTTTCAAATCCTTGGAATAAAACAAAAGTTGTAACTTCTCAGAGTGATTATGGTGACAGTAATGATATTGACAACTAGCAGTGTTCAGGGAACTGAATCTCCCTCTGACTTCTGCAATTTGAACACACTTTTTAACCTACGATGACAAATTAAATATGTTTGAGAGAACATGCTTTAACATAGGAACTTTTAACTATATTGAATTATTTGGAAAGGACCTCGCAAAATCCTTATTGGTTTTGGTCTCAGTGGATTTTTTTCAATTTTCAGTATGATTTATTTTGAAAAGCAGAAACATTACTATTAGTACTTGTTTCAGTGAGCTGATGTTGAATATTACTGTGCTGTTTCATAAAAGAAATTCAACACCCTCTCCTCCTCCTCCCATTTCTTATTAGTGCATCGTTGGATATTTAAATATGTTTGAATTAGAAAAATAGCATACTTTTTCATGATTATTCCCCTCTTCCTTCCAGGGGTGAATAACAAAAATTTCGGTGGATTTTTCTGAATTTGAAGTCATGGTCACATATCGACTCCGATGAAATTGAGAAAAGTTTCCTCATACTTAGGAATCAAAGTTGGCCAAGCACTAGCAAAAGCTTCAAAAGCCGAAATCTAACCGCTTCGGTACCGACCACCACATTATCCTCGTGTTTTAAAATGGGAGTGGGGGTAAAGGAAAGGTTTGAGAACGTAATTTTTGTTTTCAATTTCAATATCATTCAACACAAATTGAAGTACAACACGTAAAGATATTGCCTCCGCCTAAAATAAATAGTCTATTCTGAGCAAGGCATGACTTCAACGCACCCTAGCATCAAAACCAACTACAATTTTTTTCAGGTTTGTGACCCAATTAATATCTATTCGAAATAACCTGAACTGTATCATATTAAAAATTCAGAAAAATCCACCGACATTTTTTGTTATTTTCCCCTCGTGGGAAGGAGGGGATAATCATAAAAAATAGCTATTTCCCTAATTCAAACATATTTAAACACCCAACGATGCACTAGAGAAATAGTTTTATTTGTCTTCCGTAATAAGAAGTGGGAGGAGGAGGAGAGGGTGTTGAATAATTTTATGCACTAGCGGACGGTAAAGTACACTTCACCGCCCGGTTTGCCGGGCGTAAAGTGGCACTTTACCGCCCGTGGGCGCATCATGGCCCGCGGGCGGTAAAGTAGACAATATACTAAAATTGTCCATATATACCTACGCACATCATTTCACGGAAGACCTACCACGAAACAATGAATTCAGTTCAATAAAGAAATACTCATTTAACAACTTTTATTCATAATCTATATTTTTTCTCCATAACCCTGAAATTTAGAATTTTACATTAACTATGCAATTGTTACAATTTTGAATATTGAGGGTGGGATATTCACTTTTCTCTTGAAAATAATTACTCCCTTTTGAAACATCCTCACCACTCATTTTAGATGTGGAATGGTAGGTCCCATTAATTATTATTTGGTATCGGTCCATCACCATCGCCGGTAATTTTTTTGGCAATATTCAATTTATTTGAAATCGCTTGTTCAATGTAGCTCTCTGCTACTGTAGTTGATTTCCAACCAGCGTGTCTTTTGATATTGCTGATACTTTCCCCAGCATCAGCCAATAAAGTGGCTGAAGAACGCCTGAAACAATGACCCGTATATTCTTCTGGGCCTGGTAGCTTCAAAAATGCTGCAATTTTTCTTCGAGTTTTGACCGAGGATATTCTTCCCAACAACTTGATTTGTGCATTTTTTGTTCTTATAGAATATAAAAAACGCCCATGTTCAGTATATGCGGGACGTAGACTAGCATATCTTCTATAAATATCCAAATAATTAACTGACTGTTTTTCAGTACTGCAGATGGTAAATGTTCGTTGTATTTTAGTTTTTGACTCTCGAATTGTAATCAATAAAGCATAACTTAGGTGTTGAATGTCATCAAGCTTGAGATTTGTTAATTCTTCTCTACGACAAGCACCATGTACCCCAAATATTAATGCAACCTATAAAAGAATCAATAAGTTTTTTAATTACTTAATAAATATAGGTAGGTATAACATACCTTCATCATCAGATATACATTATCTTAAAAATTTCGATTTCATCCCTATTCAATATTTTGAATTTCTTCGGCTTATATCCATCATTCTTCCGTTTCAAAAATGCTATTAATTTTGGAAATTTGCTTATGTTTATATTATTATACAAATTCAAAGTAGACTTTAACATCGAATAGTATGACCACAAAGAAGTTGGTTTTCGAAATACATCGTAAATAAACGGTCGACAGTTTGTGATTGAGTACTGGATATTCTTAATGAATTGCATATACCGATCGAGAAGCTCTTTCAAAATCAAACGTTTAAAGAAATTGCAGTTTTTTTATGAAACTCAAAAAATTTGCAAATTGTGAAATTTCAATCTAAATAAAATTCATTTGTTATAAGAATTGGGTGAAGAAGATTTTGCTCATAGAATCGAGTTCTGGGACGTTATTATGAAAATGTCATCTATGTCAACCATATATTCTCATTGAGTGACACCACAGGCGTCCAATATCCCATTTTCAACCATATATTGTTTTCTTACGAATTTACATAATGTTTGAATGGACACGTATATAACTGTAGGTTTTGTTCAGACCAAAATCGATATTACACTCAACAACCACAAAAAGTAAATATTTGTTGTGGCATTATTGGTGGACATCTATTTTATGAACGAGAATCTGCAAAAGCATATTATTCCAGAGCTTAAATGATTATTCCCGAACAATAACAATCCCAATTTTCCGGAAGAACAAACATTGACACAACAAGATGAAGCTCCTCATTTTGAACGTGATGTACGGCATATCTTAATAAACCTTCCCCTGATAAATATATTGGACGCAGGGAGCACTCAAAAGGTCAGCTAGGTCTCCCGATATGATCCCACTTGACTTTTTTATGTGGGGTTACATGAAAAATTCAATCTACAAAAATGAGCCAGAAATGATCGAATTGTTGCAAGAGAGGATAAGGCATGAAGCTAACACCATAACTCCCAACATGATTTTAGATTCAGTACAGAATTTTGATCAGCGAATTCAATACTGCTGTTAGGAGAGGATGTACATGGTTAATACTTTCAGTACTTAATTGAATTGAATTCCAGAAAAAAAGTTTTTATGTATTAAAACATTTTTTCTCTTTTTTTCCTGGCATAACTATTGTTTCCATAAAATTCGAAATATCCAGGACATTTATTGACAAATACAGTTTTTGTATCATGTATCATGCATTTTCATCAATTCTGAATAATTATCCTTTTTCATTTTTGTCAAGATATAATAGATGATATTTAATCATATCCATTTTTTACACTTAATTTCACGAGAGATTTGAACTTTGTAATTATGGTTTTTTGATGATGAATTGCTTGTCCTGTTATTTTTATTAGAGATTGTTCTTCAATTCAGCTTTTATTCATTCGCAAACTGCTGCCGCTCGATTCGAGTGATTTGTGATTTTGACACGTTTGACCTACATACCAATGTGGTGTGCTGAGCATGTAGTCCATTTGGAAATTTCATTGACTCCAATTGGCACATTCTTATACCAACCTTTGGAATTTTTCTTCTTCCAAAAGGGATTTGGTGTAAAAAAAAACGTCGAATGTTATAAAAGTGTCTCGTTTTTCCATTAACTTTTCAAATAAACGTATTGGGCAAATATCTTCCTCTGAAATATCTCGCGTAATCCATTTGCTGCCACCTAATTTATTATTACCGCTCAGTCTCGTTTTCGAAAATAGAGGATTATACTCGATACGTCCAGTTTCTTTTCCATTATTTTCAATTTCAGACATGAAATGAGTGGTTTTGCAGTGAGCTGCTTCTCCTTCGCGCCAAGCTGAATCAAACGCCAAAATATGATTAAATTTCTTTTGATGTCCTTTCTGTTCATTTTCGTCATATAATTTGGCCATTGCAAATACTTTAGATTTATCAAGTGCCAATGCACCTGCTTTTCTCTTTTCTAGTTGTATTTATTGGATTGCACGTTAAGCATTACGTGCAGCTTTGATGAATTGAACTGAACGTCGGTGAAGGGGATAAATAAAATATTAAATTCGTCATAATATTTACTTCGCAGCATTTTAGCGGTGGTGTTCCAAATTGTTTTAACTACCGCTTCTTCGTAGTCTTCTCCGTTATTTTTTCGAATTTCAAATGCCCAACCTTGTAATATTACATTAAATTCCTCGATAGAAGTATTTTGGATCAAATTTTTAACTTTTTGCATCGCAAAACGTAGAAAATTGTCGCCAGATTGATGATTGCGTCTCAACTGTATATTAGTAGGCATACAGATAATATTAACAATTTGCCTGATTTCGGCGTTCGTACACGCACCGAATCGACTCATTGTTAGTGCTCTGAAATATTGACAAACATGTAAAACTGTTCATTTTGGCAACTAACACCGCGATAATTGATAAACGAGTGAATAATTAAAAAAACTACTAGTGCATTATTTGTCGCTGTAAAAGTTGCAGCTAACTTTTGCCACTGTCAAAGTGACAATTGCACTGTGGCATATGCGATCTTTTTACCCATGAGTTGAATTGTCGGGAGTAATTACACAAGTGCTTCAAAATTACCGATAATTTTCCATGAAAGCATGTTGTCTAAAAACTGCATGAGTGACAAAATATGAAAATAACCGAATGCAGTTTTTTTACTGACAACATGCTTGAATGGAAAATTATTAGGTTTATTTTGATGCGCGAGTGTAATTCGGTAGAATATTTACGGATTCATTAATGAAATCGATAAACTGTTTCCATATACAGGGTGGGGCAATAGTGCGTCAGAGACCGATTGCTTGAGTTCTAAGATAGTTAGGACGATAATTCAAAAACCACATATAACTAGAGAACTGTGTCTATATCTAGAAATTATTGTCGGATATACAGGGTGAACCAAGGAAAATCTACAGGGTCAATTGCATTTTTTTTCAAATGAAATGCTATGTACTTCAATACATTTTTTCAAGCATTTTAGTGGTCTCCATCCACACCTCCAATATCCTTTACTATCTCCCAACCACTTGGTAGTTATAATTTTTTTTGTCAAAATAATGCTATCTGCAGATGCATACCGAAAAAAATCACCGTTCTCAATATTATGGAATGCAGGAGGTCATGATTATAGTCCTATTCGTCAGACATATGAGTGATATTTCTAAATCATTATCATTCCCAAAAATTATACAGGATGACTGAAAATGATTTGTCAATTCGGAAGTTTTTGAATTAAATTTTCTCGAGTTCTTCAAATGGAACACTCCGTATATTTTTCGACCTTGTGATATAGGATTGAGAGGCGAATATTTTTTTCTATGTACATCCCTGGGGATATTCCTAGCCGTTTTCGAGATATCCACTCGGACAATTTTTAGTAGCTCATTTTTACTGACACCTCTTATAAGGATGATGGAAACACATCGTTTCAATTATTTTAACGAATCCCAACTTCTTTTATCTTTCAACTTTATTTCGTGTGTTTGATTCCTGAAATGGAATTATTTTCGTTTGCTATTGTGTGCTATTAATTGAACACCATTTATCGTAGGTACATACATTCTGACAGATGAGGGAAATAATCACTTATAATCTCCCAAGTTTTGTCTTTTTCGAGTACATGAATTTTTTAAAAAATAAACTTTCGGCAATTTATTCAAGCACGCGGTGAGAAAATTTCACACCAACAAATGAACATCATTCAACAATTCATAAGAAATAACTGACGATGGTTTCATCTGAACTATTTTTATGTATAAATTACTATTATTTATATGCATAATAACTATTTATACATATAAAATAACTATTTATGCATATAAATAGTTTAGGTGAAACCATCGTCAGTTATTTCTTATGAATTGTTGAATGATGTTCATTTCTTGGTGTGAAATTTTATTACCGAACCCCCCGCGTGCTTGAATTAATTGCCGAAAGTTTATTTTTTTTTAAATTCATGTACTCGAAAAATTTCCGGAAATAATTCAAGCACTTGGGAGATTATAAGTGATTATTTCCATCTGTCAGAATGTATGTACCCACGATAAATGTTGTTCAATTGATAGCACACAATAGCAAACGAAAATTATTCGAAATCAGGAATCAAACACACGAAATAAAGTTGAGGGATAAAAGAAGTTGGGATTCGTTAAAATAATTGAAACGATGTGTTTCCATCATCCTTATAAGAGGTGTCAGTAAAAATGAGCTACTAAAAATTGTCCGAGTGGATAACTGGAAAACGGCTAGGAATATCCCCAGGGATGTACATACAAAAAATATTCGCCTCTCAATCCTATATCACATGGTCGAAAAATATACGGAGTGTTCCATTTGTAGAACTCGAGAAAATTTAATTCAAAAACTTCCGAATTGAAAAATCATTTTCAGTCATCCTGTATAATTTTTGGGAATGATAATGATTCAGAAATATCACTCATATGTCTGACGAATAGGATTATAATCATGACCTCTTGCATTCCATAATCTTGAGATCGGTTGGTTTTTTCGGTATGCATCTGCAGATAGCATTATTTTGACAAAAAAAATTATAAATCCCAAGTGGTTGGGAGATAGTAAAGGACATTGGAGGTGTGGATGGAGACCACTAAAATGCTTGAAAAAATGTATTTAAGTACATAGCATTTCATTTGAAAAAAATGCAATTGACCCTGTAGATTTTCCTTGGTTCACCCTGTATATCTGACAATAATTTCTAGATATAGACACAGTTCTCTAGTTATATGTGGTTTTTGAATTATCGTCCTAACTATCTTAGAACTCAAGCAATCAGACTCTGACGCACTATTGCCCCACCCTGTATATTGATGGTTCAACATTGTATTGGTTGGTTTGCTCTTGGTGATTTTTTCTTGAATTACAGTTTTCGAATCATTCCCGAAACGTGACATTTCAACGACGTTTAAAATTCAGTATTTATGGCTGTCAATATGACAAATGTACATTTTACCAATCGTCACTATAGATACACGGACCGAGCGGGTAATTTTCGATACCTACCGGGTAATTTTCAGCCTGAAAATGTCCCGCCGGGAATTTTTCGCTGTAATTGATCGAAAATGTCCCGCTTCATATGGGATTTTTAACATACGATTGAAATATTCATAATAAATATCCATCGTGTCGAGTTATTTCTTCAATAAGTAGTAAAAAGTTTTTTCAAAATTCGATATCTTTAAATTTCGAGCTTAATTGAAATATGGAATTATAAACAGGGTGTTCTTTCAAAAAATGCAACTTCAATATTCTGTATACTTAATTTTCCTTCTTTTTACTAGATTTTCAAAACCCCCAAAAATATTTCTTTTGCTAGCTTATTTACTTTTGGTATTTCTGGGAGGCTCCAGAAAATATACAATGAATACTTATCAGAAGTTGCCTAGGCAATGTAGTGTTACAATTCTGGAGTAGAAAAAAATATTGCGGAATTTCATTACGAGAAATAGCAATGTTATACCCAGGAGGCATAATTGTCGGCAAATAATCACGTAATTCCTGAGTGCCAATCTTGTTCTTAATGTTCTTTTAACATCAACTACTTCTTTACGGCTTTATTCAAATCCAAAACAATAACATACAGCCAGACGTAGCTCCAATCGAACATTGATTAATACCAACGAACATCACATGTTATTTCTCAGAATGAAAAATGATATTATTTATAACCGCAAAGCTGGTTCAATGCATGTCGGCCAGCAATATATGCGGCGCAAGCTAAATTTAAAATATCAATAACTGCAAGGTCTGACATAAAAAGAAATAATTTTCATTTAATTGGCTACTATTTATTGTTCCTATCTGTTATTAGTGGAATGACACCCACATCGGTTTGATTAGATATAACATGAACGTAAATTGTACTTCGAGATATGGCTGAGGAGATATAATGGCTTCTGCCTCTACCTGCAAGAATTTTTCGAGCCTACGCAATGTCGCCGGGAATTGTTTTGTTTGCATTGTCGATGTCGAGTGCAGTTTCACCAGCTTCAAGATGAAAAGACGCTGTAACAACTATTAATTCTTTTATTATTCCATCAGTGTGATAGATCTCTCATCATTATTAATTATTATTCTGATTCAATAATCAAATTATTGTTCCCCAAAAAAAAAACTTTTTTAGATTCTACTCCGGCAAGAAAAGTCACATAGTTGAGAAATTGAGCATGAATCGAAATGTGAGATGAAATTTTGGGTATTCTATTCAAAATATCACTTGTTTGTTCACTCAACTCAATTCTTAGAGTCACACTGTTCCATTCCTCATTTGTTCGTTGTAATCTATACCATCTACGTCATATTGTGATCATGATTTTTTCGTTTAACAATGTAAACTTGCCCTTGGTTTTCTCGTCCTCATAACTTTTGAATTTGTCACTAATTCTGGCTCTCCTATGTCTCTCCCTTCCAATTTCTTTCCTCAACATTTCCCTTATCTCTGTCTATAACTACTATAATAATTAATAAATACTCAAAAGTATTGATTCATAGAAGAAAAATATCTATTTGACAACGACATATGACCTCAAGAAAGGAGTAGATTTTTATATTACCGTATATTGCCAAGGGTATTTTGATTGTCCTGTAGTTCTACTTAAGGTGTCCCAAGGATCGGGCCTTGGGCCATCATGTCTCATTTATAAATTTATCGTCAGAATCAAAATAACCATACTGGTTGTTAATGCTGACACCAACAAATTTCATCGAGACTAGAAATATTATAATTAATAATTTGGCAGATCTCTGTTTATTAGCGTCTAGATTCAACAATAGGATTAATGGCGCATTATATATTTTTCAGTTCGATAGAAAATCGTGGCGCGAATATAAAAGAAACCATCAAATGGAGATGTATAAGCGCCACGATTTTCTATCGAAATTAAAATTTCCTAATGTGTCATCAATGCTATTGTTAAATCTAGACAGTAATTAACGCAATTTTTTTAACTTTTAGTTTTCAGTCTGAATAGAAAAAAAAACAAATTGCAAGATGTATAATTATTTCTACATTTTCTTATTTTTTTATAAAATGATGTCACCAGATCAAATTATCAATCTGAAAACTGCATGTCTGTATCAGTTTTCATTCCAAAGTTCTGAATTCATTTCCTTCATACCCCCCACTCGCCCCCTCCCCATAATTTTTTATAAAATGGCATTGTCACCAGATCAAATCATAAATCTGTAAACAGCATGTTTGTATCTATTTTCATTATAAAGTTCTTATTTCACCCCTTTTACACCCCCCAGCCACCCCCTATCAACGATTTCTGTTCAAAAAATTGTATTGTCTTCAGACCAAATTATAAATTTGAAAACCGCATTTTCGTATCTGTTTTGGTTCCAAAGATATAAATTTATCCCCTTTCCACCCTAGATGTGGAACACATTTCCAAAATCACAAAATCTCTGTTCTGCTCGTTTGTATTAGTTGATATTTCAATCAATATCATCAAATATTACGGAAAATGTTGAAAACTTCCAGTACGGTCCTGGTCAGCATTTACTTAGAACACCGCCTCATTTGATATTGGAATAGGCGGTGTCTTCTTTCAGCAATTTAGTGACATTCGTGAGGCTTGAGTTTAGGTTATATTCATTTCATGAGAATGAATGATTTTTGTTCAGAAGCTATCGTTTTTGTGCGTGAAATTAGTGAATACGTGACTGCAGATTATATCCATGAAAAGAAGGACTTTGGCGAGGTGTAGTTGCGAGAAATTTGTGTTTCAAAATGTTCACTTTGCCGTAGATAACAGAAAATATTTGGATGGGTTTCTTTGGGATTTGTGTTCTCAAGACAAAAATACGTAAGTACTACCTGAAAGTTATCCTACATCTTCATGAACCTCCTAATCTTACCGTTCGTTCAAGCTTTACATTACAACCCATTACAGTTAAATTTTGTCAGTAGATTTTGACGAGGCCTCATTTAAGCATTAACTACACGAAATTCAGTGCATGAATAGAAGCAGATAGTGCTTCTACACACTTGCACACATCAAATGAATGGTGATTGCTTTGAGTAATTTTTGTAAAGAACGCACACATGCCAAAGTCTTTCGGTGAAATTGTCCAAAATTTCAATATGTTGTTGAACTCGGGCTTCTGAACAGGAGTTACTTTGGGCAAACAAAAATTCTATGTACAGTTTACGAGATACAGTGTGTTGAAATTGTAAAATGTCGCTTTCAGGCCATTAACTGAAAATTATCAGTAGATTTTTTATCTACACCACAGTTGTGAGGGATAGTATGTTTTCTAAGCTTTTTTTTCTGTCAGGAAAATATCGTTTAATGAAAAAGTAGGCATTTATAGAAAATGGGGTATTTATAGATTACTTAAAATGAAGGCCATGAACGATAACCAATATGTAGCATGAAATAATTTGTGATATTAAGGCTGACATACGTGCTCATGCAGGGTTTTTGAAGCATAGTAAGTTTAAACCCCTTTTACTCACGTTTCTATCACAAAAGCATATTTTATTTGGTTCTGTAATAATTTTGTCAATGCTATTAGAGTTTTTCAAATAATCCCGATGTATTTTTCACTGCCTTTAAGGCCTATTCAGATATATGTGCCCATTCTGCATGAAATAAAAGATACAGTGAAAATTTCATCGGGATTATTAGAAAAACTCAAATATAGCCCTTCGATGTTCTCATCCTGAGAAAATGCAGTCAGTCATGCAGGATTCAACTGTCAACTCCTATCTGAGTTCCTTTCTCTTTATAGAAGAAAAGTAGAAAGTAAAATGTGAGTTTAACGTTTGAGGTTCAAAGAATTGTTGGATTTCAGTAAAGCTGATGAATAACTAATGGACCATTAAAGTCAATTAGCTGTTATACTGAGGCTATGACAAATGTCCCACTCTAACAGCTCATTAGCGTTATATGCTATGCATTATTCATTTCGTGCAATCAATTCTGACCGCGAGTAAAAACATATCGAAATATGTTCGGAAAGAGTCATACACTGGCGAATGCTGAATTGCTTGTAATGAGAATATCGTCGATTTGTAGCTGAGTAACATTCGAGCAGGTCGAAATGAATGCCATACCAAAGCATTGAGAATGATAATAAAGTACTTCATAGTACAGTGAATGATGTGGTTTGCTGCTGATATTGCTTAGGATACGTGAAAAGTTTTTCGATTCCTGGAGGTGTATTCTCGAGTTCATGCGAAATCATTTGCAAACTTTTGAAGTGGCAAAGGGCGATACAAACACCGTTCGTTTTAGAGAGATACAACATTGAATTAGTTTCAAGTTGAGTTGCCTGATGTGCTTAGTGTAATTTAGCTTCTCTTCCATAATGCAGTCTAGAAGCAAATTTTGTGACCTGCTTCATTTAATTCCAGTTTGCTAGCTATGAAGCAATGTTCAGCTTCAATCAATCAATCAATCAAAAAACGTTATTGTCGAGGATATGATATCTCATGGACAAAGCATTATATACAGTTAAAATTAGCAATATAAAAGATATAAAATCTTCTATCACTATGATCAGACAAAAGTACCTAAAAAATAATACAAAACATCAAGAGTTACAAAAACACGTTAATATGACTACAAAATAAATAAGAACACTGGTAAACTGAAATATTCATGAAATCATAAAATTCCTCCAATGTATAAAATGCTTTATTCAACAGTAAATCGTTGAGAGCATTCTGGAATATCATATGCACTTTCAAAGATCGAATATACAGGGTGTGTCAGAATAAGACCGATAAAATCCGACACCAGGTTCCTCATTTCATTTCGAGGTGAAAAGTTCCTATCAAGGTATGTCCTAAAATGCATCCCCTCTGAGATACAGGGTGTCGAAAGTACGAAAAAAAATTAGATAATTTTTTTCCCCAAAATTCCTGAAATAAAATATACCAAAGTCGGTACACTAATCAAGGTTTATCAACGTGATAATTGGAAGTTATGATTTTATATTTTCGTAAACCAGTGGCGTAGTTACGTTGGTATGTGGAAATGTTTTCCTTCGTATTTTCTTTGGAAAAGTGAATGGACAAGTGAGCGTTTGACACCAGTAAGGCTCATCGATTCTCAACTTTAAAGTCATAACATTCATGTACCTAAAAGTGAAGGTTTCTGAGAAAATTGAGAAAAACTGAAGATATGTCCTGGAATAGCAAAATAATATTTGTCAACCTCCTCAACATTTTTTAATGTTGGGTGAATCGGAAACATAGTACGAGTGATTCAGAATGAGACCTAACTCAGTGATTACACGACATCAATTTCATCAAATAATATGATGAATGAATGACTCACCTGTACTATGTTTCCGATTCTTTCAACATTGAAAAATGTTTAGGAGGTTGACAAAATTCCGATATGTTGTAAGAACTTAGCATTTAGTATGCGATTTTTGCACATGAAATTATTTTGCTACTCAGGACATATCTTCAGTTTTTCTCAATTTTCTCAGAAACCTTTACCTTTAGGTACATGAAATGTTATGACTTTTAAGTTGAGTATCGATGAACCTAACTGATGACAAACGCTCACTTATCCATTAACATGTTCAACGAAAATATGAAGGCAAATATTTTCACATACCAACGTTACTATAATAATAATAATATTACTCCCTCATAAACACTCGTTGAGTGTACCCAAAGGCATAGCATGTGCGGGTAGAGGACGGCTATTATTATTATTTGCCGTCGGGCTCCGGGGCGACTTACTGATGTTTCAGGTGATGTATTCACTTTTCAGCTGTAGGAAAACCCACAGCACCACCTCGGGTGGTCGGTTTGCACTCCAAGCTAGCACTAGACGAGATTGGCATCTAGACAACTCACCATACACTTGCTTTTCAACAAGACATGCGGTCGCCTATCGATCCGATATAAAGTAGTTGGGAAAAATTCTCGTACCTACATCGGACTCGAACCGACTATCGCTATACTGGAGTTTCGAACGGCCTGTGCCTTAGACCGCTGATCCACCGACCATTGGTTGTCGAAAATTAAGAATTATAACTTTAAATTATCATTTGACTTCCGGCAATGGTGGAGGACTGACGGCGTTCTCGTGTCTCAAGTCAAGTACATGTGTGTGAATGTTATAGTGTAGTTTGTGTTGTGTTGTCTGCCGTCTTTAGTACGTGAAATCACCCAATTTTCAAGTGTTTGTGACGTCTGCCGTACACCACAGTTTTTTAACCATGGTTAAACGTGGTATTGCCTTGAGCAAGATTTCCCCTCCACCCCCTGTAGGGCGGATCTCTACGTAGTGGGGGGAGTGCTGGACAAGTGCGCCAATAGGAAGCAAGGTCCAATTAATACAGATAGAGAGAGAACTTTAAATTATCACGTTGATAAACCTTGATTAGTGTACCAAGTTTGATATTTTTTGGTTCGGGAAATTTGGAGAAAAAAATTAAATCGAATTTTTTTTGTACTTTTGACACCTTGTATCTCAGAGGGGATGCGTTTTAGGACATACCTTGATAGGAACTTTTCAGTTTTTTTTAGTAGAATATTTTAGCATACTCCGGAGGTTCATTTTTCTGGAATAACTAGAACAAACAGTAATTGATTGTGATGTCACAATTATAAATGACTACGCAATTATATTCGCTGTGTATTACATTGCCATTTCAACTCCCCTTGACACGAAATATACACATTTTTCTGTTGTCAACCGGCTGAATATTTCAACCTGCATTACTGTCCACTTTCCACCTTTCGTCATTTCATCCATCATAGTGAAAATAAAATATTCAGTCTAGACATGTGTGGAACATTCCGTAATATTTCATAGGTTTGTGGAAAAATTCAAGCATCATAATATCCATCATGATACATTTATGTTGTGCTGTTAACACAAGAAATTTTAAACAACAAATTCCGCCGCTCTGACACCAGATAAATTACCTTTCAAAACAACTTACTCCACTGAAATATTTCATTCCGTTACAGGTACGTACAGCAAAGCAGGTCTTAATTCAGTCATCACAAAACAAGTAGCAGACCAGAGCGATTCTTTCTTTCGATACATTCTTGAGAAAGCAGAGTGGTACCTATGTTTTGTCGGTGAATGTTAATATACAGATTGAGGTATGTTTACTTTTATATGGATTTTGTGATGGGTTCGTAGTTTTGTTTTCGTTTGTGTGGTAGTCTCAAATAATTGGTTGTCTACTTTATCACTAACTTCATCAAAAGTTTACTAGTATTCAAGCTAAATCATAAATCCAAACATTACCATTGGAACAGGAAATATGTCTGAGCAAAATGAGATAAATGATGTATGTAAGAGGCAAATATTTTCATTTACTTGTTCTTACAAAAATGAACAAGCTATGTTCAGAGACAATCTTGAGAGGCACTGGATCATAGATAGGAATTGATGTTCTTCTGACTATTTCATTCATCTTAAAATTCTCACATAATCTGACCAATCGCAAAACAGAGACAACTCGTGTTATCGCGATAACACCAGCTGTCTTTCAATTCTGATTGGAGGATCAGCTTCGGATATTTTCAACGACGTAACCATGGCAACACAAAGTTTGGCAGTTCTATCAATATTAATTGTACCTGATTGTGTAAAAATGAGTCTCTTCGGTGCAAATTCAAATGAAATTATGAATCGAAACATTATAATATTGACGATTTTAATAATTTGTTTATGACTGTTATACATTGTTCGTATTTATATTAATGAAGAAACTGTATTCCTGAAATAAACTAATAAAATTCAACTCGTGTCTGTCTTTTATTTCTGAAGTCAACTGAATTGTTTTGAGCACCACTCGTCCTGCGGACTCAAGGTGTTTTCACGAAGCAATTCAGTTTCGTTCAGAAATAAATGGACAGACAGACTTATCGCGAAAATTCAATCACTCGTGGTATTTATTACTCCTGATAATTTCACTCGCTATATGAAACTCGTATCTCCTGCGATATGAGAACCAATAAAAACGGTGCTTCTTTGATAGTACACAGTTCCTTCCTTTTGAGCCGGTAATACCACGTCGTCATGGGCAACCACGCATGCAAACAACAATGATGGATATATCTTTCTAGCAAGGATGACATTATAAATGTCTGTCTGACAGCTTTTATTCATTGAACTAAAATGAACAAGAATATACGTTTTCCTAACTTCGTTGGCTCTTGAAGTTATCTCAATAAATACAACTGATGCTCTCAATACTATCGTTAATTGTGTCAGAAATCTTAAACTCGATCAAATTACTTGAAGGTAACACCACTCGTCCTAGCTTGTTGATTTCCGACATAATTACTATCGAAAGTATTGCGAGCACTCGTGGTATTACCCCCGAAAGTTTTATGCCTCATCGAACATACCGTCGGGTTACAGCAAAAACAAGATAACTCACATTTGCAGAGTTTTGAGAAAAAGCTGGGTGAAAGTTCAATTAGGAATGAAAAAGAAATTTGTATATTGAATTGTTTATTTGATGACATTCGTATTAGTTAAATGTAGTAGAAACATAATGTAGTCCTAAAAAAAAACGATCTCAAAAATCTATCAGTAAGTAACAAAAATATAATCAATGGAAGATACAGGTACACTGTCCTTAACATTATTGAACATAGGTCAACGAGCGTAATAAAAGTGAAACTCCTCAGGTATGGCAACTGATATTCAAAGTTTCAATAAATTGTTGTTCTTAGCATTACTGATGGGTCGTACTTTTTTGTAAGCGAGATTCATACTTAATCTTTTATACAGAACGTTTATTTCCAGGTAAATAGAAGTATAATCATACCTATATTGGAGTATCCCGGGTTTACATTTCAAATACCTCAGGCAATTGATTTCAAGCCAGTTCACTTTTTCGCCATTTGTATTTTGATGTTGTGTTCTTCATATTAGTTCTAGAGAGCTGTTTTAGGTCGAGAAAATCATTGAAGAAAGGCTTTTTTTTTTTTCGATCTGCACTTCCTTGCTGTACGATAAATTGTAAGCCAATCATGCATGCATCACTAGAACATACTTCAGTGCCTTTTCAATGGCACTGTGCGTACTCTTGACTTCCATATTAGTATGTCCAGGCTACAAGTATTTTTGTTCAATTACTTGTAACTTAGAATTTGTTTGTACCACATACAAAAGCAATGCACTTACGTTTTTGTTTCTGTTTTGGTCACCACAGGTATAGCTAATGAGTGGCAGTTCCGTAACATAATCAGGAAGCAGGTTGATATACCTGAAAAGACAGGTTCTAATTTCCAGGCTTCCTCGTTTTCCATTTAATTCGGTCCACGCGTAGCAAAACGCATTAGTTGGTGGTGCTAACTCATAAACAATCAGATTGTAGAGATAGTGGATTTTCTTAATGCGCGTCTCTTACAGGCAACAACTCACAAAATTATTGAAATGGAAATCGAAAACTTTGACTCAACTACTTCACTATTATAGCCTAGCCTAACCTATAAAAGCCTACTTTCAGTAGACGACTGCCGAAACTTAAATTTGTTCTTTACGACAGTATGAGTCATAGCTCTTAAGAAAATACACTATCTCTACAAATTTCACGACTATAATACATGAGGCCCCCTGTGGATCATAAGTGCAACAAACAATTTTTTTTTCTATTTACCCTTTCCTTATGTTTTAGGAGAGGAAATTTGGCACAAAACCCAGGAAATTTGCGCAGACAATCGAGATGCGGATTTTTGCATTCGAATCGTTAGCTCATATAGACACTTTGTTTGTATTTTGTTTTCCAGATTTCTTGGAAAATGCATTGGTGCATCAAAAAGTGCAATATTGCAACTCCATAATTTCAGGTGATGAGAAAAAATTCATATCTGCCCTAAAAAAACACCCGAAATCTATGAAATTTTGCACTCGGAGGGTTTCTCATGTCGCAATATCTAGATATTATGTCCAAATTATTAGCCCACTTTACACCTGGAGGTCAGGACGGCATTGGGAAGTCATCCCCTGGAGTTACTGTTAAATCAAGAGAAACTCGTGCCCCGGTAGTTTTGTAGGCCGCTCGTCACGAATTTGACATCGGTGACCTGCCCCCGAGGACCTGGTGCACCGGACGACCTGACTAGTAACGTCATCCCCTGGAGTTTTGATGGAACGACGCACCGAATAGTTGGATACTCGCCGTCCGGATGTTTTTCGATCTATCACTGTATCAAGAAGTAGTTGGGGCAAACCCAAATAAATTCACCATGGATGTTACATTTCAACAAGATGGTACACCCCTCACTATTACAGGCCTGTCCGAGAATGGCAGAATGGCTTGACGAGAATTATCCGGGAAGGTGGATAGGAAGACGTGGCACCATTGAATGGCCGGCTAGGTCACCTGATATGATACTTTTGGAATTTTTTCTGTGGGTGTAGATAAAATCTAAGGTATACGTCACGCAGTCACAGTCCTGGAAACATTGAATAATTTTCGGAATGAATTTCAAAACGAACTTTTTTCTGTCAAGAAGTGAACAGTGATCATTTGAAGCATTTGTTGAAGTAGTTAGAATTGTTACCTACTCTAAATTTTGTTACTATTGAAAGTTATGAGATTTTTAATTTAGAAGCATATTTCAAACGCTTTTCAAACTGCTTGGCAGATTTGCTCAAACGAAGCGGTGTGGTATAGAGGATCGGAAGACCTTCATAACTAGGCGCCACGTGACCCTCCTTTACGTTGAAAAAAAGTTGATGGTGCCATTTTGACACTAGGCCACGTGACCACAATAATGTTTATGCCAAAAAATAGTTAAAGTGTTACCTTTTTACATGAATGGTACCCGACCTCCATAGCTCATTCCATTCAGAAGTTAAAGGGGGTTAGACCTTTTAACGTCCTCACTGTATATCTGTATATCGGTTCTAAATTTTAACGAGATTGCTCCGTTTGTGCATTCACTAGTGTTGGTCAACTTGTTGAAGTGAGAAATGAAGAGCAGCAAATCTTCCGGATCCCTACTGAGGTACATCTCGTGGTCATTGGAGGCAAATAAACTATTTCTCCTATTGTCGAGATAGTTGCCTGCAGAATCTTCCATCCAATTGTTCCAAATATTAACCATATATTCATAGTCACAAGCAAGGAAAATTATTGAGTATTCACTATTAGTACTACTCATCTGCAAGTTAATTGTGTCTTTTTTTCATGAGTTATCTTTTTTTCGGTATATTCATATCTTTTTCTCCTTCTCTCTCGATTTCTTTTCCAGAGAAGTTTTTTCCTATCAGCCTCTAACTGAAACTGCAGAGACACCTCCTGGATGAATTTATATTCAATATTTAATTTTTCAGGAAACCACATTTTATTCTCTGAGATGTGGCCGGAGTGCCATTGCACCCCTAGCAGTACGCATACAGGTTAGGCATATCAACGGAAACCACTCTGTACGTGCTTACCGAAAGCATCCAGAGATCACTCGAGCATAAAGAAATGGCCATATGCGCCTTCTTAGACATAGAGGGAACATTTGACAACACCTCTCACGAAGCAATAAATAGGGTACTAACGAACAAGGGAGTGGACAGAACCACATCCAGATGCCAAATGCTGGCTACAAGAACTGCTGAAACGAAAGTGGGTGATACCTGCTTTCGGATCAGCACAAACAGGGGATGCCAAGGGGTGGGGTACCATCACCTCTGATGTGGAGTATCGTAGTAGACGAACTACTCGGAACACTTACCGGGAACGGAGGCACTTGCCTTGGATATACTGACGACATAATCATTTTGGCCAAAGGCAAATTCGAAGGAAACCTCTGTGATCTCATAGAAAGGGGGCCAGAGACTACCAGAAGATGGTGCCTCTCTGTGGGGTTCAGAATACACTCATCGAAAACCACAGTGACCATTCACTAGAAGAACAAAGCTTCAGCACCTAGGGACTGTTCGCCTCGACTGAGCAGACCTAGAATGGCAGCAAGAGGTGAAGTATCTAGGGCTTACCCTAGACTGAAAACTACTCTGGAACGGACACTAAGAAAATATCGTTAACAAGGCAAAATCATCACTGATGGTGTGCAGGAACAATGCAGGAAATACGTGGGGCTGTAATCCATCAATACTGCGATGGATGTACACCATGATAGTGGGACCTATGATCACCTAGGGAGCAGTAGTGTGGAACGGCAGTACCGAACTCGCCACAACGAAGAAAATCCTGAAGAAAGTGCAAATACTAGCATGTCTTTGTCTAACAGGAGCAATGAGCTTGACTCCAACAGCAGCAATAGAGTCCATTCTGGACCTCACCCCTCTCCATATCATAATTAGGAGAACTGCTTGCGAAGCAAATCCCAGGTTGGCTGAAGTTGGACTCAAAGGGACAGCACACAATGCAAGGGGCTAAAAACTCACTGAAAGTGCACACCTTGCTAATCTCCCAACTGACGAAATTACCAGAAAATTTAGTTTCGAGAAATTTTTTCAAACAGAATTTAATACCAAAAGAGAATGGAGCATAACATGGTACACGGACGGGTCCAAAACTCCCATCGGAACTGGAGTAGGAGTATTTGGGCCTCGAACCAAATACTCCGAACCCATGGGCCAGTTCCCCTTTATTTCTCACGTGGAATTTCACACCATAGAAAGGTGCATTCAGTTCAACATCGACAGGAAATACCGGACCAAGGAAATCGCAAACCTCTCCAATAGTCAGGCAGCCATCAAAGCGTTGAGCTCATATAACATCAACTCATCGATGGTCTGAGAATGCCAAGAAAAACTTAATGATCTAGGCAAGAACAACAAGGTGATCCTCCTCTGGGTGCCGGGGCACGTCGGAGTGGGGGCATTGAACAAGCAGATACCCTGGCACAAAAAGGGACATCAATGCCAATGATCGTGCCAGAACCATTCTGCAGACTTGAAAAATCTTATTTCCAAGAAGAACTCAATAAAACTGGAGAAGCAATTAGAGCAACATACAGGCAAAGACTTCCAGGGCTAAGGCAGGCCAAAGATCTCCTCGGCAATTTCAACCGAGCAAGATCGAAGACACTGATTAACCTCTGCAAAACTAGTCTAAAGACAATCACGTGATATCTGACGGGGCACTGCAGGCTCAAAGAACACCTCAGGAAGCTAGTCTTAGAGGAGGACAGCACCAGCAGATTCTGTGGGGAACATCCAGAAACACCACACCATAAGTATATTAATGGAGTGCTGTACATCACAAATGATTTAATATACTGAGATCACACCAGCTAACTGTGGGAGAAATACCACGAATAGAGACCCCAAAATCCTTAAATTCCTTAAGGAATTGAGGCTTGAGGTGCACAATGAATCTGATTAGGTCGCAGCGCATCAGCCACCATCCATACTTACCATTACCATTACAATCTATCTGTTTCCACTTGTGAATACAACAATTTCTCTCTAACCATATAACCATCATGATTCCCGCTTTCTCTTCACTTCAGCGTTACCTTCAATGGCTCCTTAGTTTCTTCCATCACTGTCATAATGTACATCGGTCTCGATTAAGGACATCTACGAAATTTTCTTCACTCTAAAGTGCTCTTTCTGATTGTACGAAAAACCATTGGAAGTAACTCCATTCAATTTATCTTTTTCCAAAATAATAAAGAACTCAACAATCATGTGAATGAAAGTCATAAAACAGTATAACTAAATCTTCCTTGAATGTCAGTAGTAGAGGTCTGCGATTGCCAAATACGTTTGCTCTCTTCTAGATAGTCATCTTGGCACCTCGATGAAACCACCCAGTATTTTTCTCAAGCATCCCGTCTATAATTTCAGTTTGAGAGGGCCGATGAGTAATTCTGGCGTCTGGTGACCGACTAAGATAGTGTCAAGTTGTTTTATGGCTACAGATAGCGGACCCAAACGATTCATTAATTACGGGTTTAATTATAGCGAGGAAAGTGGATGTGTCGTTTTTAGTGTGTTCGACAGAAAACCTCGGGATAAATGCGGTTTGACACATGAAGCTGTTACGGAAATATAATTGGAAAAGAATCCTTGGTAATCTTGGGAAAGCTGACTTTGCCGAAATTAGCTGAATGTTCCATATGTGGAGACCGTTCCATTATTAATTTTGTGATGACGTTTCCATCTCGGAAACTATGATGAAGATATTAGAAGTGATTTGATAATGGTATTCAGGGTGTCAGTTTGAAAACTTCCCACCCTCAATATCTTCCTTTCAGTAAACAATATGAGAAATCTAAAAAACACGTGAATTTTATTTTCAAGGGGAATACTTTCAAGGAATATTAGAACTTGCCTATACTGAGATGCATGGATTGATCAGAACTTGTTAGAATATTAGGTGGTAACGTTCCAACCCTTTACTAGGGTAACATTAGCCATTAGCTCCAAAAAATTCACATCAAAAAGTAGTCTCATAGTAAAACGTTGATGGTAGTAAAGTTGTGTTTATTAAATGCAAAATTTTTAATTCTCATCGCAGAAATTTTACAGGTAGCCTTCCTTTTTTGCTACTTCTGCTGTAAAAACGTTCTGTTTTCTGTAAACAGGTTACTTTAATGAGTGTATAAAAGTGTAAAAACGGTTTACATTCTTCAAGAAAGAATTGAAATGATTGTATATTTATGGAGAAGTTGGAAAGTGCGCACGAAGGGCGGCATGTCTTTTTAACGAAAGACATCCAAATTGTAATGTAAGTCTCCGGTATGTACTTGATTTGGTGAATAAGTTTCACGAAACAGGTTCAGTGACAAATAAAAAAAAAATTGCCTCAGAGTACCAAATAAGGAAGCTCAAATTGAAGGTTTACGAACATTTGCTGCAGAGCCCACGAGCTCCTTACGATCAGTACCAGAACAGACGGTAATGTCATGCGAGACTGTAATAAAAGCATTGAAAATGCATAAATTTCATCCATATGAAATGCAGATTCTTCAAGAGCTCCACGAGGATGATTACGATAGAAGAATAGAGTTTTGTGAAACTATGTCGCATCGAGTCAATACCATCCCTAATCTTCTGTTCAACATCTGTTTCAGCAATGAGTGTTAATTTTTTCTGAATGGCAATGTTAATTGACCAAATTGTCGAGCGACGAAAACCCATGTATTTTTCGGAATGGACATACACAACACCCACAAAAAGTTAATGTTTCGGCTGGTATTCTTGGAAATGCCATTGTTGGTCCATTATTTCTGGAAGAAAACTAGACTGGCAATCTGCACCATGAAATGCTTGAAGATACTATCGATCCTCTTATTACTCACGAGCTAGAAACTCAAATTGATGCAAAAGGTAATGAACTTTTGCAGGAGGATCTGCTACACTTCCAGCAGGACGGTGCTCCACCTCATTATTTTCTTTCCGTCTGACAGTGGTCAACCAAGAGATTTGATAGATAGGTTGGCAGATTTCTTTCTTTGGTTGCATGTTGAATCCGTGTTTATAAAACACAAACTTCTGATATTGAAGAACTTATAAGACGAATTACAGCAGCATGCCAGTCAATTCCTAAGGTTTACCGCAATGTTAGAGGGGAGTTCGAAAACATATTTTATTACTGTTTAGCAAAATGGAGGACATTTCGAACAGTTTATAAGATAAACGTAAGTAGATTTTGCAATGTCTTTCTCGCAAATTAAATTATATTTTGTAAAAGAAAAATAACCAACAAATTAAACATTCCACGCGTAATAAAATTATTCCCGTCATTCAAGAGTTGGAAGGGTGCCACCTACTTTTCTTACCATTTTTATTAAAAAGAGTTAGTACAATAATGCTCCTCAGAACGGGCAAAATCTAATTACATGTGTAAGTTTAGAACGCTATTTTTCGGAAACTGCTCATCAAAAAAAGTCAGGGTATCATTGGAAAAAGAATTGAACGCCAATCACTATGACATGCCGCTTGACCCCCCTTCCCATTTAAGATTCTACGGGTGACATCTACCCCTCCTAGGAGGTTGGACCACAAGGGTTACAAATATTCCCTAAAAGAGTCACCCTTGAAAATAAAATTAATTTTTTTTTAGATTCCTCATATTATTTACTGGAAGGAAGTTATCAAGGGTAGGAAGTTTTCAAATTGAAGCCCTTCGTACAAAAATTACACTATTTTTCCAATTACCACGCGATAATTTACGGGTGTGAAGTTATCCACATCCACAAATGTATACTGAGAAAAATATAAAAAAATATATAGGACGTACAAACTTCTTTGTACATGTTTCCAGGCCGTTCTATTGTTTTTTCAGGAACTCACCTCAATTGCACTCTCTTGGTCGGCCTGGAAAACTCCTACGTGGTTTCAAAGATTAAGGAAACTATAGCATTTTCCATAATTTATCTCGAGTAGAAAAGTTTACAAACTCATTTGTGCGTTCTATAAATGTTTTATATTTTTCTCAGTGTAAATTTCACACCCGAGATAATTTTACCAAATATATCGATTAGTCGGGGCTAAATTCCAAAAAAGCCCTCCGTTACAATCCTAGAAGCATTTCATGTAACAATTGGATAAATGACGTTAACCCCCTATTTCGACCCCGCTGAATCCGAAAATACCGTTTATCAAGTCGAAATTCCAACCGGAAGTGGGATCTTCATGATGGCGTCCAAAATACCCCTAAAATCAAATTGTTTTCTACTTTTGGTCAGCCATACGACTGAGGTGTCGATGTCTATGTTTTCGGGGGTGTAGAACACGATGAACCACTTAAAAAATAATTTGGAGCATTAAAAATTCATCAAATGACCAAATTTTGACAAAATGGGCCAAAATCAAACTGTGAAAACCTGTTCCATATGTTTTCATATGTTTTGGAGGGTGCTGAATGCGTATTCACCCTCTAATAAAATTATTTGGTACCTTCAATGTTCATTAAATTCTAACATTTCAATGCTCTTCATAATATGGGGGGTTGTGTCTGCAACTGAGCATTTTCGAGAAGGACGTGAGTCAGAGTGCCAGTGATTCCCCGGAATATAGTGCTATAGTATTTCCATATGTATACTTTAACAAGTTTCAGTGCTCCAAGGTATGTACAAAAAGTGATTATTGGTTCAAAGTGATACACATGCGGCAGTAAAGATAGTACTTTCATGCTGGGAATCGCACGTTAAAAGGCAAGACCTCGTTAATACTTAGCTCGCACAAGTTTCGACGTCTGAGGGCTGTCGTTCGTATAGGGGGATGACAGCTGGTTAACGGAAAAAACAATTTTAAACAATTTAAAAACAATTTTTTTAAACTTCGACAGATGTATCACTTCCGTTTAAAATAAAGTCACCGTTATTCGCCATTTCCGTTATTTTGCTATTACCAATCATATCCAGCATGTGAAAATAACTTTGTGACTCATAACAACTGTTGCAACATTTACTGCTGAAAGAAATATCGGAACGCTACAACATTAAAACTACTCAAATATGGACAAGGCGGTCAAAACAGGTGCTACGCCTCAGAGAGTAACAAGATCTGAATCCTTGAAATATGATGAAATCAAATGTATAGAGTGCCAGCAAGACTTTAAAGAGCATCTACGCTTATGAAATGCAAGGAATGCTGTGTGATGTGTGGTACTTCCCGGGACAGAAAGTTTATTCCAATTCACGAACTATGTAAGAAGCTCACACCACAACAGATCAAAAACCTGATGGCTTTCCACGCAATCACCGGATGTGATACTACATCTAAGTTAGCGTCAGTCACAAAAACAGGACGTTGGAAGCAGTACATAGAAAACTATTGTAAACTCCTCAGTCAGCTTGGAAAGACTCCTGATCTGGCCCCCGAGGATCTCCGTTTGGTTGGACAGTTTGTGGTGCAAGCTTCATACAAGGTTTGTTACGTCCTTTTTCTGAAACACATGGCGAATAAAAACTGTTAGCCGTTTTAATACTAGTACCATTTTTACTTTAGGTTGGACCGGACATTACAACGGCAGACGCAGCCCGTGTTGCAAATTTTGGGACAGTGCGAATGCTAGAGCTTTTGCCTCCTACCACTGATGCTCTCCGTCAACACATTCTTCGGTGCCACTTCCAGGTAAAATTAACAAGAAAAAAAAACAAGAAAATAGAAAAAATCGATGGATTTTAATTTTATTCTGTTTTCTTTTTAGGTACTAGTGTGGATTAACGCCACCTATTCCCTAGTCATGTCCCGAATTTGGAGCTTGAATTAGAAGATCAAGAAGACTTCTAATAGTAAATTATTTTCTCTCAAAATGTATGAAATAAAGGCTTGGACAATCCTTTTTTGAACTCATAAACGTATTAAGCGCCGTCGAAAAAGTATTCAAGCATATATAACACGTTTTCACAAGTTTTTTGGAATTTTGGCCCATTTCGTCAACATTAAATTATTTGATGAACTTTTAATGCTCCAAATTAATTTTTAAGTGTTTCATCGTGCTCTACACCCCCGAAAACATATACATTGACACCTTAGTCGTATGGGTGACCAAACGTAGAAAATAATATGATTTTAGTGGTAATTTGGACACCATCTTGAATATCTCACTCCCGGTAGGAATTTCGACTTGATAAACGGTATTTTCGGATTCAGTTGGGTCGAAATAGGGGGTTAACGTCATTTATCCAATTGTTACATGAAATGCTTCTAGGATTTGGCTTTTCGCAAAACAAGCCCCGACTAGATGTTGAATTGTAAGCTTTTCTATGATGACTGATTTTTGATAAAAAAAACAGGATTCTCCTTTTGAACTGAACAGTTTTCATATAATCTTCAAAATTTCAGTTCCGTTTTCATTAGGAAAGTGCATTATTTTTGCAAACCTTCGACATTTTTCGGATTCTTTGATGAAATCGAAAATTTAAAACTATTTCTAAAGTTTTTGTTGAAGAAATTCATTCCATCTCATTTAGATAGATAGATAAGTTTATTTATTCATTGTAATTGATATTTTACAAATAACGTCACCATTTTAAAAGTACATAAAATGAAATAAAATAAAATAATAGAATTTGATAAGCATATGACATTAACAGCTCATAAAAAAATTACACCCAATCAGGTTGTGTGGTAATGTGGTAGTCTCCTTGCAGTATGGCCTCATATGACCGTTGATCTCACACTATTCCAAATGATTTGGAATCAGTGTGTAACAGTATGATGAGTAAGGCACACGTATTTATTTTGAATACATGTGTACTCGTTCAAAATTTGTTCTTTCCTTCATGAAAGGAGTTGTGAATCCGAATCAAAAATATGTGAAACATGTGACTACCGTTTCGGAAACAAAAGAATAACGAACTCGACGTGAGTGTTACCGGAAACAAACCATTACAGTATCCTTTGAAAGTTTTAATTGATGAATGTATTACAAAAGACTCCAGTGATTTGCGTACTCTAAAAATACACTCGGTACTCACAGCTACGTATAGGACGACTACACCTGTTTCAATATATCTCACCATTTCTGTTTTTGTTTTGTTGTTGTCAGAGTCGGCAATTCAGACATTCCTGTAACTGGTATTTCTGCCGTTTTGGATTATTAATGACTGTCGCTATTACGTAACGGTGGACCAATCTGAACTTTCCGAAAAATTATGGACAGAACGACCTGTCATGACCCTTTGGTATGCACAAAAATTATTGTGTCTAAATCTTGATCAAATTACTACGATGGCTCTGAAGGGAGGACAAGGTAGAATTTTTTCTCATAATTATTATGAGTTAGTTAATTCAATATAATGAGATACTTAACTCATTATAATAACTTACTCTATCTCATAATTATGAGATAATTTAACTCATTAAAATAAATCAGCTTTCTCATTATAACAAGATACCGTAAGTCATTATAATGAGATTCGAAAAAAATATTTTCAATGGTGCTGCATTGCCATATTCATTGGGCACTTTTCTCGTATGTTTCAAGAGGTGATGTTTTGAAATTTTCAAAACCAAAGTTTCAAAGACCTCCTTGCAACATTTAGTTGTTTATTTTTACTATTTGTCAGTATTCAGTAGTATAACCTTGAAATTTAAATAATCATAGAAATTCATAACTGGAACGTTCGGATGTCATCTACTTGTTTGGCAGTGGCTATACTTCCAGCACAGGCTCAATAAGTGATTTCTATGGTAAATCTGTGTTAAGCACAAGTTAACGGGGGTTTTAGTGAATAAGGTTTTTTATCGCAGCTCAGGAATAGATAAGAGTGCATTTGAAATATCATATTCAATTTGAGAATTTTGCTAAACTGATATAAAATAAAACACAAATTTGAGTTTGAATTATTGAAATTTATTAACATTGGTATCCACATCATAAATTTTTTAAATTTCGGTGTTGGTCAACCCTTTCAAAGAACCCAACTTGAGAAAGAGACTGCATGATCTACTCCGAATGAGTTTCTGAAACAGAGAGAAAAAGGTAAAAGTATAAAACAAAAGGTGTCAGTTTTGAGCTGGGCATAATCTGAAATCAAAGGAAACATTATTTTATTAATACAATATTTTACTTTTTCTTCAAAGACAAAAATTTCCATCCAATTGAAAATCAAAAATATATGACAGTATATTTTAGTTCGGTCAGTCAAAGCTGATGCAACAGGTCTAAATCGCGTTGTTCCGTATCGAGACATAAAGTACACACATATGACATGTTATTATGCTCCCTAGCTGATCCAAGTGACAGATGATGTAACCAGCGTTCGTTATAGTTATTATACTAACAAATACGGAAAGAGTACCTTTCCCGCATGCGACTGTCGTTACCCGAACGACGCAAAGCGGAGTTCGGGCAAAGGTAGCCTTTCGATGATTGCGGCCGCGACTTAATGCGGCTGCGACTGGCGACCAATGTGATCTGTCGCATCTGTACCCCCTTTTCGAGAGCTGCGACTTTGTACGGCACGACCTGAACGATTTGGTATATCATCAGTTGTTTGTTGACTTTCGGTGTATTCAGTACAATTAATTCTCATAATAAGTTGAGACGTTATTACTGGAAGAAGAAGATGATGACGATGTAATCCTACTTCTCGTATCGGTGACATAAAAAAAAATTAAAAGCACAAAGCACGTGCACGTGAAGGTTCTTACAACGTGCTCATTAAAAGACATCTAAAATGTGATGAGGAAATATTTCCCTTATAACATTGTCTCTACAGGCCGTTTCTTTTATCATGTGGTAACATTGCTATATTCTAAACCGTAATAGATACAAAGACGATTAAATGGGAAAAAAGGGAACTATTGTGATGAGCAGTAAATTAGTCATAGAAAATTTACGGGGATTCTCGCCCTTCCCAGCTTATACAGGGAAAAATGAAAATGCTGTTTTCGTTTTTTTACGAATAGAATTGTTATTTCAGAAAATATAAAAAATTAAAAAGGAAAGTTCTATTGTATTCAAAATGTACTAGAACTACAAATATTGATAGAGCGATAAAATCACAATTCAGTGGTATATCACACTCGACATTTTTATAACGTTTCATATAAAATAACTAGCATCATCAGTAACAACAGCATTTTTAGTTTTCCCTGTATAAGTCGGGAAGGGCGAGAGTCCCCGTAGATTTTCTCTGACCAATATACTGCTCACCACAATAGTTACATTTTCCCATTTCATCGTCTTTGTATCTATTACGGTTTAGAATATAGCAATGTTACCACATGATAAAAGAAACGGCCTGTATATGCAGGGAGGCTGCTGTCATAAATTGGAGGATTCTTAGCCACATATTCAATCAGATTTTCATCATCTTCACTCGAAAACGGAGCCATTTTATTTTTAATCACTTAAAAAATGTAAATTCTTGCTTCTCAATGCATGCGTCCACTACCGACAATGCGAACTGACTGCTCCTTGAGCAGTAGAGTCGTATGGTCGCCTTGGTCGTCTCTGTCGCATTTGTCGCGGTCGGATGCTGTTAAAGGAGACCTATCTTAATACATTAAAGCGGTAAAGATACGACCGGCCGCATTGTCGCATCAATTGGAACGGTTGCACTGGCCGCGACTATCGAAAGGCTGGCTACCTTAAGCAGTCGAGTGCGGGAGAGTACCTTTCCGTATGAGTCAATATTTTTTCTAAAAGCGAATTAAAAAAAATTATGTAGCATTCTTGAACAAACTTTCGCGTGCGAGAAAAATTTTACCCGCACTAGTGCGGGAAATTGACACCTCTCAAACTAAATTACGTGCGGGTATAGGGTGAATCACGCACGCTTGTATGAAATAGTAATTTTCCTAACAAGTGCGGAAAGTGATGCTTTCCCGCACGCGACTGCCGTTAACCCGAACGACGCGGAGCGGAGTTCGGGTAAGCAGTCGAGTACGGGAAAGACACTTTCCGCATGAGTTAGGAACAATACTTTTTCTACAAGCGTAGGAAACAAATTCATTTTTTCAATTATTTATTCATGCAAATGGAAACAACTAACAATAGTAACATTTTCTATCCACTAATTATTCGTAATATTTATTGTAAATGTACAATTTGATGCATTATGTAAATTTATAGCGGAAGCCAGCATATTTTTTGAAGATGGCTGATTTCCTGAAGAAGAAGGTAACTCGTTCAATACATTATCGAAAGAAATCGAATGTGCAGGCACAGGCATCAAATCGTCGCCGATCGATATAGACGTGGATGGTTCTAAAATGCACCCGGAAGACGATTCAAATTGAGAATTTTGTTGGACATTTCTTTTTTTCGATTGGTGGAGTCTTCTAAATACCCCTCTGCAACTGAATTCGATTTCCATCCTCCTAGGCGTTTGATATTAGTTATACCCATACCACAGTTAGCAAGGAACGCCTGAAGCTGTGACCAGTGTAAAGCTCTGGATTTTGAAGGCGCTATTTCGGAGGGTATCTTTCCTATGGTATTGATTCCTACACATTGCACAGTACATTTTCCACTTTTGTAATAGAAGAATAAACGAGGGTGAGGAGTCTCTTTTGGACGTAAATGTACATAATTACTGTATACGTTCAAAAAATAACCATCATTTGCTTCTTCAGATATCACGAAGGATCTAGAGGAATGATTTTTGGAATCCTTGATATTAACAATTATCAGGTTTTTTTTGTCGTCTATGTCGTCAATGGTGAGTTTTGTCAGCTCTTCTCGTCTGCAAGCATCATCTAATCCATAAATTGCTACTAACTTAATCATGAGGTATATGTCATCGGGTGCTTCAGTCATAAATTTTGAAACGTCTTCTTGAGTGAAGATTTTGGCCTTTTTCGGTCGAAAACCGACATTCTGTCTATTAATGAATGCAATTATTTTGTAAAATTTTCTAATATCCAAATTTTGCTTTACTTTGAATACACTCTTCAACATTGAATATCTTGCCCATAAAGTGTTCGGCTTCCATGTTTTAGACATTTCTAGAAAATAAGCCAAGAATACTTCTTCTTTATTTGGTGTTTTCACTTTTTTATTGTTGCACCATTCAATAAAACTCTGTGTATTGCTTCTCATACCTTTGTTTAGATTTCGTTGGCAATAACTCTAAGTTCGCATCTGTAGCTGCTTGCACGATTTCTTGTGGAAGTTCTTCATCAGATGAATAATCCATTGTGGCAATTTCACTGAATCGAAAATTTTATATAAGTATCGCTTTGTCTGTCACTCTGACAATTACAAACAAATTTGTGAATTGATCGTTATGACAACATCAATTGTTACCTACTCGTTATCAGATCAATCAAAGGGTGATTTTCATAACAATACATTTTTATTTATCAATATTTGTTCATTTTTTCAATAAATAGTTCAAAATGATGGATGATTTTGAACAAACTCACTTAGTATTGCAACAAAAAAGCTTGAACTTTCATATTTTGTCACCCACCACTTATATTTTACGAGGATATCATATAAATGTTTTTCCCGCACAACTGTGGGAAAATGACACTTTCCAAACTGAATTGCGTGCGGGTAGAGGGTGAATCACACACGCTTGTAGGAAAAATATTTATTCACTCAGCCTCATGATCACGTAATACTAATCAGCATCTGCTCGCTCTGCTCGATCTTACAAAACCGAACTCACCCAAGAACGTTCGCTGATTACTTTTTGCTCGATTACCTCATAGAAATATTAGGTATATGGAGTGAGTATTTAATATATATTTCTATGGATTAGCTACTGTGATTACATGGTGATACGTCTCGTCTCGTCTCTGATTTAATTTGACTGATCGCACGTTTAGTAGAAAAATGATGATCTGAATAAAAACAAACAAGTTCAAATGAAATATTGTGAAAATTTGCATGCTTATAGCGGTTCGAAACATTAGGAACATCAGTGGGTTAGGTGGCTTTTCGATAAGAAAAAATCAAATTATGATTTTTCAAACAATCGACTCCATTGTTCCAATATTAAAAGGAACTGTTCAATAGTTTATTCACTGAAACACAGATCACAAAACTAAAATGAAGATCAAGGGTAGGCCATTTGAAGAGAGGCATAGTAAAATATTGAATAAATGCAGGCATTGAAAATCTAAAATGAAATAATAACTTATTCGAACTTAAGGAACCCATATATTTTTTTCTTTCTTACAAATACATAACGAAATAGGAAAATCAGCACCTGTTGGTAACACTGCAAAGTGTTAGCTCATTACTATGACTTATCGTTTTTCATAAAAAAGAGATATTTTAACTCATTATAATGAGATAATTTAGGTCATAATATTATGAGTCAACAATTTCATTATAATGAGAACTGACTCATAATAATTATGAGATAAAAAAAATCCACCATGTTCCTTCAGCGCTATCGTAAATTATTATTAATTAAATGCTATTATTTAATTGTTCATTGCACACTTTCATTGAAATGTTTTGTTACAAGGGGAATGCAAAACGTTAATTTTTTATAAAATATCAATTATTTCAGTAATTTGTGGGTTGAAACTATGATTGTGGAAAGGTAATTCTGTACCGAATCGAAATGATATTTATTCGAAATAAAGAAAAAATTTGTTTCTGGTTAAACCGAAACTGTCATATTTGATCTGATACTGGCTAAAATGTATATTTATTACAGTAAATCGATGAACTGCATTCTGAATATTCAAACAAATACAAAGAAGATGCAGGGAGTGATTTTGTTCCTGTTATAATAATAATAATAATAATAATACTCCCTCATAAACACTCGTTGAGTGTACCAAAAGGCATAGCCTGTGCGGGTAGAGGACGGCTATTATTATTATTTGCCGTGTATTCACCCAGTATACATACAATAATTCAGGTTTTTCATAGTGACAATGATAGTGGGTTTTCTTTTTCTGTGGCCATTGGGTCCTCTGTAATTGAACTGTCATTTAATAATCATCAATAAAATTTTAAAATCGCCTAATTCGTTGCACCGACAAAAAAATTACCATATCAATTACCAGTACCCCACTCATGATGCCGAAAAAATAAACTGTTTTTACTATCATCTGACAGCTGCATATAAAAACGATCTCATGAGTTTAATGGTCTACAATTTAACTGAATTCAAACGAAACCGTCCTCTCACAGAAGCATCGGTGTCACTTTATGGTCGAAATAGGGTTCATCACCATTTAAAACTGAACATTAGATTAAATAATTATTTCAACTCGGCTGAAATAGTGTGCGTGTTTTAAAGATATTTCCAACTTCAATGACGCTGTGAAATGTTTTACTCGGGTATGGCCCAACTATTCCCATATCACCTGACACGTTTTTCCACTTGAAAGGAGAGTGCCGTGAAACACTATTCGTCACACAGCTCAGTTTTTGTGATTAATTCCACATTTTTTCTCACCTACATGTGAAGGATATGATATAAAGTTGGCCAGAATGACAGAACCTATATGAGTAATACCCGAATATTACTGAACATCTTTCCATAATGTAATCCCTCAAATCATGACATTGTTGTCATGTCGCAATTTTTAGGAATACACTGTACAAGCGCGTATGCTAGATTTTGATTTCTGTCGGTTATATTCATGGCAAAGAAACCCCAAACATACTCTCTTGGATGAAACAGTACGTCAACGCTGCATTTGATATTTGACAAAACAACAAAGCATTGGTGTTTATTTTGGTCTTTGGCTTATAGGAGCTTATTGGTAAATGAAGGGCAAGTTCTGAGATTCAACCATCGTTAGTTTTTATCATTAAACAATGGTTGAAATGAATAATATTGCTCGGCTGATTCATAAAGGTCAAAATAAAATTTGTCTTGGTTTGTGTCAAATAGTGTAGAGTTTGTGATAGTTCTATTTACAAGACGAAAACAGTAAATTTAAAATTTAAATGTTTTAGTTTAAAATTTTTACAAAACAAGATAAGATTGAATTGATTTTGATATGTGGGGAACACTACAAAAGTAGTAGAGAAGTTGCCGAAATATTTAATCGGAGGCATCCAGACAAGAATGTTTACAGTTCTACTGTGTCACGAATTTTTTGGTAACTCAAAGAAACTGGTTCTGTTGTTAATTCATTTTCCCATGAAAAGACCGTTGCCAATAAGAAAACGCTTTGAATGTATTATTAGCAGTTGTCGAGAATCTGAAAACCTCCACAAAAGGCAACTTTCTGTTGCAACAGGCGTTGCTAGAACGTCTATTAGGCGAATTTAGAAAAATGAAAAATTCTACCCTCATCGATCCAGATTTGTGCAAGTTTTGAAAGACCGAGATTACGATTTTAGGTTTGATTTCTGTGCCTGGCTTCAAGGTTTAATTGAATACTTTCCTATTTTTCTTGAAA
This sequence comes from Chrysolina americana, assembly GCA_958502065.1. NCBI lineage: Eukaryota > Metazoa > Arthropoda > Insecta > Coleoptera > Chrysomelidae > Chrysolina > Chrysolina americana. The sequence goes on from OY293416.1 coordinate 10,930,754, forward strand.
ATTTGTTTTGTAAAATTAGTTTTTACGAATCACCCAGGTTTTCGGAGAACACCCCTCAAAAGTAGAGCTTGGGATGATCGAAACGCTTGATCTTAGGGCGGCTTTACATTTATGCAATGCATTTGCAATGCAAGACAGGTATTGCAAGGAAATTTAGAAATTGTGTCCTACATTTATGCAATTATTGTTGTGTTGTCAGCAGTTTATACCAACATAATATATTTCGAGAAAATCTAACCTCAATGAAATATTTTGATATTTTGTTGGTTTGTACTTTACTGAAATTCGAAAAATGACATTCCACCTATCACTAACGCTTGTGACAAATTTTCTATTTCTTTTTAAGTTGGAGTTAAAGGTTAGGAGACATTCGAAAAACAATATCTACAGGTACTTTAGTATGCTATTGGCATTGAATTTCTCACCAGAAAACTCACTAGAATTGCTCACGAATTGCGTGAAAATTTCAACCAGTCGAAATTTTTTGGGCTTGCACGAAACTTGCATGGGCGCAAGCGCAATGTAAAATTTAGTCTTGCATTGCACAAAAATTGCATGAAAATTGCATAATGTAAAGCCGCTCTTAAAAATGTTTTATTCACGGATGAAGCCACATTTACTTCAAATAGATATACTAGCACCCAAAATTGTTTGTGGTGGACAACTGAATATCCCCATTTCATATTGTAATGCAAAGACCAATATTATTTTAAAGTTAATGTTTGGTGCGGGATATTTCAATCGAAAATCATTGGGCCATTTTTTGTTGGACAAAACTTCAATTCCCGAAGGTATTTAAATTTTTTTTTAAACTGAATTGTTGGAGTTCTTAGATAATCTTCCACTGTCTCAGCGAATGGAACTATATTTCCAACTAGATGGTGCTTCAAACCACACAACATCAGAAGTCAGGCAATTATTGAATAGTGAATTTGGTGAAAAATGGATTGGGCGATATTTAGTTAACCCTTGGCTAGCTAGGTCACCAGATCTCACCCCCTAGATTTTTTTATGGTGATATTCATAAAATAGTGTTCACAAGTTCGAACTCTTTAGAAACACACACCATTTGGAACAGTGTATAAGAGATTGCGTAGAGAAACAATGTCTAGGACAATGTTATGCATGGAGCGCGAAGGTAGACATGTGGATTTTGAGTGATATTTTTGTTCAATGATAACACTTGAATTAGTTGATTAGGGATGATAATTATTATGATTTGCTAATTAGTGTAGGATTCTATCCCTCGGCAGCCTGATAGATAAATATCGTGTTCCTTTTTACTTTTTATGTTCGTTCCGGTTCCTAAAATAAAATATTATTTGATTCTTCTTCACATCATTGAAAAAAATTATTTGATGAATATTAAAATGAGAATGTTTTTGGGGAAGTAATAGAAATTAAGTAGATAAATTGGAAAATCTCAAGTTTCTGTGTTGTAGGTACTTCGGAATACATATTGTTATCCTTCATTTTCTACAAAACTTGATTACGGTCGAGAAAAATGGGCAATCTTCCAAGTTCAAAAAGTTTAAAAAAAATCGAACGTAGTTGAAAGATATGAACCATTGCATAGGAAAAACTTGTTTTTGAAATCTGGCAGTAACATTTGGGAACAAACCTAAAAAGTAACAATTCATTTATTGCATAACTTTATAATGATCCATAAAAATTAGTTGATACTAAAAAGGAGCGTTTCTCAATCAATAAAAAAGTATTTCGAATAGATATTTCAAATCCAGCATGTGGGCCTAAAATTGAAATATAAACAACTTCCTTGAATAACTTTTTTTGCTATCTTTACAAATAACCCCATTTTTGTCAATTTGTAATAAATTTTTCCGAATTGCCGCCATATTGGTAGTCCCGTGAAATATGTCGAAATCGATTATTAGGTTTTCCAATATGCACAAACGATCTTCTATAACGTATTTTTTGTAAATTTGGTAATAAAAATGTTTCCCATATGCTGCAATAGTTACGGCCCACACTGTATACTAGACTTTCTCAGTTGAGAAAAAGGTACATGTTCTATCAAACAACATGAAGCAACATTTCAAATAAATCAGTTTTTTGCAATATCTACAATTTTTTGCAAAACTGTTATTTTTCGAATTCGTCGAAAGAATCACTGATTCCGAATCATAATGTCCCTTTTTAAATAACTTTCTGGATTATTCAAATAAAGTGATTTCTCACACATAACGATTTCTGTTATTGGCTGCTCGCTGGCCTTATCAAACCCCAATATCAATGTAGTCGCTATAGAAGAGCCTCTAGAAACCGCTATGTTTCCCACAGCTCCTTTCATTTGTTCCTTCAAGGACCATCGCATGTATCTTGGATCTCTCGATGAGAAAACTTCCATCCACTAACAGTGATAAGTGGCGAATGTGCTGTTAATGCCCCTAGAACTTGGGGTGGAGAAACATCTGAACGAAAATTATTATAGATTGAGAGCTGCCAACAGTATTTATCAAGGCGGCTGACTGGTGATGGAGTATCGATTGGGGCCATAAGTTGATGAAGGGGAGAGTTGGACACAATAAATATTGTTCAACAACGTCATGGAGTGGAACTTGTATGTTTGTATGAAGTTCGGCTTGTTTATTTGTTTGATCTACAGTAGGTTCGGCAGGTCTGATTATCGTAACAAACAAGGTTCGGGTAGATAAATGGTCCCTACCTATCACTGCACGTTTGACATAATTATCTGATCGAAACAAATTGAAGATATTGTAAATTCCGAGGTAAATTCTATGTGAAAAAAGTAGTTTTCGAGAAATATCGTATAACATATATTTACCCCCATCTCTTTCAGAAATTAAACACATTTGTTTAACTGAAAAAAAGTTTTAATCAGTACAGGCAACGTTTCTCCAATAATGTAAATTGAATGATCCAAGTTATTTTGATCCAGAGTATCCCATTATTGTGGAACAACTTGCCTCAGTGACGTCCCGACCAGGTGGTATAATTTTACTGCTAATTTTATTTTATTTATTAAGTAATCTACAGAACAGGCAGTTCCAATAATTGATTACAATATTGAAAACTAAGTAATTAACCATTCTCGAAATAATACGATTCCTTAAACTAAGTTAACTCCAAATGACCTGAATCAAAAACAAATTGAGAGACACATTTAGTTGAAAATGACAAATGGACCTTTTTCATTTCAATTGGCTTCTAGTTTCAATTTATTTTTTTAATGTTTTTACATTACATTTAACATAGAAATCTATATTTCTCAGACAATTTGTAAGAGAACACATATTGTATAGTGGGGAATTTAAATCTAGGTTGGTTCGAGGTTTAGGCAAAACATATATATCTCATCTTCTATTATTAAAATATGTTCTACAGTTCAGACGAATTTGTGATAACAAGCGTGGATTATCCACTTCGTTATGCAGTAGCTTATAGAAATATAATAGAGTAGCAATTTTTCTTCTAAATTCTAAAGTTTTGAACTTAAATTCATTTAAGGAAGTATGATAACTGAGATTAAAAATGTATTCACCATGTTTTTGTAATATAGAAATCTTAAAAACTTTTTCTGCACCTTTTCAATTTAATTTTTATGAACTGAATAAAAGGGAGACCATATTATGGCACCATATTCCAGAATACTACGTACAAATGCATTATATAGTGTTAGAAATGTGGATATTTTTGTGAATTTAAATGGTTCACTACTTCCTGAACACTCTGTAACTCAGATGAAAATACAACGCCAATATGAAATAATGACTTTTGACATTTGAAATAATGCAATAAAAAATACAAGTCCGTATTTTAAAATAAAAACTTGAGGGTGGCCCGGATTGTACGATACTTTATATATAATTTTTATTTGCATATTTGGATAGTCTACAAAAAGTTGCTATGGCAAATTGGCAAAAGTTCCAAACAATCTTCACAAAATAAAAAGATATAGGCAAAAAAAACGAAATTTTCGATTTTTCCTGTATAATAACCAGAACCAAAGCAGCTAGATCAGATTTTTTTTTCACGCATTTGACCTCTGAAATACGAAACTTTGTCCCCATTCAGCCACCCTTCTATCCTTTACCGTTACCGAAATCCCCATTGACTCGAATTTGAATAATTATTATTACTTCGATTCATTGTGCTTCAGTTAATGGAGCCTTTATTTATGTATTTATTTCTTGCAATAAACTAGTTCCTATAAGAAAAAATAACCGACTTTAATTTAACCCAAGCCACCTCGATGTTTGAAAACTATTCTTTTTGCTATATTTATTTTTAGTTCTCATTATTTTTCTGTCTACTATCGGGATTTATTTTTGTTTTTTCATTCTAGTAGAGACAACATAACTACTAAACATTTATTTATAATCTTTTTCGAGTGTTTCAATAGTAGACAAAATTAGAATCGAATTTACTTCTCATTTAATTCAATACATTTCAAAAATCTATGAGGATGATCCATATCGCCGATTGAAAACAAAATTTAAAAGACTAAGAAAATAGAATTCGATTAGAAGTTCATAAAACTCCAGAAATGTGAACATCGGTTCAAGTACTTACAAGAGGCAGCTGGGTATCAATTTGAACATTTAATTTAAGCGAAAAGCGATTTTTAATTATCAAATGAATATGTTTTACTGTTTTGTTAACAGTAGTAAAATGTATTTTGTATTATAGTATATTACGTAACAAGAGTTGTAAGTAACCCATTACGCACTAAATGAAAAAGTTTATGCACGGAGCCGCGCAGCGGCGAGTGCATAAATTTCATGAGTGCGTAATGGGCTTACAACTCGTGTACGCCCATTCATTTTCTTCCATTAAATAAAAAACATCGCAATCATTTAAACTTTATTATAATAGTTGTTGTTCATACCAATTGAACAATTATTGTAAATCGATTGTGCCTTATTATTTAATGGTGATTACCGGTTATTTGTAATTGTGGTACTGCTCGGTACATTATAGAAGACGAAGATATTGAATAACGTGCTGCCTAGATTTAGGAACATCACTCTTTCAATTCTAAATATATCTCGCTAACGCTAAAAGTTTTTATGTTTTTTAATTGACTAAAGTTGTGTGAATAGACCAAATAAAGTCTTACGTAAATAAAAATTTGATTGTAATTTAATAAAACCAAGAAGTTTAAGTTTTCTTCTCAAAACGCGCGTGTATGTTATGAGATCTCATTACGTGCATGTTATTGTTAAATGTCATTCACAAGTAATGTTGACAGTGTGATTTTTGACGTTTACAGACATGGGCGTAGAAAAATATATATAAAATGGCAAGGAGCATGATGCCAAGTTCAATAAAATGTTGCTGGCAATGGTCTCTGGAACCCAAGTTTGCCAATATTCTGATAGCTTTTTTCTGACATTTGAAAGCTGTTATAGCATTTTTTGAATTTCCCCAAAGCAAAACGCCATAGGAGAGCACAGAGTGAAATAAGGAGAAGTAAGTCATTTTCAAAACATTGGTATATGTGAGAGGTTTCAATTGTCTTAATAAAAACACAATACTAGATAATTTCCGAATGACGTGCTCTACATGATTGGACCAGTTCAGTTTATCGTCGATAATATATTCAATAATGAAAAAACAATATAAACTTGATATACCTCATCAAATGGATGGATGTGACCCAACATTTGATACATTTTCTCAATAATAAATTCTCTTTCCTTGAACCTCCATGTGTATAAGGAAAAACAAGGGTAGATTCGTTATCCTTCAGCAACTTCCATATTTTATAATACCTACTAAATAAAGTACTCATTCAACGAATTTATTGAATTTAGATAACTTATATGGAAAATATAATTTTCTGCGTACTTAGTGGTAAATGATAATGAGTCCTATTTGTTTGAAAAATCTGCAGGACACAGTATATTCCTCAGCTATCAAGCATCGTTTGGTATAAGAAGATCATTAATAACAATATTCCCAACGATTATAAAAATGTTCGAAGGATAAACTTCTACAAGCAGTGAATAACCAGATATTTTTATGGTCATTAATCTTCAAATTGAACTGTTCTAACAACTGTAATTTCTCATCCTATTAATGGAATGAAACATCAGTAATCACTGAACAAGACTTGCACTCATTTAACCTTGACGAGAATTTTGAATCAATTTTGACACAACTGCCTTGATGGATGGATCGTCGTAGAATATAAGTCCATAATTATAAATAAATTAGTTGCTGTCGTCGGAACAGAAATACCAATATGAGTTCAAACAAACCACTACATATTTGAGTACCTACTCTCCGTTGTGATTTTATCATTAAAACAAACATTCCGAATATGCAGATTATTGTTGGTATAGAGCTTGAACACAAAGAGAAATAATTACTACATATTTGGCATTAAATTAGAAACGATGATTGAATTGATAATCCGTAAATTGAATATTTCAGCTTTGAAATAACATAATACGTATAGGTTCCAAAAAATGAATGGAGCAATACACCAAAAACTGAAAACTCAGAAAATCATTTTCAATGACAGAAGGTTCATATATCATACCATCGAAATATTATCTTTTCTTTTTTCGGTTGCGTATACTAGATTTCATGCCTCTATTTTCCTCACCATAGTGTTCACCAGGTGCTCTCTTCTATCCATCTATCGCATTCAAATATCGTATGTGCCGCTGTGTCCCATGCTTCGAATTACGGGCACAAGTTGATTGTTTCTTTTTCCAATTATTTTGGTTTATACTTAGAAGGAACCATGACCTGTCAATACTCAAGTCGGTAAATAGTCCGCTTTTTTCTGTGTTTGCACCTCACACAGTCTCGGACGTTTGGTATTGAAACCTCACAGCTCTTGCTTTTTTTCTAAGGTCTTCTCTCTCTTCGCTTTCTTTGAGTTCGCGTATCTTTTTGTGAATAGTCCTCCTCTTTCTTTTGATGTCAGTTAGTAACTCCCAAGTATATAATGGCTTGTTTTTCTAGGTATTCCTTTCCTTCTGCCATAGAATTTCAAGTGCAGTTCATTATTCTCCATCCACTTGCGGTTTTTCCTTCCAGATATTTTCTGCTTCTAGTAGTGATAACGACTGCCAGATCATCTGCACGTGCTCGTAGTTACTCCTTCTAGTGCGCCATATCATCCAACACCTCATCAAATATTACAATTCATATAGAAGGTCCTTGCACCGAACCCTGTAAAATTCCTGTTTTGACGTCTTGTATCACATATTTTACTAGCTATAAGATCTATCCTCTTAATAGCTATAGCAAATAGCTACATAGAAGAAAGTTGAATGACATCGAGTGTTAGAAGTGTGTTGTCAATCGTCAGCTGCTTTGATTACCATTTCGGTAGCCTGTATCGTGGATTTCCTAATATTCCAAATACGAATTGTCGCTCTGAGAGATCTTCAGTTGCTTGCAGCATAACATATTTTTCTTCTTCAGAGATCAGTCATCCAGTAGATAGCTGAATAATCAGATAACCCTCTAGCTTTCAATTCCTGTGGAATTTTGTTCCAGGATGCTTTGCTGAGAGCATGACTCACGTCGTGTATGAAAAGGGCCGTCTATTTCCATTTCTTTAAAAATTTGTTCATTATTGTTCTATCTTCTACTGCTTTCATTACCATTTCGGTAGCCTGTATCGTGGATTTTCTCTTTCGAAATCCTTACTGTCTCTCAGAGATGTCTCCTGTGGCATCTATCTTGCAAATAATAATAATAGGTGTGGTCTACCCGCACAGGCTATGCCTTTGGATAAACTTACTCTACGAGTGTTTAGTGGGAAGTACTATTATTATTAACCTTATAAGGTGAAAGCTTCAGTAAAAGTCGAGGACTGTCATTAACTGTTTTTCTAACAGCTCCGGAATGCTATAAAAGATGAATGGAATATTATTCTAACGATTGAATCGGCTATAAGTAGGTGTGTAGGTGTTAGAAGAGCTACCATGTATTGAATGCGAAATGTTTGAATTTTCAATAGGATCCCAATTAAAGAATTTTTTTTTTCAAATTTGACACTAGAGGAAAGAAGTTGATCTCATTACCTCAAGGCGTTTGCTGATTTTTCTTCTATCTCTGTTATTTACTGGGTGATCGCAAAACATTTTCTTTTTTGTTTTTGTAGTCATAACTTTTTTCCTCATCAACCGATTTCCAAAATCTCTGCCTCATTTTGAAGCAGAAACTATAGATGAAGAGATAAGAGGATCAGAATTGACTCATGATAAAAATTAAAGATCAAGGGTTGCCTCAAAGGTAGCCCAAATCTGAAACACCCTTGAAATCCCGGATAGGAAAAGGATTGAATGAGAATAAACTTCTTTCGGAAGGATCATTCAGTCTGGATACGTCCAGATCTTTCTTGCTTTCAGTAGTCAAGAATTGTGCGTGAGAATTAATAGGGCGTATTTTTGAAAAAAATTCAAACAAATAATCAGCCCATTGTTCGGCTGAAATGCATGGCCCGTAACCAACGTAACAAGAATTACAATAAGTTACTGACAAGCCCGATCAGCCGAGGCTCAATACATGATAGGGTCTTTTCCTCAGTAGTGATTGATCGTGTAAGTAATCAAGAACAAGAGGAGAACATCTTTATTTTGAGTCAGATATAATTCTCACATCTTTTCAACTATAATTTCAGCTTCAAATTGAGGCACAGATTTTCAAAACCGGTCGACGAGGAAAAAAGTTCTGACTGCAACACCAAAAAGTGAATTTTTTGAGATCACCCTGTAAATAAAAGAGATAAGAAGATAATTCTTAAAATGTCTCGAAGTAATGGGATCATCTTCATGCATCTGAAGTAAAATTTGAAGTTTTTTTGTTTCCAATTGGGATCCTTTTGAAAATTCCTTCCGATCAAGTAACACAACCTAGATGAGTAATACTCAATTAGTACTGAAGGTAACATCTTTTCATAATGTAATCCCTCAAATCATGACATTGTTGCCTTGTCGCAATTTTTTAACGATACAATAAGCATATCATGGCAACGAAAACCCAAAAATACTGTCTTAGATGAAATATATAACAATAAGAAGGCAATTGAATCGTTCATTGCAGCTTGTCTGTAGCATGTAAAAACGAAAATATTTCCATCGCCGGAGTCTGGTCAGTACGGCAACGCTGCATTTGATATTTGACAGAGCAACAGCAAAACATTAAGTTTGTTTTCGTGTTTGGCTTATTGGAGTGTTTTTTCGTGAATAAAGAATATTCTGAGTTAATTTGTGTAAAACTATCGTTAGTTTTTATTATGAAGCAATGGTGCATTGGGAAATGTGTAAAAGACCATTTGAAGCTGGAAATCGGAATACGTCATTTCATAGGTAAGCTACCAGGGACCGTATGTTTGAGTTCATGCATTTGAAGGGACCTAGAGTGATACAAACACCGCGTATTGGAGAGAGATATAACATTGATATCGCACGCGTTAAAATTCAAACATACGGCTCCAGTGTCGTAACTATCGAAAAAGGGAAACCGAATTGGAAAACAGTAGAATTAATGAATTATGAAAAATCATGTCAATTAGAGCATCGGCTGGTCTCAAAATCATGTGGTTTTCATTCCATATTGGGTTTCCATTATTTCTATTTTATTAAACCGCAATAATTCTGTGAACAGCGCGGCTGCTCCATTCCAAAACCCATTATGTGAAAAAAACAAAATTGGGAGAAAAACGAGTTTTAGTGTTTTTGTTTGGCTTTGAAGGGGTTGCACATACTAGGTTAGGGGTATGTCATATCTCTGAAATTAGTACAGCTATCAACAAACAGGTCGGGTTGAAAAATGCGCCTAAACACAGTATATCCACAAATATTGAAACTTCATTTTCTGAAAAAATGTTGGATACTGTGTTTTGGAACGGAGCGCATGACACTGCCGTTGAGGGAAGATGTCCCTTACAAACAAATTTGAAGGCGTGAGCGGCGAGTTATTGGGTGTGTTATTTGATCGGAGAAAATTCCGAAATTTTGCAAAGTTTTAGTTATCCCCCAGTAGTGAATTTATATGACGAACCTCATGTTTGGAAGAATTTCGAGATTATAGCTGGAGATCTGGGCTAGCAAACGGTGTGAACAGAATTCAAATTGTTCAACGCAGAAAAAAGTTATTGAGATTCTAAAAGGGAAAAAGTTTTGGGGTTCGATGAATAAGTTTGAGTAGTTTTATCGCAAAGATCTTTTTAATGCAAAAGCCGAATTTATCAAGTAATTATTGCACTAACCCCAGAATGCTACACTTACCATAATGTTTTATAAGATAGAATTTTTTTCTTTTTGGATTTACTTTGCCGTTACTTGGTGGAAATCCATAGTATATGACACAAAGATAAACACGATTGGATATCCACGGCTTTTTATTATAATCGCGACATGTTTCGCTACATGGTAGCTTCATCAAGCGATATCAGTAGACTATTGAAGTAAAATCGGATCACGGAAACAGATGAATTTATTCAGAATTTTCGCAATCCCTAATTTTGTGGGTCGGCGAGCGTATATTCCAACTCCGCCACTGTGTTGCATGTCTCATACCTTTCTTCGAAGACGCTTCTCCCGGATCCAAGCACTAAATTTTGCTTAAATATGGCAATGTGTAATCGGTGTGTCAAGTAACATCTGCGTCTTGTGGATTTTCGTGAGCATTTGGTGAGGTGATAATTTATATCAGTTTGACTGTCGCCGCTTTAGGCAGTTCACATGTTTTCTTCATGAACATTATATCGGCACTCTTGTTTCTTGAAATAGAAGTATAAATAATTTGCTTTTAAAAGTAAAAGCTTCATTTCGCATCAACGTGAATATTTTTAGAAAGGGGGAAAATAACGCATATCCGCCTGAAGTTATATCCAGTCAGGCTTACAGTTCGAGGAAGTTTTCAAACTGGAATTTCAGAGTTGTCTTCTTTGTGTTTTGGTGGAGTTGCTGGATTTTTTAATGCCTTTCAGAACTTCAAAAAATCTAATTTTATTCATAGATCAGCAGGTCCTGGTCCAAATCGAACAAATTTTCCACTTTGCGGAAGTGTTTCTAAAGAAGGGTAGATATTTCGATACCCTTTAATTTATTCCTTTGAATAATTTGATATTCTCAGCATTTGTTTCTTGTCGATTCTTCTAACAAAGCTTACTGATAATTATTTAGATATAGGGTTGTAAGCATAAACTCCTCCTTTTTAGCGTGGATTCCATTGGCGTATCAAAAAAATGAGATTGCCCTTTGATAAAAATGAGTAACACAATTTTCGAGCCAATTTTCTGAGAACTAAATTTTATTTGGAAAGTTTGTGAAGATTCAGGAAGCTTCAGGTCTTATTCAGGCAGATCCTGGCAATTTTTCACGCTTCTCTTTGTTTCCAAAAAATTATTCATATGCCCTTTAGGCATATGATGTATTGAATGAAGTAATTCTGTAATTCATTGTAGATTTTAAAAATGCAATTCAAAATAAGG